>OZ010649.1:19965978-20437323 GCA_963932195.1 Empis livida
AGTGTCCGAGAAATTTCACAAAAACATAAGCTTTGTCAAAATCCATACCAACCATCATGATTTTTCCGAAAAAAATAAAAAAAGTTTAAAACAAAAGCAATCCCCACATATTTGGTATCTACGTGTTCGAAATTTAATTTCCAGTTCATTTCCGAAGACCTTTTCAAAAATAATTAAAATTGCCCGAGAAATTTCACAAAAACATAAGCTATGTCAAAATCTATACCAACCATCATGATTTTTCCGAAAAAAATAAAAAAAGTTTAAAACAAAAGCAATCCCCACATATTTGGTATCTACGTGTTCGAAATTTAATTTCCAGTTCATTTCCGAAGTCCTTTTTTCAAAATAATTAAAATTGCCCGAGAAATTTCACAAAAACATAAGCTTTGTCAAAATCCATACCAACCATCATGATTTTTCCGAAAAAAATTAAAAAAGTTTAAAATAAAAGCAATCCCAACATATTTGGTATCTACGTGTTCGAAATTTAATTTCCAGTTAATTTCCGAAGACCTTTTTTGTAAAGTAATTAAAATTGCCCGAGAAATTTCACAAAAATATTAAGCTTTGTCAAAATCCGTACCAACCATCATGATTTTTCCGAAAAAAAATAAAAAAGTTTAAAACAAAAGCAATCCCCACATATTTGGTATCTACGTGTTCGAAATTTAATTTCCAGTTAATTTCCGAAGACCTTTTTCAAAAATAGTTAAAAGTGTCCGAGAAATTTCACAAAAACATAAGCTTTGTCAAAATCCATACCAACCATCATGATTTTTCCGAAAAAAATTAAAAAAGTTTAAAACAAAAGCCATCCCCACATATTTGGTATCTAGGTGTTCGAAATTTAATTTCCAGTTCATTACCGAAGACCTTTTTCAAAAATAATTAAAATTACCCGTGAAATTTCACAAAAACCTAAGCTTTGTCAAAATCCATACCAACCATCATGATTTTTCCGAAAAAAATTACAAAAGTTTAAAACAAAAGCAATATTTGGTATCTAGGTGTTCGAAATTTAATTTCCAGTTCAATACCGAAGACCTTTTTCAAAAATAATTAAAATTGTCCGAGAAATTTTACAAAAACATAAGCTTTGTCAAAATCCATACCAAACATCATGATTTTTCCGAAAAAAATTAAAAAAGTTTAAAACAAAAGCAATCCCCACATATTTGGTATCTAGGTGTTCGAAATTTAATTTCCAGTTCATTTCCGAAGACCTTTTTCAAAAATAATTAAAATTGCCCGAGAAATTTCACAAAAACATAAGCTTTGTCAAAATCCATACCAACCATCATGATTTTTCCGAAAAAAATTAAAAAAGTTTAAAACAAAAGCAATCCCAACATATTTGGTATCTACGTGTTCGAAATTTAATTTCCAGTTCATTTCCGAAGACCTTTTTCAAAAATAATTAAAATTGCCCGAGAAATTTCACAAAAACATAAGCTTTGTCAAAATCCATACCAACCATCATGATTTTTCCGAAAAAAATTAAAAAAGTTTAAAACAAAAGCCATCCCCACATATTTGGTATCTAGGTGTTCGAAATTTAATTTCCAGTTCATTACCGAAGACCTTTTTCAAAAATAATTAAAATTGCCCGAGAAATTTCATGAAAACATAAGCTTTGTCAAAATCCATACCAACCATCATGATTTTTCCGAAAAAAATAAAAAAAGTTTAAAACAAAAGCAATCCCCACATATGTGGTATCTACGTGTTCGAAATTTAATTTCCAGTTCATTTCCGAAGAGCTTTTTCAAAAATAATTAAAATTGCCCGAGAAATTTCACAAAAACATAAGCTTTGTCAAAATCCATACCAACCATCATGATTTTTCCGAAAAAAATAAAAAAAGTTTAAAACAAAAGCAATCCCCACATATTTGGTATCTACGTGTTCGAAATTTAATTTCCAGTTCATTTCCGAAGTCCTTTTTCAAAAATAATTAAAATTGCCCGAGAAATTTCACAAAAACATAAGCTTTGTCAAAATCCATACCAACCATCATGATTTTTCCGAAAAAAATTAAAAAAGTTTAAAATAAAAGCAATCCCAACATATTTGGTATCTACGTGTTCGAAATTTAATTTCCAGTTAATTTCCGAAGACCTTTTTTTAAAGTAATTAAAATTGCCCGAGAAATTTCACAAAAATATAAGCTTTGTCAAAATCCGTACCAACCATCATGATTTTTCCGAAAAAAAATAAAAAAGTTTAAAACAAAAGCAATCCCCACATATTTGGTATCTACGTGTTCGAAATTTAATTTCCAGTTAATTTCCGAAGACCTTTTTCAAAAATAGTTAAAAGTGTCCGAGAAATTTCACAAAAACATAAGCTTTGTCAAAATCCATACCAACCATCATGATTTTTCCGAAAAAAATTAAAAAAGTTTAAAACAAAAGCCATCCCCACATATTTGGTATCTAGGTGTTCGAAATTTAATTTCCAGTTCATTACCGAAGACCTTTTTCAAAAATAATTAAAATTACCCGTGAAATTTCACAAAAACCTAAGCTTTGTCAAAATCCATACCAACCATCATGATTTTTCCGAAAAAAATTACAAAAGTTTAAAACAAAAGCAATATTTGGTATCTAGGTGTTCGAAATTTAATTTCCAGTTCAATACCGAAGACCTTTTTCAAAAATAATTAAAATTGTCCGAGAAATTTTACAAAAACATAAGCTTTGTCAAAATCCATACCAAACATCATGATTTTTCCGAAAAAAATTAAAAAAGTTTAAAACAAAAGCAATCCCCACATATTTGGTATCTAGGTGTTCGAAATTTAATTTCCAGTTCATTTCCGAAGACCTTTTTCAAAAATAATTAAAATTGCCCGAGAAATTTCACAAAAACATAAGCTTTGTCAAAATCCATACCAACCATCATGATTTTTCCGAAAAAAATTAAAAAAGTTTAAAACAAAAGCAATCCCAACATATTTGGTATCTACGTGTTCGAAATTTAATTTCCAGTTCATTTCCGAAGACCTTTTTCAAAAATAATTAAAATTGCCCGAGAAATTTCACAAAAACATAAGCTTTGTCAATATCCATACCAACCATCATGATTTTTCCGAAAAAAATTAAAAAAGTTTAAAACAAAAGCAATCCCCACATATTTGGTATCTACGTGTTCGAAATTTAATTTCCAGTTCATTTACGAAGACCTTTTTGAAAAATAATTAAAATTGCCCGAGAAATTTCACAAAAACATAAGCTTTGTCAAAATCCATACCAACCATCATGATTTTTCCGAAAAAAATTAAAAAAGTTTAAAACAAAAGCAATCCCCACATATTTGGTATCTAGGTGTTCGAAATTTAATTTCCAGTTCATTACCGAAGACCTTTTTCAAAAATAATTAAAATTGCCCGAGAAATTTCACAAAAACCTAAGCTTTGTCAAAATCCATACCAACCATCATGATTTTTCCGAAAAAAATTACAAAAGTTTAAAACAAAAGCAATATTTGGTATCTAGGTGTTCGAAATTTAATTTCCAGTTCAATACCGAAGACCTTTTTCAAAAATAATTAAAATTGTCCGAGAAATTTTACAAAAACATAAGCTTTGTCAAAATCCATACCAAAAATCATGATTTTTCCGAAAAAAATTAAAAAAGTTTAAAACAAAAGCAATCCCCACATATTTGGTATCTAGGTGTTCGAAATTTAATTTCCAGTTCATTTCCGAAGACCTTTTTCAAAAATAATTAAAATTGCCCGAGAAATTTCACAAAAACATAAGCTTTGTCAAAATCCATACCAACCATCATGATTTTTCCGAAAAAAATTAAAAAAGTTTAAAACAAAAGCAATCCCAACATATTTGGTATCTACGTGTTCGAAATTTAATTTCCAGTTCATTTCCGAAGACCTTTTTCAAAAATAATTAAAATTGCCCGAGAAATTTCACAAAAACATAAGCTTTGTCAAAATCCATACCAACCATCATGATTTTTCCGAAAAAAATTAAAAAAGTTTAAAACAAAAGCAATCCCCACATATTTGGTATCTACGTGTTCGAAATTTAATTTCCAGTTCATTTACGAAGACATTTTTGAAAAATAATTAAAATTGCCCGAGAAATTTCACAAAAACATAAGCTTTGTCAAAATCCATACCAACCATCATGATTTTTCCGAAAAAAAATAAAAAAGTTTAAAACAAAAGCAATCCCCACATATTTGGTATCTACGTGTTCGAAATTTAATTTCCAGTTCATTTCCGAAGACCTTTTTGAAAAATAATTAAATTTGCCCGAGAAATTTCACAAAAACATAAGCTTTGTCAAAATCCATACCAACCATCATGATTTTTCCGAAAAAAATTAAAAAAGTTTAAAACAAAAGCCATCCCCACATATTTGGTATCTAGGTGTTCGAAATTTAATTTCCAGTTCATTACCGAAGACCTTTTTCAAAAATAATTAAAATTGCCCGAGAAATTTCACAAAAACATAAGCTTTGTCAATATCCATACCAACCATCATGATTTTTCCGAAAAAAATTAAAAAAGTTTAAAACAAAAGCAATCCCCACATATTTGGTATTTACGTGTTCGAAATTTAATTTCCAGTTCATTTACGAAAACCTTTTTGAAAAATAATTAGAATTGCCCGAGAAATTTCACAAAAACATAAGCTTTGTCAAAATCCATACCAACCATCATGATTTTTCCGAAAAAAATTAAAAAAGTTTAAAACAAAAGCCATCCCCACATATTTGGTATCTAGGTGTTCGAAATTTAATTTCCAGTTCATTACCGAAGACCTTTTTCAAAAATAATTAAAATTGCCCGAGAAATTTCACAAAAACCTAAGCTTTGTCAAAATCCATACCAACCATCATGATTTTTCCGAAAAAAATTACAAAAGTTTAAAACAAAAGCAATATTTGGTATCTAGGTGTTCGAAAATTAATTTCCAGTTCAATACCGAAGACCTTTTTCAAAAATAATTAAAATTGTCCGAGAAATTTTACAAAAACATAAGCTTTGTCAAAATCCATACCAAACATCATGATTTTTCCGAAAAAAATTAAAAAAGTTTAAAACAAAAGCAATCCCCACATATTTGGTATCTAGGTGTTCGAAATTTAATTTCCAGTTCATTTCCGAAGACCTTTTTCAAAAATAATTAAAATTGCCCGAGAAATTTCACAAAAACATAAGCTTTGTCAAAATCCATACCAACCATCATGATTTTTCCGAAAAAAATTAAAATAGTTTAAAACAAAAGCAATCCCAACATATTTGGTATATATGTGTTCGAAATTTAATTTCCAGTTCATTTCCGAAGACCTTTTTCAAAAATAATTAAAATTGCCCGAGAAATTTCACAAAAACATAAGCTTTGTCAAAATCCATACCAACCATCATGATTTTTCCGAAAAAAATTAAAAAAGTTTAAAACAAAAGCAATCCCCACATATTTGGTATCTACGTGTTCGAAATTTAATTTCCAGTTCATTACCGAAGACCTTTTTCAAAAATAATTAAAATTGTCCGAGAAATTTCACAAAAACATAAGCTTTGTCAAAATCCATACCAACCATCATGATTTTTCCGAAAAAAATTAAAAAAGTTTAAAACAAAAGCAATCCCCACATATTTGGTATCTACGTGTTCGAAATTTAATTTCCAGTTCATTACCGAAGACCTTTTTCAAAAATAATTAAAATTGTCCGAGAAATTTCACAAAAACATAAGCTTTGTCAAAATCCATACCAACCATCATGATTTTTCCGAAAAAAATTAAAAAAGTTTAAAACAAAAGCAATCCCAACATATTTGGTATCTACGTGTTCGAAATTTAATTTCCAGTTCATTTCCGAAGACCTTTTTCAAAAATAAATAAAATTGCCTGAGAAATTTCACAAAAACATAAGCTTTGTCAAAATCCATACCAAACATCATGATTTTTCCGAAAAAAATTAAAAAAGTTTAAAACAAAAGCAATCCCCACATATTTGGTATCTAGGTGTTCGAAATTTAATTTCCAGTTCATTTCCGAAGACCTTTTTCAAAAATAATTAAAATTGCCCGAGAAATTTCACAAAAACATAAGCTTTGTCAAAATCCATACCAACCATCATGATTTTTCCGAAAAAAATAAAAAAAGTTTAAAACAAAAGCAATCCCCACATATTTGGTATCTAGGTGTTCGAAATTTAATTTCCAGTTCATTACCGAAGACCTTTTTCAAAAATAATTAAAATTGCCCGAGAAATTTCACAAAAACATAAGCTTTGTCAAAATCCATACCAACCATCATGATTTTTCCGAAAAAAATTACAAAAGTTTAAAACAAAAGCAATATTTGGTATCTAGGTGTTCGAAATTTAATTTCCAGTTCATTTCCGAAGAGCTTTTTCAAAAATAATTAAAATTGCCCGAGAAATTTCACAAAAACATAAGCTTTGTCAAAATCCATACCAACCATCATGATTTTTCCGAAAAAAATTAAAAAAGTTTAAAACAAAAGCAATCCCAACATATTTGGTATCTACGTGTTCGAAATTTAATTTCCAGTTAATTTCCGAAGACCTTTTTTAAAAATAATTAAAATTGCCCGAGAAATTTCACAAAAACATAAGCTTTGTCAAAATCCATACCAACCATCATGATTTTTCCGAAAAAAATTAAAAAAGTTTAAAACAAAAGCAATCCCCACATATTTGGTATCTACGTGTTCGAAATTTAATTTCCAGTTCATTACCGAAGACCTTTTTCAAAAATAATTAAAATTGTCCGAGAAATTTCACAAAAACATAAGCTTTGTCAAAATCCATACCAACCATCATGATTTTTCCGAAAAAAATTAAAAAAGTTTAAAACAAAAGCAATCCCCACATATTTGGTATCTACGTGTTCGAAATTTAATTTCCAGTTCATTACCGAAGACCTTTTTCAAAAATAATTAAAATTGCCCGAGAAATTTCACAAAAACATAAGCTTTGTCAAAATCCATACCATCATGATTTTTCCGAAAAAAATTAAAAAAGTTTAAAATAAAAGCAATCCCAACATATTTGGTATCTACGTGTTCGAAATTTAATTTGCAGTTAATTTCCGAAGACCTTTTTTTAAAGTAATTAAAATTGCCCGAGAAATTTCACAAAAATATAAGCTTTGTCAAAATCCGTACCAACCATCATGATTTTTCCGAAAAAAAATAAAAAAGTTTAAAACAAAAGCAATCCCCACATATTTGGTATCTACGTGTTCGAAATTTAATTTACAGTTAATTTCCGAAGACCTTTTTCAAAAATAGTTAAAAGTGTCCGAGAAATTTCACAAAAACATAAGCTTTGTCAAAATCCATACCAACCATCATGATTTTTCCGAAAAAAATAAAAAAAGTTTAAAACAAAAGCAATCCCCACATATTTGGTATCTACGTGTTCGAAATTTAATTTCCAGTTCATTTCCGAAGACCTTTTTCAAAAATAATTAAAATTGCCCGAGAAATTTCACAAAAACATAAGCTATGTCAAAATCCATACCAACCATCATGATTTTTCCGAAAAAAATAAAAAAAGTTTAAAACAAAAGCAATCCCCACATATTTGGTATCTACGTGTTCGAAATTTAATTTCCAGTTCATTTCCGAAGTCCTTTTTCAAAAATAATTAAAATTGCCCGAGAAATTTCACAAAAACATAAGCTTTGTCAAAATCCATACCAACCATCATGATTTTTCCGAAAAAAATTAAAAAAGTTTAAAATAAAAGCAATCCCAACATATTTGGTATCTACGTGTTCGAAATTTAATTTCCAGTTAATTTCCGAAGACCTTTTTTTAAAGTAATTAAAATTGCCCGAGAAATTTCACAAAAATATAAGCTTTGTCAAAATCCGTACCAACCATCATGATTTTTCCGAAAAAAAATAAAAAAGTTTAAAACAAAAGCAATCCCCACATATTTGGTATCTACGTGTTCGAAATTTAATTTCCAGTTAATTTCCGAAGACCTTTTTCAAAAATAGTTAAAAGTGTCCGAGAAATTTCACAAAAACATAAGCTTTGTCAAAATCCATACCAACCATCATGATTTTTCCGAAAAAAATTAAAAAAGTTTAAAACAAAAGCCATCCCCACATATTTGGTATCTAGGTGTTCGAAATTTAATTTCCAGTTCATTACCGAAGACCTTTTTCAAAAATAATTAAAATTACCCGTGAAATTTCACAAAAACCTAAGCTTTGTCAAAATCCATACCAACCATCATGATTTTTCCGAAAAAAATTACAAAAGTTTAAAACAAAAGCAATATTTGGTATCTAGGTGTTCGAAATTTAATTTCCAGTTCAATACCGAAGACCTTTTTCAAAAATAATTAAAATTGTCCGAGAAATTTTACAAAAACATAAGCTTTGTCAAAATCCATACCAAACATCATGATTTTTCCGAAAAAAATTAAAAAAGTTTAAAACAAAAGCAATCCCCACATATTTGGTATCTAGGTGTTCGAAATTTAATTTCCAGTTCATTTCCGAAGACCTTTTTCAAAAATAATTAAAATTGCCCGAGAAATTTCACAAAAACATAAGCTTTGTCAAAATCCATACCAACCATCATGATTTTTCCGAAAAAAATTAAAAAAGTTTAAAACAAAAGCAATCCCAACATATTTGGTATCTACGTGTTCGAAATTTAATTTCCAGTTCATTTCCGAAGACCTTTTTCAAAAATAATTAAAATTGCCCGAGAAATTTCACAAAAACATAAGCTTTGTCAATATCCATACCAACCATCATGATTTTTCCGAAAAAAATTAAAAAAGTTTAAAACAAAAGCAATCCCCACATATTTGGTATCTACGTGTTCGAAATTTAATTTCCAGTTCATTTACGAAGACCTTTTTGAAAAATAATTAAAATTGCCCGAGAAATTTCACAAAAACATAAGCTTTGTCAAAATCCATACCAACCATCATGATTTTTCCGAAAAAAATTAAAAAAGTTTAAAACAAAAGCAATCCCCACATATTTGGTATCTAGGTGTTCGAAATTTAATTTCCAGTTCATTACCGAAGACCTTTTTCAAAAATAATTAAAATTGCCCGAGAAATTTCACAAAAACCTAAGCTTTGTCAAAATCCATACCAACCATCATGATTTTTCCGAAAAAAATTACAAAAGTTTAAAACAAAAGCAATATTTGGTATCTAGGTGTTCGAAATTTAATTTCCAGTTCAATACCGAAGACCTTTTTCAAAAATAATTAAAATTGTCCGAGAAATTTTACAAAAACATAAGCTTTGTCAAAATCCATACCAAAAATCATGATTTTTCCGCAAAAAATTAAAAAAGTTTAAAACAAAAGCAATCCCCACATATTTGGTATCTAGGTGTTCGAAATTTAATTTCCAGTTCATTTCCGAAGACCTTTTTCAAAAATAATTAAAATTGCCCGAGAAATTTCACAAAAACATAAGCTTTGTCAAAATCCATACCAACCATCATGATTTTTCCGAAAAAAATTAAAAAAGTTTAAAACAAAAGCAATCCCAACATATTTGGTATCTACGTGTTCGAAATTTAATTTCCAGTTCATTTCCGAAGACCTTTTTCAAAAATAATTAAAATTGCCCGAGAAATTTCACAAAAACATAAGCTTTGTCAAAATCCATACCAACCATCATGATTTTTCCGAAAAAAATTAAAAAAGTTTAAAACAAAAGCAATCCCCACATATTTGGTATCTACGTGTTCGAAATTTAATTTCCAGTTCATTTACGAAGACATTTTTGAAAAATAATTAAAATTGCCCGAGAAATTTCACAAAAACATAAGCTTTGTCAAAATCCATACCAACCATCATGATTTTTCCGAAAAAAAATAAAAAAGTTTAAAACAAAAGCAATCCCCACATATTTGGTATCTACGTGTTCGAAATTTAATTTCCAGTTCATTTCCGAAGACCTTTTTGAAAAATAATTAAATTTGCCCGAGAAATTTCACAAAAACATAAGCTTTGTCAAAATCCATACCAACCATCATGATTTTTCCGAAAAAAATTAAAAAAGTTTAAAACAAAAGCCATCCCCACATATTTGGTATCTAGGTGTTCGAAATTTAATTTCCAGTTCATTACCGAAGACCTTTTTCAAAAATAATTAAAATTGCCCGAGAAATTTCACAAAAACATAAGCTTTGTCAATATCCATACCAACCATCATGATTTTTCCGAAAAAAATTAAAAAAGTTTAAAACAAAAGCAATCCCCACATATTTGGTATTTACGTGTTCGAAATTTAATTTCCAGTTCATTTACGAAAACCTTTTTGAAAAATAATTAGAATTGCCCGAGAAATTTCACAAAAACATAAGCTTTGTCAAAATCCATACCAACCATCATGATTTTTCCGAAAAAAATTAAAAAAGTTTAAAACAAAAGCCATCCCCACATATTTGGTATCTAGGTGTTCGAAATTTAATTTCCAGTTCATTACCGAAGACCTTTTTCAAAAATAATTAAAATTGCCCGAGAAATTTCACAAAAACCTAAGCTTTGTCAAAATCCATACCAACCATCATGATTTTTCCGAAAAAAATTACAAAAGTTTAAAACAAAAGCAATATTTGGTATCTAGGTGTTCGAAAATTAATTTCCAGTTCAATACCGAAGACCTTTTTCAAAAATAATTAAAATTGTCCGAGAAATTTTACAAAAACATAAGCTTTGTCAAAATCCATACCAACCATCATGATTTTTCCGAAAAAAATTAAAATAGTTTAAAACAAAAGCAATCCCCACATATTTGGTATCTAGGTGTTCGAAATTTAATTTCCAGTTCATTTCCGAAGACCTTTTTCAAAAATAATTAAAATTGCCCGAGAAATTTCACAAAAACATAAGCTTTGTCAAAATCCATACCAACCATCATGATTTTTCCGAAAAAAATTAAAATAGTTTAAAACAAAAGCAATCCCAACATATTTGGTATATATGTGTTCGAAATTTAATTTCCAGTTCATTTCCGAAGACCTTTTTCAAAAATAATTAAAATTGCCCGAGAAATTTCACAAAAACATAAGCTTTGTCAAAATCCATACCAACCATCATGATTTTTCCGAAAAAAATTAAAAAAGTTTAAAACAAAAGCAATCCCCACATATTTGGTATCTACGTGTTCGAAATTTAATTTCCAGTTCATTACCGAAGACCTTTTTCAAAAATAATTAAAATTGTCCGAGAAATTTCACAAAAACATAAGCTTTGTCAAAATCCATACCAACCATCATGATTTTTCCGAAAAAAATTAAAAAAGTTTAAAACAAAAGCAATCCCCACATATTTGGTATCTACGTGTTCGAAATTTAATTTCCAGTTCATTACCGAAGACCTTTTTCAAAAATAATTAAAATTGTCCGAGAAATTTCACAAAAACATAAGCTTTGTCAAAATCCATACCAACCATCATGATTTTTCCGAAAAAAATTAAAAAAGTTTAAAACAAAAGCAATCCCAACATATTTGGTATCTACGTGTTCGAAATTTAATTTCCAGTTCATTTCCGAAGACCTTTTTCAAAAATAAATAAAATTGCCTGAGAAATTTCACAAAAACATAAGCTTTGTCAAAATCCATACCAAACATCATGATTTTTCCGAAAAAAATTAAAAAAGTTTAAAACAAAAGCAATCCCCACATATTTGGTATCTAGGTGTTCGAAATTTAATTTCCAGTTCATTTCCGAAGACCTTTTTCAAAAATAATTAAAATTGCCCGAGAAATTTCACAAAAACATAAGCTTTGTCAAAATCCATACCAACCATCATGATTTTTCCGAAAAAAATAAAAAAAGTTTAAAACAAAAGCAATCCCCACATATTTGGTATCTACGTGTTCGAAATTTAATTTCCAGTTCATTTCCGAAGACCTTTTTGAAAAAAAATTAAAATTGCCCGAGAAATTTCACAAAAACATAAGCTTTGTCAAAATCCATACCAACCATCATGATTTTTCCGAAAAAAATTAAAAAATTTTAAAACAAAAGCAATCCCCACATATTTGGTATCTACGTGTTCGAAATTTAATTTCCAGTTCAATACCGAAGACCTTTTTCAAAAATAATTAAAATTGTCCGAGAAATTTTACAAAAACATAAGCTTTGTCAAAATCCATACCAAACATCATGATTTTTCCGAAAAAAATTAAAAAAGTTTAAAACAAAAGCAATCCCCACATATTTGGTATCTACGTGTTCGAAATTTAATTTCCAGTTCAATACTGAAGACCTTTTTCAAAAATAATTAAAATTGTCCGAGAAATTTTACAAAAACATAAGCTTTGTCAAAATCCATACCAAACATCATGATTTTTCCGAAAAAAATTAAAAAAGTTTAAAACAAAAGCAATCCCCACATATTTGGTATCTAGGTGTTCGAAATTTAATTTCCAGTTCATTTCCGAAGACCTTTTTCAAAAATAATTAAAATTGCCCGAGAAATTTCACAAAAACATAAGCTTTGTCAAAATCCATACCAACCATCATGATTTTTCCGAAAAAAATAAAAAAAGTTTAAAACAAAAGCAATCCCCACATATTTGGTATCTACGTGTTCGAAATTTAATTTCCAGTTCATTTCCGAAGACCTTTTTCAAAAATAATTAAACTTGCCCGAGAAATTTCACAAAAACATAAGCTTTGTCAAAATCAATACCAACCATCATGATTTTTCCGAAAAAAATTAAAAAAGTTTAAAACAAAAGCAATCCCCACATATTTGGTATCTACGTGTTCGAAATTTAATTTCCAGTTCAATACCGAAGACCTTTTTCAAAAATAATTAAAATTGTCCGAGAAATTTTACAAAAACATAAGCTTTGTCAAAATCCATACCAAACATCATGATTTTTCCGAAAAAAATTAAAAAAATTTAAAACAAAAGCAATCCCCACATATTTGGTATCTAGGTGTTCGAAATTTAATTACCAGTTCATTTCCGAAGACCTTTTTCAAAAATAATTAAAATTGCCCGAGAAATTTCACAAAAACATAAGCTTTGTCAAAATCCATACCAAACATCATGATTTTTCCGAAAAAAATTAAAAAAGTTTAAAACAAAAGCAATCCCCACATATTTGGTATCTACGTGTTCGAAATTTAATTTCCAGTGCATTACCGAAGACCTTTTTCAAAAATAATTAAAATTGTCCAAGAAATTTCACAAAAACATAAGGTATGTCAAAATCCATACCAACCATCATGATTTTTCCGAAAAGAATAAAAAAAGTTTAAAACAAAAGCAATCCCAACATATTTGGTATCTACGTGTTCGAAATTTAATTTCCAGTTCATTTCCGAAGACATTTTTCAAAAATAATTAAAATTGCCCGAGAAATTTCACAAAAACATAAGCTTTGTCAAAATCCATACCAACCATCATGATTTTTCCGAAAAAAATTAAAAAAGTTTAAAACAAAAGCAATCCCCACATATTTGGTATCTACGTGTTCGAAATTTAATTTCCAGTTCAATACCGAAGACCTTTTTCAAAAATAATTAAAATTGTCCGAGAAATTTTACAAAAACATAAGCTTTGTCAAAATCCATACCAAACATCATGATCTTTCCGAAAAAAATTAAAAAAGTTTAAAACAAAAGCAATCCCCACATATTTGGTATCTAGGTGTTCGAAATTTAATTTCCAGTTCATTTCCGAAGACCTTTTTCAAAAATAATTAAAATTGCCCGAGAAATTTCACAAAAACATAAGCTTTGTCAAAATCCATACCAAACATCATGATTTTTCCGAAAAAAATTTAAAAAGTTTAAAACAAAAGCAATCCCCACATATTTGGTATCTACGTGTTCGAAATTTAATTTCCAGTGCATTACCGAAGACCTTTTTCAAAAATAATTAAAATTGTCCGAGAAATTTTACAAAAACATAAGCTTTGTCAAAATCCATACCAAACATCATGATTTTTCCGAAAAAAATTAAAAAAGTTTAAAACAAAAGCAATCCCCACATATTTGGTATCTAGGTGTTCGAAATTTAATTTCCAGTTCATTTCCGAAGACCTTTTTCAAAAATAATTAAAATTGTCCGAGAAATTTTACAAAAACATAAGCTTTGTCAAAATCCATACCAAACATCATGATTTTTCCGAAAAAAATTAAAAAAGTTTAAAACAAAAGCAATCCCCACATATTTGGTATCTAGGTGTTCGAAATTTAATTTCCAGTTCATTTCCGAAGACCTTTTTCAAAAATAATTAAAATTGCCCGAGAAATTTCACAAAAACATAAGCTTTGTCAAAATCCATACCAACCATCATGATTTTTCCGAAAAAAATAAAAAAAGTTTAAAACAAAAGCAATCCCCACATATTTGGTATCTACGTGTTCGAAATTTAATTTCCAGTTCATTTCCGAAGACCTTTTTCAAAAATAATTAAACTTGCCCGAGAAATTTCACAAAAACATAAGCTTTGTCAAAATCCATACCAACCATCATGATTTTTCCGAAAAAAATTAAAAAAGTTTAAAACAAAAGCAATCCCCACATATTTGGTATCTACGTGTTCCAAATTTAATTTCCAGTTCAATACCGAAGACCTTTTTCAAAAATAATTAAAATTGTCCGAGAAATTTTACAAAAACATAAGCTTTGTCAAAATCCATACCAAACATCATGATTTTTCCGAAAAAAATTAAAAAAGTTTAAAACAAAAGCAATCCCCACATATTTGGTATCTAGGTGTTCGAAATTTAATTACCAGTTCATTTCCGAAGACCTTTTTCAAAAATAATTAAAATTGCCCGAGAAATTTCACAAAAACATAAGCTTTGTCAAAATCCATACCAAACATCATGATTTTTCCGAAAAAAATTAAAAAAGTTTAAAACAAAAGCAATCCCCACATATTTGGTATCTACGTGTTCGAAATTTAATTTCCAGTGCATTACCGAAGACCTTTTTCAAAAATAATTAAAATTGTCCAAGAAATTTCACAAAAACATTAGGTATGTCAAAATCCATACCAACCATCATGATTTTTCCGAAAAGAATAAAAAAAGTTTAAAACAAAAGCAATCCCAACATATTTGGTATCTACGTGTTCGAAATTTAATTTCCAGTTCATTTCCGAAGACATTTTTCAAAAATAATTAAAATTGCCCGAGAAATTTCACAAAAACATAAGCTTTGTCAAAATCCATACCAACCATCATGATTTTTCCGAAAAAAATTAAAAAAGTTTAAAACAAAAGCAATCCCCACATATTTGGTATCTACGTGTTCGAAATTTAATTTCCAGTTCAATACCGAAGACCTTTTTCAAAAATAATTAAAATTGTCCGAGAAATTTTACAAAAACATAAGCTTTGTCAAAATCCATACCAAACATCATGATTTTTCCGAAAAAAATTAAAAAAGTTTAAAACAAAAGCAATCCCCACATATTTGGTATCTAGGTGTTCGAAATTTAATTTCCAGTTCATTTCCGAAGACCTTTTTCAAAAATAATTAAAATTGCCCGAGAAATTTCACAAAAACATAAGCTTTGTCAAAATCCATACCAAACATCATGATTTTTCCGAAAAAAATTTAAAAAGTTTAAAACAAAAGCAATCCCCACATATTTGGTATCTACGTGTTCGAAATTTAATTTCCAGTGCATTACCGAAGACCTTTTTCAAAAATAATTAAAATTGTCCAAGAAATTTCACAAAAACATAAGGTATGTCAAAATCCATACCAACCATCATGATTTTTCCGAAAAGAATAAAAAAAGTTTAAAACAAAAGCAATCCCAACATATTTGGTATCTACGTGTTCGAAATTTAATTTCCAGTTCATTTCCGAAGACATTTTTCAAAAATAATTAAAATTGCCCGAGAAATTTCACAAAAACATAAGCTTTGTCAAAATCCATACCAACCATCATGATTTTTCCGAAAAAAATTAAAAAAGTTTAAAACAAAAGCAATCCCCACATATTTGGTATCTACGTGTTCGAAATTTAATTTCCAGTTCAATACCGAAGACCTTTTTCAAAAATAATTAAAATTGTCCGAGAAATTTTACAAAAACATAAGCTTTGTCAAAATCCATACCAAACATCATGATTTTTCCGAAAAAAATTAAAAAAGTTTAAAACAAAAGCAATCCCCACATATTTGGTATCTAGGTGTTCGAAATTTAATTTCCAGTTCATTTCCGAAGACCTTTTTCAAAAATAATTAAAATTGCCCGAGAAATTTCACAAAAACATAAGCTTTGTCAAAATCCATACCAACCATCATGATTTTTCCGAAAAAAATTAAAAAAGTTTAAAACAAAAGCAATCCCAACATATTTGGTATCTACGTGTTCGAAATTTAATTTCCAGTCCATTTCCGAAGACCTTTTTCAAAAATAATTAAAATTGCCCGAGAAATTTCACAAAAACATAAGCTTTGTCAAAATCCATACCAACCATCATGATTTTTCCGAAAAAAATTAAAAAAGTTTAAAACAAAAGCAATCCCCACATATTTGGTATCTATGTGTTCGAAATTTAATTTCCAGTTCATTACCGAAGACCTTTTTCAAAAATAATTAAAATTGTCCGAGAAATTTCACAAAAACATAAGCTTTGTCAAAATCCATACCAACCATCATGATTTTTCCGAAAAAAATTAAAAAAGTTTAAAACAAAAGCAATCCCCACATATTTGGTATCTACGTGTTCGAAATTTAATTTCCAGTTCATTACCGAAGACCTTTTTCAAAACTAATTAAAATTGTCCGAGAAATTTCACAAAAACATAAGCTATGTCAAAATCCATACCAACCATCATGATTTTTCCGAAAAAAATAAAAAAAGTTTAAAACAAAAGCAATCCCCACATATTTGGTATCTAAGTGTTCGAAATTTAATTTTCAGTTCATTACCGAAGACCTTTTTCAAAAATAATTAAAATTGCCCGAGAAATTTCACAAAAACATAAGCTTTGTCAAAATCCATACCAACCATCATGATTTTTCCGAAAAAAATTACAAAAGTTTAAAACAAAAGCAATACCCACATATTTGGTATCTAGGTGTTCGAAATTTAATTTCAAGTTCATTACCGAAGACCTTTTTCAAAAATAATTAAAATTATCCGAGAGATTTCACAACAACATAAGCTTTGTCAAAATCCATACCAAACATCATGATTTTTCCGAAAAAAATTAAAAAAGTTTAAAACAAAAGCAATCCCCACATATTTGGTATCTGGGTGTTCGAAATTTAATTTCCAGTTCATTTCCGAAGACCTTTTTCAAAAATAATTAAAATTGCCCGAGAAATATCACAAAAACATAAGTTTTGTCAAAATCCATACCAACCATCACGATTTTCCCGAAAAAAATTAAAAAAGTTTAAAACAAAAGCAATCCCTACATATTTGGTATCTACGTGTTCGAAAATTAATTTCCAGTTAATTTCCGAAGACCTTTTTTAAAAGGCATTAAAATTGCCCGAGAAATTTCACAAAAACATAAGCTTTGTCAAAATCCATACCAACCATCATGATTTTTCCGAAAAAAATTAAAAAAGTTTAAAACAAAAGCAATCCCCACATATTTGGTATCTACGTGTTCGAAATTTAATTTCCAGTTCATTACCGAAGACCTTTTTCAAAAATAATTAAAATTGTCCGAGAAATTTCACAAAAACATAAGCTTTGTCAAAATCCATACCAACCATCATGATTTTTCCGAAAAAAAATACAAAAGTTTAAAACAAAAGCAATACCCACATATTTGGTATCTAGGTGTTCGAAATTTAATTTCCAGTTCATTACCGAAGACCTTTTTCAAAAATAATTAAAATTGTCCGAGAAATTTCAGAAAAACATAAGCTTTGTCAAAATCCATACCAAACATCATGATTTTTCCGAAAAAAAAATAAAAAAGTTTAAAACAAAAGCAATCCCCACATATTTGGTATCTACGTGTTCGAAATTTAATTTCCAGTTAATTTCCGAAGACCTTTTTTAAAAATAATTAAAATTGCCCGAGAAATTTCACAAAAACATAAGCTTTGTCAAAATCCATACCAACCATCATGATTTTTCCGAAAAAAATTAAAAAAGGTTAAAACAAAAGCAATCCCCACATATTTGGTATCTAGGTGTTCGAAATTTAATTTCCAGTTCATTACCGAAGACCTTTTTCAAAAATAATTAAAATTGTCCGCGAAATTTCACAAAAACATAAGCTTTGTCGAAATCCGTACCAACCATCATGATTTTTCCGAAAAAAATAAAAAAAGTTTAAAACAAAAGCAATCCCCACATATTTGGTATCTAGGTGTTCGAAATTTAATTTCCAGTTCATTACCGAAGACCTTTTTCAAAAATAATTAAAATTGCCCGAGAAATTTCACAAAAACATAAGCTTTGTCAAAATCCATACCAACCATCATGATTTTTCCGAAAAAAATTAAAAAAGTTTAAAACAAAAGCAATCCCCACATATTTGGTATCTAGGTGTTCGAAATTTAATTTCCAGTTCATTTCCGAAGACCTTTTTCAAAAATAATTAAAATTGCCCGAGAAATTTCACAAAAACATAAGCTTTGTCAAAATCCATACCAACCATCATGATTTTTCCGAAAAAAATTAAAAAAGTTTAAAACAAAAGCAATCCCAACATATTTGGTATCTACGTGTTCGAAATTTAATTTCCAGTTCATTTCCGAAGACCTTTTTCAAAAATAATTAAAATTGCCCGAGAAATTTCACAAAAACATAAGCTTTGTCAAAATCCATACCAACCATCATGATTTTTCCGAAAAAAATTAAAAAAGTTTAAAACAAAAGCAATCCCCACATATTTGGTATCTACGTGTTCGAAATTTAATTTCCAGTTCATTACCGAAGACCTTTTTCAAAAATAATTAAAATTGTCCGAGAAATTTCACAAAAACATAAGCTTTGTCAAAATCCATACCAACCATCATGATTTTTCCGAAAAAAATTAAAAAAGTTTAAAACAAAAGCAATCCCCACATATTTGGTATCTACGTGTTCGAAATTTAATTTCCAGTTCATTACCAAAGACCTTTTTCAAAAATAATTAAAATTGTCCGAGAAATTTCACAAAAACATAAGCTATGTCAAAATCCATACCAACCATCATGATTTTTCCGAAAAAAATAAAAAAAGTTTAAAACAAAAGCAATCCCCACATATTTGGTATCTAAGTGTTCGAAATTTAATTTCCAGTTCATTACCGAAGACCTTTTTCAAAAATAATTAAAATTGCCCGAGAAATTTCACAAAAACATAAGCTTTGTCAAAATCCATACCAACCATCATGATTTTTCCGAAAAAAATTACAAAAGTTTAAAACAAAAGCAATACCCACATATTTGGTATCTAGGTGTTCGAAATTTAATTTCAAGGTCATTACCGAAGACCTTTTTCAAAAATAATTAAAATTATCCGAGAAATTTCACAACAACATAAGCTTTGTCAAAATCTATACCAAACATCATGATTTTTCCGAAAAAAATTAAAAAAGTTTAAAACAAAAGCAATCCCCACATATTTGGTATCTAGGTGTTCGAAATTTAATTTCCAGTTCATTTCCGAAGACCTTTTTCAAAAATAATTAAAATTGCCCGAGAAATTTCACAAAAACATAAGTTTTGTCAAAATCCATACCAACTATCATGATTTTTCCGAAAAAAATTAAAAAAGTTTAAAACAAAAGCAATCCCTACATATTTGGTATCTACGTGTTCGAAAATTAATTTCCAGTTAATTTCCGAAGACCTTTTTTAAAAGGCATTAAAATTGCCCGAGAAATTTCACAAAAACATAAGCTTTGTCAAAATCCATACCAACCATCATGATTTTTCCGAAAAAAATTAAAAAAGTTTAAAACAAAAGCAATCCCCACATATTTGGTATCTACGTGTTCGAAATTTAATTTCCAGTTCATTACCGAAGACCTTTTTCAAAAATAACTAAAATTGTCCGAGAAATTTCACAAAAACATAAGCTTTGTCAGAATCCATACCAACCATCATGATTTTTCCGAAAAAAAAATACAAAAGTTTAAAACAAAAGCAATACCCACATATTTGGTATCTAGGTGTTCGAAATTTAATTTCCAGTTCATTACCGAAGACCTTTTTCAAAAATAATTAAAATTGTCCGAGAAATTTCAGAAAAACATAAGCTTTGTCAAAATCCATACCAAACATCATGATTTTTCCGAAAAAAAAATAAAAAAGTTTAAAACAAAAGCAATCCCCACATATTTGGTATCTACGTGTTCGAAATTTAATTTCCAGTTCAATTCCGAAGACTTTTTTGAAAAAAAATAAAATTGCCCGAGAAATTTCACAAAAACATAAGCTTTGTCAAAATCCATACCAACCATCATGATTTTTCCGAAAAAAATTAAAAAAGTTTAAAACAAAAGCAATCCCCACATATTTGGTATCTACGTGTTCGAAATTTAATTTCCAGTTCATTTCCGAAGACCTTTTTGAAAAATAATTAAAATTGCCCGAGAAATTTCACAAAAACATAAGCTTTGTCAAAATCCATACCAACCATCATGATTTTTCCGAAAAAAATTAAAAAAGTTTAAAACAAAAGCAATCCCCACATATTTGGTATCTATGTGTTCGAAATTTAATTTCCAGTTCATTTCCGAAGACCTTTTTGAAAAAAATTAAAATTGCCCGAGAAATTTCACAAAAACATAAGCTTTGTCAAAATCCATACCAACCATCATGATTTTTCCGAAAAAAATTAAAAAAGTTTAAAACAAAAGCAATCCCCACATATTTGGTATCTACGTGTTCGAAATTTAATTTCCAGTTCATTTCCGAAGACCTTTTTGAAAAAAAATTAAAATTGCACGAGAAATTTCACAAAAACATAAGCTTTGTCAAAATCCATACCAACCATAATGATTTTACCGAAAAAAATTAAAAAAATTTAAAACAAAAGCAATCCCCACATATTTGGTATCTATGTGTTCGAAATTTAATTTCCAGTTCATTTCCGAAGACTTTTTTGAAAAAAAATTAAAATTGCCCGAGAAATTTCACAAAAACATAAGCTTTGTCAAAATCAATACCAACCATCATGATTTTTCCGAAAAAAATTAAAAAAGTTTAAAACAAAAGCAATCCCCACATATTTGTTATCTACGTGTTCGAAATTTAATTTCCAGTTCATTTCCGAAGACCTTTTTGAAAAATAATTAAAATTGCCCGAGAAATTTCACAAAAACATAAGCTTTGTCAAAATCCATACCAACCATCATGATTTTTCCGAAAAAAATTAAAAAAGATTAAAACAAAAGCAATCCCAACATATTTGGTATCTACGTATTCGAAATTTAATTTCCAGTTCATTTCCGAAGACCTTTTTCAAAAATAATTAAAATTGCCCGAGAAATTTCACAAAAACATAAGCTTTGTCAAAATCCATACCAACCATCATGATTTTTCCGAAAAAAATTAAAAAAGTTTAAAATAAAAGCAATCCCCACATATTTGGTATCTACGTGTTCGAAATTTAATTTCCAGTTCATTTCCGAAGACCTTTTTGAAAAATAATTAAAATTGCCCGAGAAATTTCACAAAAACATAAGCTTTGTCAAAATCCATACCAACCATCATGATTTTTCCGAAAAAAATTAAAAAAGTTTAAAACAAAAGCAATCCCCACATATTTGTTATCTACGTGTTCGAAATTTAATTTCCAGTTCATTTCCGAAGACCTTTTTGAAAAATAATTAAAATTGCCCGAGAAATTTCACAAAAACATAAGCTTTGTCAAAATCCATACCAACCATCATGATTTTTCCGAAAAAAATTAAAAAAGATTAAAACAAAAGCAATCCCAACATATTTGGTATCTACGTATTCGAAATTTAATTTCCAGTTCATTTCCGAAGACCTTTTTCAAAAATAATTAAAATTGCCCGAGAAATTTCACAAAAACATAAGCTTTGTCAAAATCCATACCAACCATCATGATTTTTCCGAAAAAAATTAAAAAAGTTTAAAATAAAAGCAATCCCCACATATTTGGTATCTACGTGTTCGAAATTTAATTTCCAGTTCATTTCCGAAGACCTTTTTGAAAAATAATTAAAATTGCCCGAGAAATTTCACAAAAACATAAGCTTTGTCAAAATCCATACCAACCATCATGATTTTTCCGAAAAAAATAAAAAAAGTTTAAAACAAAAGCAATCCCCACATATTTGGTATCTAAGTGTTCGAAATTTAATTTCCAGTTCATTACCGAAGACCTTTTTCAAAAATAATTAAAATTGCCCGAGAAATTTCACAAAAACATAAGCTTTGTCAAAATCCATACCAACCATCATGATTTTTCCGAAAAAAATTACAAAAGTTTAAAACAAAAGCAATACCCACATATTTGGTATCTAGGTGTTCGAAATTTAATTTCAAGTTCGTTACCGAAGACCTTTTTCAAAAATAATTAAAATTATCCGAGAAATTTCACAACAACATAAGCTTTGTCAAAATCCATACCAAACATCATGATTTTTCCGAAAAAAATTAAAAAAGTTTAAAACAAAAGCAATCCCCACATATTTGGTATCTAGGTGTTCGTAATTTAATTTCCAGTTCATTTCCGAAGACCTTTTTCAAAAATAATTAAAATTGCCCGAGAAATTTCACAAAAACATAAGTTTTGTCAAAATCCATACCAACCATCATGATTTTTCCGAAAAAAAATTAAAAAAGTTTAAAACAAAAGCAATCCCTACATATTTGGTATCTACGTGTTCGAAAATTAATTTTCAGTTAATTTCCGAAGACCTTTTTTAAAAGGCATTAAAATTGCCCGAGAAATTTCACAAAAACATAAGCTTTGTCAAAATCCATTCCAACCATCATGATTTTTCCGAAAAAAATTAAAAAAGTTTAAAACAAAAGCAATCCCCACATATTTGGTATCTACGTGTTCGAAATTTAATTTCCAGTTCATTACCGAAGACCTTTTTCAAAAATAATTAAAATTGTCCGAGAAATTTCACAAAAACATAAGCTTTGTCAAAATCCATACCAACCATCATGATTTTTCCGAAAAAAAATACAAAAGTTTAAAACAAAAGCAATACCCACATATTTGGTATCTAGGTGTTCGAAATTTAATTTCCAGTTCATTACCGAAGACCTTTTTCAAAAATAATTAAAATTGTCCGAGAAATTTCAGAAAAACATAAGCTTTGTCAAAATCCATACCAAACATCATGATTTTTCCGAAAAAAAAATAAAAAAGTTTAAAACAAAAGCAATCCCCACATATTTGGTATCTACGTGTTCGAATTTTAATTTCCAGTTCATTTCCGAAGACCTTTTTGAAAAAAAATTAAAATTGCCCGAGAAATTTCACAAAAACATAAGCTTTGTCAAAATCCATACCAACCATCATGATTTTTCCGAAAAAAATTAAAAAAGTTTAAAACAAAAGCAATCCCCACATATTTGGTATCTACGTGTACGAAATTTAATTTCCAGTTCATTTCCGAAGACCTTTTTGAAAAATAATTAAAATTGCCCGAGAAATTTCACAAAAACATAAGCTTTGTCAAAATCCATACCAACCATCATGATTTTTCCGAAAAAAATTAAAAAAGTTTAAAACAAAAGCAATCCCCACATATTTGGTATCTATGTGTTCGAAATTTAATTTCCAGTTCATTTCCGAAGACCTTTTTGAAAAAAATTAAAATTGCCCGAGAAATTTCACAAAAACATAAGCTTTGTCAAAATCCATACTATCCATCATGATTTTTCCGAAAAAAATTAAAAAAGTTTAAAACAAAAGCAATACCCACATATTTGGTATCTGCGTGTTCGAAATTTAATTTCCAGTTCATTTCCGAAGACCTTTTTGAAAAAAAAATAAAATTGCCCGAGAAATTTCACAAAAACATAAGCTTTGTCAAAATCCATACCAACCATCATGATTTTTCCGAAAAAAATTAAAAAAGTTTAAAACAAAAGCAATCCCCACATATTTGGTATCTAGGTGTTCGAAATTTAATTTCCAGTTCATTTCCGAACACCTTTTTGACAAAAAATTAAAATTGCCCGAGAAATTTCACAAAAACATAAGCTTTGTCAAAATCCATACCAACCATCATGATTTTTCCGAAAAAAATTAAAAAAGTTTAAAACAAAAGCAATCCCCATATATTTGGTATCTAAGTGTTCGAAATTTAATTTCCAGTTCATTTCCGAAGACCTTTTTGAAAAAAAATTAATATTGCCCGAGAAATTTCACAAAAACATAAGCTTTGTCAAAATCCATAATGATTTTACCGAAAAAAATTAAAAAAATTTAAAACAAAAGCAATCCCCACATATTTGGTATCTACGTGTTCAAAATTTAATTTCCAGTTCATTTCCGAAGACCTTTTTGAAAAAAAATTAAAATTGCCCGAGAAATTTCACAAAAATATAAGCTTTGTCAAAATCAATACCAACCATCATGATTTTTCCGAAAAAAATCAAAAAAGTTTAAAACAAAAGCAATCCCCACATATTTGGTATCTACGTGTTCGAAATTTAATTTCCAGTTCATTTCCGAAGACCTTTTTGAAAAATAATTAAAATTGCCCGAGAAATTTCACAAAAACATAAGCTTTGTCAAAAATTGCCCGAGAAATTTCACAAAAATATAAGCTTTGTCAAAATCCATACCAACCATAATGATTTTACCGAAAAAAATTAAAAAAATTTAAAATAAAAGCAATCCCCACATATTTGGTATCTATGTGTTCGAAATTTAATTTCCAGTTCATTTCCGAAGACCTTTTTGAAAAAAATTTAAAATTGCCCGAGAAATTTCACACAAACATAAGCTTTGTCAAAATCCATACCAACCATCATTATTTTTCCGACAAAAATTAAAAAAGTTTAAAACAAAAGCAATCTTCACATATTTGGTATCTACGTGTTCGAAATTTAATTTCCAGTTCATTTCCGAAGACCTTTTTCAAAAATAATTAAAATTGCCCGAGAAATTTCACAAAAACATAAGCTTTGTCAAAATCCATACCAACCATCATGATTTTTCCGAAAAAAATTAAAAAAGTTTAAAATAAAAGCAATCCCCACATATTTGGTATCTACGTGTTCGAAATTTAATTTCCAGTTCATTTCCGAAGACCTTTTTGAAAAATAATTAAAATTGCCCGAGAAATTTCACAAAAACATAAGCTTTGTCAAAATCCATACCAACCATCATGATTTTTCCGAAAAAAATTAAAAAAGTTTAAAACAAAAGCAATCCCCACATATTTGTTATCTACGTGTTCGAAATTTAATTTCCAGTTCATTTCCGAAGACCTTTTTGAAAAATAATTAAAATTGCCCGAGAAATTTCACAAAAACATAAGCTTTGTCAAAATCCATACCAACCATCATGATTTTTCCGAAAAAAATTAAAAAAGATTAAAACAAAAGCAATCCCAACATATTTGGTATCTACGTATTCGAAATTTAATTTCCAGTTCATTTCCGAAGACCTTTTTCAAAAATAATTAAAATTGCCCGAGAAATTTCACAAAAACATAAGCTTTGTCAAAATCCATACCAACCATCATGATTTTTCCGAAAAAAATTAAAAAAGTTTAAAATAAAAGCAATCCCCACATATTTGGTATCTACGTGTTCGAAATTTAATTTCCAGTTCATTTCCGAAGACCTTTTTGAAAAATAATTAAAATTGCCCGAGAAATTTCACAAAAACATAAGCTTTGTCAAAATCCATACCAACCATCATGATTTTTCCGAAAAAAATAAAAAAAGTTTAAAACAAAAGCAATCCCCACATATTTGGTATCTAAGTGTTCGAAATTTAATTTCCAGTTCATTACCGAAGACCTTTTTCAAAAATAATTAAAATTGCCCGAGAAATTTCACAAAAACATAAGCTTTGTCAAAATCCATACCAACCATCATGATTTTTCCGAAAAAAATTACAAAAGTTTAAAACAAAAGCAATACCCACATATTTGGTATCTAGGTGTTCGAAATTTAATTTCAAGTTCGTTACCGAAGACCTTTTTCAAAAATAATTAAAATTATCCGAGAAATTTCACAACAACATAAGCTTTGTCAAAATCCATACCAAACATCATGATTTTTCCGAAAAAAATTAAAAAAGTTTAAAACAAAAGCAATCCCCACATATTTGGTATCTAGGTGTTCGTAATTTAATTTCCAGTTCATTTCCGAAGACCTTTTTCAAAAATAATTAAAATTGCCCGAGAAATTTCACAAAAACATAAGTTTTGTCAAAATCCATACCAACCATCATGATTTTTCCGAAAAAAATTAAAAAAGTTTAAAACAAAAGCAATCCCTACATATTTGGTATCTACGTGTTCGAAAATTAATTTTCAGTTAATTTCCGAAGACCTTTTTTAAAAGGCATTAAAATTGCCCGAGAAATTTCACAAAAACATAAGCTTTGTCAAAATCCATTCCAACCATCATGATTTTTCCGAAAAAAATTAAAAAAGTTTAAAACAAAAGCAATCCCCACATATTTGGTATCTACGTGTTCGAAATTTAATTTCCAGTTCATTACCGAAGACCTTTTTCAAAAATAATTAAAATTGTCCGAGAAATTTCACAAAAACATAAGCTTTGTCAAAATCCATACCAACCATCATGATTTTTCCGAAAAAAAATACAAAAGTTTAAAACAAAAGCAATACCCACATATTTGGTATCTAGGTGTTCGAAATTTAATTTCCAGTTCATTACCGAAGACCTTTTTCAAAAATAATTAAAATTGTCCGAGAAATTTCAGAAAAACATAAGCTTTGTCAAAATCCATACCAAACATCATGATTTTTCCGAAAAAAAAATAAAAAAGTTTAAAACAAAAGCAATCCCCACATATTTGGTATCTACGTGTTCGAATTTTAATTTCCAGTTCATTTCCGAAGACCTTTTTGAAAAAAAATTAAAATTGCCCGAGAAATTTCACAAAAACATAAGCTTTGTCAAAATCCATACCAACCATCATGATTTTTCCGAAAAAAATTAAAAAAGTTTAAAACAAAAGCAATCCCCACATATTTGGTATCTACGTGTTCGAAATTTAATTTCCAGTTCATTTCCGAAGACCTTTTTGAAAAATAATTAAAATTGCCCGAGAAATTTCACAAAAACATAAGCTTTGTCAAAATCCATACCAACCATCATGATTTTTCCGAAAAAAATTAAAAAAGTTTAAAACAAAAGCAATCCCCACATATTTGGTATCTATGTGTTCGAAATTTAATTTCCAGTTCATTTCCGAAGACCTTTTTGAAAAAAATTAAAATTGCCCGAGAAATTTCACAAAAACATAAGCTTTGTCAAAATCCATACTATCCATCATGATTTTTCCGAAAAAAATTAAAAAAGTTTAAAACAAAAGCAATACCCACATATTTGGTATCTGCGTGTTCGAAATTTAATTTCCAGTTCATTTCCGAAGACCTTTTTGAAAAAAAAATAAAATTGCCCGAGAAATTTCACAAAAACATAAGCTTTGTCAAAATCCATACCAACCATCATGATTTTTCCGAAAAAAATTAAAAAAGTTTAAAACAAAAGCAATCCCCACATATTTGGTATCTAGGTGTTCGAAATTTAATTTCCAGTTCATTTCCGAACACCTTTTTGACAAAAAATTAAAATTGCCCGAGAAATTTCACAAAAACATAAGCTTTGTCAAAATCCATACCAACCATCATGATTTTTCCGAAAAAAATTAAAAAAGTTTAAAACAAAAGCAATCCCCATATATTTGGTATCTAAGTGTTCGAAATTTAATTTCCAGTTCATTTCCGAAGACCTTTTTGAAAAAAAATTAAAATTGCCCGAGAAATTTCACAAAAACATAAGCTTTGTCAAAATCCATAATGATTTTACCGAAAAAAATTAAAAAAATTTAAAACAAAAGCAATCCCCACATATTTGGTATCTACGTGTTCAAAATTTAATTTCCAGTTCATTTCCGAAGACCTTTTTGAAAAAAAATTAAAATTGCCCGAGAAATTTCACAAAAATATAAGCTTTGTCAAAATCAATACCAACCATCATGATTTTTCCGAAAAAAATTAAAAAAGTTTAAAACAAAAGCAATCCCCACATATTTGGTATCTACGTGTTCGAAATTTAATTTCCAGTTCATTTCCGAAGACCTTTTTGAAAAATAATTAAAATTGCCCGAGAAATTTCACAAAAACATAAGCTTTGTCAAAAATTGCCCGAGAAATTTCACAAAAATATAAGCTTTGTCAAAATCCATACCAACCATAATGATTTTACCGAAAAAAATTAAAAAAATTTAAAATAAAAGCAATCCCCACATATTTGGTATCTATGTGTTCGAAATTTAATTTCCAGTTCATTTCCGAAGACCTTTTTGAAAAAAATTTAAAATTGCCCGAGAAATTTCACACAAACATAAGCTTTGTCAAAATCCATACCAACCATCATTATTTTTCCGACAAAAATTAAAAAAGTTTAAAACAAAAGCAATCTTCACATATTTGGTATCTACGTGTTCGAAATTTAATTTCCAGTTCATTTCCGAAGACCTTTTTGAAAAAAAATTAAAATTGCCCGAGAAATTTCACAAAAACATAAGCTTTGTCAAAATCAATACCAACCATCATGATTTTTCCGAAAAAAATTAAAAAAGTTTAAAACAAAATCAATCCCCACATATTTGGTGTCTACGTGTTCGAAATTTAATTTCCAGTTCATTTCCGAAGACCTTTTTGAAAAATAATTAAAATTGCCCGAGAAATTTCACAAAAACATAAGCTTTGTCAAAATCCATACCAACGATCATGATTTTTCCGAAAAAAATTAAAAAAGTTTAAAACAAAAGCAATCCCCACATATTTGGTATCTATGTGTTCGAAATTTAATTTCCAGTTCATTTCCGAAGACCTTTTTGAAAAAAATTAAAATTGCCCGAGAAATTTCACAAAAACATAAGCTTTGTCAAAATCCATACTATCCATCATGATTTTTTCGAAAAAAATTAAAAAAGTTTAAAACAAAAGCAATACCCACATATTTGGTATTTGTGTGTACGAAATTTAATTTCCAGTTCATTTCCGAAGACCTTTTTGAAAAAAAAATAAAATTGCCCTAGAAATTTCACAAAAACATAAGCTTTGTCAAAATCCATACCAACCATCATGATTTTTCCGAAAAAAATTAAAAAAGTTTAAAACAAAAGCAATCCCCACATATTTGGTATCTAGGTGTTCGAAATTTAATTTCCAGTTCATTTCCGAAGACCTTTTTGACAAAAAATTAAAATTGCCCGAGAAATTTCACAAAAACATAAGCTTTGTCAAAATCCATACCAACCATCATGATTTTTCCGAAAAAAATTTAAAAAGTTTAAAACAAAAGCAATCCCCACATATTTGGTATCTATGTGTTCGAAATTTAATTTCCAGTTCATTTCCGAAGACCTTTTTGAAAAAAAATTAAAATTGCCCGAGAAATTTCACAAAAACTTAACCTTTTCAAAATCCATACCAACCATCATGATTTTTCCGAAAAAAATTAAAAAAGTTTAAAATAAAAGCAATCCCCACATATTTGGTATCTACGTGTTCGAAATTTAATTTCCAGTTCATTTCCGAAGACCTTTTTGAAAAAAAATTAAAATTGCCCGAGAAATTTCACAAAAACATAAGCTTTGTCAAAATCCATACCAACCATCATGATTTTCCCGAAAAAAATTAAAAAAGTTTAAAACAAAAGCAATCCCCACATATTTGGTATCTACGTGTTCGAAATTTAATTTCCAGTTCATTTCCGAAGACATTTTTGAAAAATAATTAAAATTGCCCGAGAAATTTCACAAAAACATAAGCTTTGTCAAAATCCATACCAACCATCATGATTTTTTCGAAAAGAATTAAAAAAGTTTAAAACAAAAGCAATCCCCACATATTTGGTATCTACGTGTTCGAAATTTAATTTCCAGTTCATTTCCGAAGACCTTTTTGAAAAAAAAAATAAAATTGCCCGAGAAATTTCACAAAAACATAAGCTTTGTCAAAATCCATACCAACCATAATGATTTTATCGAAAAAAATTAAAAAAATTTAAAACAAAAGCAATCCCCACATATTTGGTATCTATATGTTCGAAATTTAATTTCCAGTTCATTTCCGAAGACCTTTTTGAAAAAAAATTAAAATTGCCTGAGAAATTTCACAAAAACATAAGCTTTGTCAAAATCCATACCAACCATCATGATTTTTCCGAGAAAAATTAAAAAAGTTTAAAACAAAAGCAATCCCCACATATTTGGTATCTAGGTGTTCGAAATTTAAATTCCAGTTCATTTCCGAAGACCTTTTTGACAAAAAATTAAAATTGCCCGAGAAATTTCACAAAAACATAAGCTTTGTCAAAATCCATACCAACCATCATGATTTTTCCGAAAAAAATTAAAAAAGTTTAAAACAAAAGCAATCCCCACATATTTGGTATCTATGTGTTCGAAATTTAATTTCCAGTTCATTTCCGAAGACCTTTTTGAAAAAAAATTAAAATTGCCCGAGAAATTTCACAAAAACTTAACCTTTTCAAAATCCATACCAACCATCATGATTTTTCCGAAAAAAATTAAAAAAGTTTAAAATAAAAGCAATCCCCACATATTTGGTATCTACGTGTTCGAAATTTAATTTCCAGTTCATTTCCGAAGACCTTTTTGAAAAAAAATTAAAATTGCCCGAGAAATTTCACAAAAACATAAGCTTTGTCAAAATCCATACCAACCATCATGATTTTTCCGAAAAAAATTAAAAAAGTTTAAAACAAAAGCAATCCCCACATATTTGGTATCTACGTGTTCGAAATTTAATTTTCAGTTCATTTCCGAAGACCTTTTTGAAAAAAAATTAAAATTGCCCGAGAAATTTCACAAAAACATAAGCTTTGTCAAAATCCATACCAACCATCATGATTTTTGCGACAAAAATTAAAAAAGTTTAAAACAAAAGCAATTCCCACATATTTGGTATCTACGTGTTCGAAATTTAATTTCCAGTTCATTTCCGAAGACCTTTTTGAAAAAAAATTAAAATTGCCCGAGAAATTTCACAAAAACATAAGCTTTGTCAAAATCCATTCCAACCATCATGATTTTTCCGAAAAAAATTAAAAAAGTTTAAAACAAAAGCAATCCCCACATATTTGGTATCTACGTGTTCGAAATTTAATTTCCAGTTCATTTCCGAAGACCTTTTTGAAAAAAAAAACTAAAATTGCCCGAGAAATTTCACAAAAACATAAGCTTTGTCAAAATCCATACCAACCATCATGATTTTTCCGAAAAAAAATAAAAAAGTTTAAAACAAAAGCAATCCCCACATATTTAGTATCTACGTGTTCGAAATTTAATTTCCAGTTCATTTCTGAAGACCTTTTTGAAAAAAAAATTAAAATTGCCCGAGAAATTTCACAAAAACATAAGCTTTGTCAAAATCCATACCAACCATCATGATTTTTCCGAAAAAAAATAAAACAGTTTAAAACAAAAGCAATCCCCACATATTTGGTATCTACGTGTTCGAAATTTAATTTCCAGTTCATTTCCGAAGACCGTTTTGAAAAATAATTAAAATTTCCCGAGAAATTTCACAAAAACATAAGCTTTGTCAAAATCCATACCAACCATCATGATTTTTCCGAAAAAAATTAAAAAAGTTTAAAACAAAAGCAATCCCCACATATTTGGTATCTATGTGTTCGAAATTTAATTTCCAGTTTAATTTCCGAAGACCTTTTTGAAAAAAATTAAAATTGCCCGAGAAATTTCACAAAAACATAAGCTTTGTCAAAATCCATACCAACCATCATGATTTTTCCGAAAAAAATTAAAAAAGTTTAAAACAAAAGCAATACCCACATATTTGGTATCTGCGTGTTCGAAATTTAATTTCCAGTTCATTTCCGAAGACCTTTTGTAAAAGAAATAAAATTGCCCTAGAAATTTCACAAAAACATAAGCTTTGTCAAAATCCATACCAACCATCATGATTTTTCCGAAAAATATTAAAAAAGTTTAAAACAAAAGCAATCCCCACATATTTGGTATCTATGTGTTCGAAATTTAATTTCCAGTTCATTTCTGAAGACCTTTTTGACAAAAAATTAAAATTGCCCGAGAAATTTCACAAAAACATAAGCTTTGTCAAAATCCATACCAACCATCATGATTTTTCCGAAAAAAATTAAAAAAGTTTAAAACAAAAGCAATCCCCACATATTTGGTATCTATGTGTTCGAAATTTAATTTCCAGTTCATTTCTGAAGACCTTTTTGAAAAAAAATTAAAATTGCCCGAGAAATTTCACAAAAACTTAACCTTTTCAAAATCCATACCAACCATGATGATTTTTCCGAAAAAAATTAAAAAAGTTTAAAATAAAAGCAATCCCCACATATTTGATATCTACGTGTTCGAAATTTAATTTCCAGTTCATTTCCGAAGACCTTTTTGAAAAAAAATTAAAATTGCCCGAGAAATTTCACAAAAACATAAGCTTTGTCAAAATCCATACCAACCATCAAGATTTTTCCGAAAAAAATTAAAAAAGTTTAAAACAAAAGCAATCCCCACATATTTGGTATCTACGTGTTCGAAATTTAATTTCAAGTTCATTTCCGAAGACCTTTTTGAAAAAAAATTAAAATTGCCCGAGAAATTTCACAAAAACATAAGCTTTGTCAAAATCCATACCAACCATCATGATTTTTCCGAAAAAAATTAAAAAAGTTTAAAAGAAAAGCAATCCCCACATATTTGGTATCTACGTGTTCGAAATTTAATTTCCAGTTCATTTCCGAAGACCTTTTTGAAAAAAAAATTAAAATTGCCCGAGAAATTTCACAAAAACATAAGCTTTGTCAAAATCCATACCAACCATCATGATTTTTCCGAAAAAAATTAAAAAAGTTTAAAACAAAAGCAATCCCCACATATTTGGTATCTACGTGTTCGAAATTTAATTTCCAGTTCATTTCCGAAGACCTTTTTGAAAAAAAATTAAAATTGCCCGAGAAATTTCACAAAAACATAAGCTTTGTCAATATCCATACCAACCATCATGATTTTTCCGAAAAAAATTAAAAAAGTTTAAAACAAAAGCAATCCCCACATATTTGGTATCTACGTGTTCGAAATTTAATTTCCAGTTCATTTACGAAGACCTTTTTGAAAAATAATTAAAATTGCCCGAGAAATTTCACAAAAACCTAAGCTTTGTCAAAATCCATACCAACCATCATGATTTTTCCGAAAAAAATTAAAAAAGTTTAAAACAAAAGCAATCCCCACATATTTGGTATCTACGTGTTCGAAATTTAATTTCCAGTTCATTTCCGAAGACCTTTTTGAAAAATAATTAAATTTGCCCGAGAAATTTCACAAAAACATAAGCTTTGTCAAAATCCATACCAACCATCATGATTTTATCGAAAAAAATTAAAAAAATTTAAAACAAAAGCAATCCCCACATATTTGGTATCTATGTGTTCGAAATTTAATTTCCAGTTCATTTCCGAAGACCTTTTTGAAAAAAAATTAAAATTGCCCGAGAAATTTTACAAAAACATAAGCTTTGTCAAAATCCATACCAACCATCATGATTTTTTCGAAAAAAATTAAAAAAGTTTAAAACAAAAGCAATACCCACATATTTGGTATCTGTGTGTTCGAAATTTAATTTCCAGTTCATTTCCGAAGACCGTTTTGAAAAAAAAATAAAATTGCCCTAGAAATTTCACAAAAACATAAGCTTTGTCAAAATCCATACCAACCATCATGATTTTCCCGAAAAAATTAAAAAAGTTTAAAACAAAAGCAATCCCCACATATTTGGTATCTACGTGTTCGAAATTTAATTTCCAGTTCATTTCCGAAGACCTTTTTGACAAAAAATTAAAATTGCCCGAGAAATTTCACAAACACATAAGCTTTGTCAAAATCCATACCAACCATCATGATTTTTTCGAAAAAAATTAAAAAAGTTTAAAACAAAAGCAATCCCCACATATTTGGTATCTATGTGTTCGAAATTTAATTTCCAGTTCATTTCCGAAGACCTTTTTGAAAAAAAATTAAAATTGCCCGAGAAATTTCACAAAAACATAAGCTTTGTCAAAATCCATACCAACCATAATGATTTTATCGAAAAAAATTACAAAAATTTAAAACAAAAGCAATCCCCACATATTTGGTATCTATGTGTTCGAAATTTAATTTCCAGTTCATTTCCGAAGACCTTTTTGAAAAAAAATTAAAATTGCCCGAGAAATTTCACAAAAACATAAGCTTTGTCAAAATCCATACCAACCATCATGATTTTTCCGAGAAAAATTAAAAAAGTTTAAAACAAAAGCAATCCCCACATATTTGGTATCTAGGTGTTCGAAATTTAATTTCCAGTTCATTTCCGAAGACCTTTTTGACAAAAAATTAAAATTGCCCGAGAAATTTTACAAAAACTTAACCTTTTCAAAATCCATACCAACCATCATGATTTTTCCGAAAAAAATTAAAAAAGTTTAAAATAAAAGCAATCCCCACATATTTGGTATCTACGTGTTCGAAATTTAATTTCCAGTTCATTTCCGAAGACCTTTTTGAAAAAAAATTAAAATTGCCCGAGAAATTTCACAAAAACATAAGCTTTGTCAAAATCCATACCAACCATCATGATTTTTCCGAAAAAAATTAAAAAAGTTTAAAATAAAAGCAATCCCCACATATTTGGTATCTACGTGTTCGAAATTTAATTTCCAGTTCATTTCCGAAGACCTTTTTGAAAAAAAATTAAAATTGCCCGAGAAATTTCACAAAAACATAAGCTTTGTCAAAATCCATACCAACCATCATGATTTTTCCGACAAAAATTAAAAAAGTTTAAAACAAAAGCAATCCCCACATATTTGGTATCTACGTGTTCGAAATTTAATTTCCAGTTCATTTCCGAAGACCTTTTTGAAAAAAAATTTAAATTGCCCGAGAAATTTCACAAAAACATAAGCTTTGTCAAAATCCATACCAACCATCATGATTTTTCCGACAAAAATTAAAAAAGTTTAAAACAAAAGCAATCCCCACATATTTGGTATCTACGTGTTCGAAATTTAATTTCCAGTTCATTTCCGAAGACCTTTTTGAAAAAAAATTTAAATTGCCCGAGAAATTTCACAAAAACATAAGCTTTGTCAAAATCCATTCCAACCATCATGATTTTTCCGAAAAAAATTAAAAAAGTTTAAAATAAAAGCAATCCCCACATATTTGGTATCTACGTATTCGAAATTTAATTTCCAGTTCATTTCCGAAGACCTTTTTGAAAAAAAAATTAAAATTGCCCGAGAAATTTCACAAAAACATAAGCTTTGTCAAAATCCATACCAACCATCATGATTTTTCCGAAAAAAAATAAAAAAGTTTAAAACAAAAGCAATCCCCACATATTTAGTATCTACGTGTTCGAAATTTAATTTCCAGTTCATTTCTGAAGACCTTTTTGAAAAAAAAATTAAAATTGCCCGAGAAATTTCACAAAAACATAAGCTTTGTCAAAATCCATACCAACCATCATGATTTTTCCGAAAAAAAATAAAACAGTTTAAAACAAAAGCAATCCCCACATATTTGGTATCTACGTGTTCGAAATTTAATTTCCAGTTCATTTCCGAAGACCGTTTTGAAAAATAATTAAAATTTCCCGAGAAATTTCACAAAAACATAAGCTTTGTCAAAATCCATACCAATCATCATGATTTTTCCGACAAAAATTAAAAAAGTTTAAAACAAAAGCAATCCCCACATATTTGGTATCTACGTGTTCGAAATTTAATTTCCAGTTCATTTCCGAAGACCTTTTTGAAAAAAAATTTAAATTGCCCGAGAAATTTCACAAAAACATTAGCTTTGTCAAAATCCATTCCAACCATCATGATTTTTCCGAAAAAAATTAAAAAAGTTTAAAACAAAAGCAATCCCCACATATTTAGTATCTACGTGTTCGAAATTTAATTTCCAGTTCATTTCCGAAGACCTTTTTGAAAAAAAATTTAAATTGCCCGAGAAATTTCACAAAAACATTAGCTTTGTCAAAATCCATTCCAACCATCATGATTTTTCCGAAAAAAATTAAAAAAGTTTAAAACAAAAGCAATCCCCACATATTTAGTATCTACGTGTTCGAAATTTAATTTCCAGTTCATTTCCGAAGACCTTTTTGAAAAAAAAATCAAAATTGCCCGAGAAATTTCACAAAAACATAAGCTTTGTCAAAATCCATACCAACCATTATGATTTTTCCGAAAAAAATTAAAAAAGTTTAAAACAAAAGCAATACCCACATATTTGGTATCTGCGTGTTCGAAATTTAATTTCCAGTTCATTTCCGAAGACCTTTTTGAAAAAGAAATAAAATTGCCCTAGAAATTTCACAAAAACATAAGCTTTGTCAAAATCCATACCAACCATCATGATTTTTCCGAAAAAAATTAAAAAAGTTTAAAATAACAGCAATCCCCACATATTTGGTATCTACGTGTTCGAAATTTAATTTCCAGTTCATTTCCGAAGACCTTTTTGAAAAAAAATTAAAATTGCCCGAGAAATTTCACAAAAACATAAGCTTTGTCAAAATCCATACCAACCATCATGATTTTTCCGAAAAAAATTAAAAAAGTTTAAAACAAAAGCAATCCCCACATATTTGGTATCTACGTGTTCGAAATTTAATTTCCAGTTCATTTCCGAAGACCTTTTTGAAAAAAAATTAAAATTGCCCGAGAAATTTCACAAAAACATAAGCTTTGTCAAAATCCATACCAATCATCATGATTTTTCCGACAAAAATTAAAAAAGTTTAAAACAAAAGCAATCCCCACATATTTGGTATCTACGTGTTCGAAATTTAATTTCCAGTTCATTTCCGAAGACCTTTTTGAAAAAAAATTTAAATTGCCCGAGAAATTTCACAAAAACATTAGCTTTGTCAAAATCCATTCCAACCATCATGATTTTTCCGAAAAAAATTAATAAAGTTTAAAACAAAAGCAATCCCCACATATTTAGTATCTACGTGTTCGAAATTTAATTTCCAGTTCATTTCCGAAGACCTTTTTGAAAAAAAAATTAAAATTGCCCGAGAAATTTCACAAAAACATAAGCTTTGTCAAAATCCATACCAACCATCATGATTTTTCCGAAAAAAAATAAAAAAGTTTAAAACAAAAGCAATCCCCACATATTTAGTATCTACGTGTTCGAAATTTAATTTCCAGTTCATTTCTGAAGACCTTTTTGAAAAAAAAATTAAAATTGCCCGAGAAATTTCACAAAAACATAAGCTTTGTCAAAATCCATACCAACCATCATGATTTTTCCGAAAAAAAATAAAACAGTTTAAAACAAAAGCAATCCCCACATATTTGGTATCTACGTGTTCGAAATTTAATTTCCAGTTCATTTCCGAAGACCGTTTTGAAAAATAATTAAAATTTCCCGAGAAATTTCACAAAAACATAAGCTTTGTCAAAATCCATACCAACCATCATGATTTTTCCGAAAAAAATTAAAAAAGTTTAAAACAAAAGCAATCCCCACATATTTGGTATCTATGTGTTCGAAATTTAATTTCCAGTTCATTTCCGAAGACCTTTTTGAAAAAAATTAAAATTGCCCGAGAAATTTCACAAAAACATAAGCTTTGTCAAAATCCATACCAACCATCATGATTTTTCCGAAAAAAATTAAAAAAGTTTAAAACAAAAGCAATACCCACATATTTGGTATCTGCGTGTTCGAATTTTAATTTCCAGTTCATTTCCGAAGACCTTTTTGAAAAAGAAATAAAATTGCCCTAGAAATTTCACAAAAACATAAGCTTTGTCAAAATCCATACCAACCATCATGATTTTTCCGAAAAAAATTTAAAAAGTTTAAAACAAAAACAATCCCCACATATTTGGTATCTACGTGTTCGAAATTTAATTTCCTGTTCATTACCGAAGACCTTGTTCAAAAATAATTAAAATTGCCCGAGAAATTTCACAAAAACATAAGCTTTGTCAAAATCCATACCAACCATCATGATTTTTCCGAAAAAAATTAAAAAAGTTTAAAACAAAAGCAATCCCCACATATTTGGTATCTAGGTGTTCGAAATTTAATTTCCAGTTCATTTCCGAAGACCTTTTTGACAAAAAATTAAAATTGCCCGAGAAATTTCACAAAAACATAAGCTTTGTCAAAATCCATACCAACCATCATGATTTTTCCGAAAAAAATTAAAAAAGTTTAAAACAAAAGCAATCCCCACATATTTGGTATCTATGTGTTCGAAATTTAATTTCCAGTTCATTTCTGAAGACCTTTTTGAAAAAAAATTAAAATTGCCCGAGAAATTTCACAAAAACTTAACCTTTTCAAAATCCATACCAACCATGATGATTTTTCCGAAAAAAATTAAAAAAGTTTAAAATAAAAGCAATCCCCACATATTTGATATCTACGTGTTCGAAATTTAATTTCCAGTTCATTTCCGAAGACCTTTTTGAAAAAAAATTAAAATTGCCCGAGAAATTTCACAAAAACATAAGCTTTGTCAAAATCCATACCAACCATCATGATTTTTCCGAAAAAAATTAAAAAAGTTTAAAACAAAAGCAATCCCCACATATTTGGTATCTACGTGTTCGAAATTTAATTTCAAGTTCATTTCCGAAGACCTTTTTGAAAAAAAATTAAAATTGCCCGAGAAATTTCACAAAAACATAAGCTTTGTCAAAATCCATACCAACCATCATTATTTTTCCGAAAAAAATTAAAAAAGTTTAAAACAAAAGCAATCCCCACATATTTGGTATCTACGTGTTCGAAATTTAATTTCCAGTTCATTTCCAAAGACCTTTGTGAAAAAAAAATTAAAATTGCCCGAGAAATTTCACAAAAACATAAGCTTTGTCAAAATCCATACCAACCATCATGATTTTTCCGAAAAAAATTAAAAAAGTTTAAAACAAAAGCAATCCCCACATATTTGGTATCTACGTGTTCGAAATTTAATTTCCAGTTCATTTCCGAAGACCTTTTTGAACAAAAATTAAAATTGCCCGAGAAATTTCACAAAAACATAAGCTTTGTCAATATCCATACCAACCATCATGATTTTTCCGAAAAAAATTAAAAAAGTTTAAAACAAAAGCAATCCCCACATATTTGGTATCTACGTGTTCGAAATTTAATTTCCAGTTCATTTACGAAGACCTTTTTGAAAAATAATTAAAATTGCCCGAGAAATTTCACAAAAACATAAGCTTTGTCAAAATCCATACCAACCATCATGATTTTTCCGAAAAAAATTAAAAAAGTTTAAAACAAAAGCAATCCCCACATATTTGGTATCTACGTGTTCGAAATTTAATTTCCAGTTCATTTCCGAAGACCTTTTTGAAAAATAATTAAATTTGCCCGAGAAATTTCACAAAAACATAAGCTTTGTCAAAATCCATCATGATTTTTCCGAAAAAAATTAAAAAAGTTTAAAACAAAAGCAATACCCACATATTTGGTATCTATGTGTTCGAAATTTAATTTCCAGTTCATTTCCGAAGACCTTTTTGAAAAAAAATTAAAATTGCCCGATAAATTTCACAAAAACATAAGCTTTGTCAAAATCCATACCATCCATCATGATTTTTCCGGAAAAAATTAAAAAAGTTTAAAACAAAAGCAATCCCCACATATTTGGTATCTACGTGTTCGAAATTTAATTTCCAGTTCATTTCCGAAGACCTTTTTGAAAAAAAATTAAAATTGCCCGAGAAATTTCACAAAAACATAAGCTTTGTCAAAATCCATACCAACCATCATGATTTTTCCGAAAAAAATTAAAATAGTTTAAAACAAAAGCAATCCCCACATATTTGGTATCTAGGTGTTCGAAATTTAATTTCCAGTTCATTTCCGAAGGCCTTTTTGACAAAAAATTAAAATTGCCCGAGAAATTTCACAAAAACATAAGCTTTGTCAAAATCCATACCAACCATCATGATTTTTCCGAAAAAAATTAAAAAAGTTTAAAACAAAAGCAATCCCCACATATTTGGTATCTATGTGTTCGAAATTTAATTTCCAGTTCATTTCCGAAGACCTTTTTGAAAAAAAATTAAAATTGCCCGAGAAATTTCACGAAAACATAAGCTTTGTCAAAATCCATACCAACCATCATGATTTTTCCGAAAAAAATTAAAAAAGTTTAAAACAAAAGCAATCCCCACATATTTGGTATCTACGAGTTCGAAATTTAATTTCCAGTTAATTTCCGAAGACCTTTTTGAAAAAAAATTAAAATTGCCCGAGAAATTTCACAAAAACATAAGCTTTGTCAAAATCCATACCAACCATCATGATTTTTCCGAAAAAAATTAAAAAAGTTTAAAACAAAAGCAATCCCCACATATTTGGTATCTACGTGTTCGAAATTTAATTTCCAGTTCATTTCCGAAGACCTTTTTGAAAAAAAAATTAAAATTGCCCGAGAAATTTCACAAAAACATAAGCTTTGTCAAAATCCATACCAACCATCATGATTTTTCCGAAAAAAAATAAAAAAGTTTAAAACAAAAGCAATCCCCACATATTTAGTATCTACGTGTTCGAAATTTAATTTCCAGTTCATTTCTGAAGACCTTTTTGAAAAAAAATTAAAATTGCCCGAGAAATTTCACAAAAACATAAGCTTTGTCAAAATCCATACCAACCATCATGATTTTTCCGAAAAAAATTAAAAAAGTTTAAAACAAAAGCAATCCCCACATATTTGGTATCTACGTGTTCGAAATTTAATTTCCAGTTCATTTCCGAAGACCTTTTTGAAAAAAAATTAAAATTGCCCGAGAAATTTCACAAAAACATAAGCTTTGTCAAAATCCATACCAATCATCATGATTTTTCCGACAAAAATTAAAAAAGTTTAAAACAAAAGCAATCCCCACATATTTGGTATCTACGAGTTCGAAATTTAATTTCCAGTTAATTTCCGAAGACCTTTTTGAAAAAAAATTAAAATTGCCCGAGAAATTTCACAAAAACATAAGCTTTGTCAAAATCCATACCAACCATCATGATTTTTCCGAAAAAAATTAAAAAAGTTTAAAACAAAAGCAATCCCCACATATTTGGTATCTACGTGTTCGAAATTTAATTTCCAGTTCATTTCCGAAGACCTTTTTGAAAAAAAAATTAAAATTGCCCGAGAAATTTCACAAAAACATAAGCTTTGTCAAAATCCATACCAACCATCATGATTTTTCCGAAAAAAATAAAAAAAGTTTAAAACAAAAGCAATCCCCACATATTTGGTATCTACGAGTTCGAAATTTAATTTCCAGTTCATTTCCGAAGACCTTTTTGAAAAAAATTAAAATTGCCCAAAAAATTTCACAAAAACATAAGCTTTGTCAAAATCCATACCAACCATCATGATTTTTGCGAAAAAAATTAAAAAAGTTTAAAACAAAAGCAATACCCACATATTTGGTATCTGCGTGTTCGAAATTTAATTTCCAGTTCATTTCCGAAGACCTTTTTGAAAAAGAAATAAAATTGCCCTAGAAATTTCACAAAAACATAAGCCTTGTCAAAATCCATACCAACCATCATGATTTTTCCGAAAAAAATTAAAAAAGTTTAAAATAAAAGCAATCCCCACATATTTGGTATCTACTTGTTCGAAATTTAATTTCCAGTTCATTTCCGAAGACCTTTTTGAAAAAAAATTAAAATTGCCCGAGAAATTTCACAAAAACATAAGCTTTGTCAAAATCCATACCAACCATCATGATTTTTCCGAAAAAAATTAAAAAAGTTTAAAAGAAAAGCAATCCCCACATATTTGGTATCTACGTGTTCGAAATTTAATTTCCAGTTCATTTCCGAAGACCTTTTTGAAAAAAAATTAAAATTGCCCGAGAAATTTCACAAAAACATAAGCTTTGTCAAAATCCATACCAATCATCATGATTTTTCCGACAAAAATTAAAAAAGTTTAAAACAAAAGCAATCCCCACATATTTGGTATCTACGTGTTCGAAATTTAATTTCCAGTTCATTTCCGAAGACCTTTTTGAAAAAAAATTTAAATTGCCCGAGAAATTTCACAAAAACATAAGCTTTGTCAAAATCCATTCCAACCATCATGATTTTTCCGAAAAAAATTAAAAAAGTTTAAAACAAAAGCAATCCCCACATATTTGGTATCTACGTGTTCGAAATTTAATTTCCAGTTCATTTCCGAAGACCTTTTTGAAAAAAAAATTAAAATTGCCCGAGAAATTTCACAAAAACATAAGCTTTGTCAAAATCCATACCAACCATCATGATTTTTCCGAAAAAAAATAAAAAAGTTTAAAACAAAAGCAATCCCCACATATTTAGTATCTACGTGTTCGAAATTTAATTTCCAGTTCATTTCTGAAGACCTTTTTGAAAAAAAAATTAAAATTGCCCGAGAAATTTCACAAAAACCTAAGCTTTGTCAAAGTCCATACCAACCATCATGATTTTTCCGAAAAAAAATAAAACGGTTTAAAACAATAGAAATCCCAATATATTTGGTATCTACATGTTCGAAATTTAATTTCCAGTTCATTTCCGAAGACCGTTTTACAAAATAATTAAAATTTCCCGAGAAATTTCACAAAAACATAAGCTTTGTCAAAATCCATACCAACCATCATGATTTTTCCGAAAAAAATTAAAAAAGTTTAAAACAAAAGCAATCCCCACATATTTGGTATCTACGTGTTCGAAATTTAATTTCCAGTTCATTTCCGAAGACCTTTTTGAAAAAAATTAAAATTGCCCGAGAAATTTCACAAAAACATAAGCTTTGTCAAAATCCATACCAACCATCATGATTTTTCCGAAAAAAATTAAAAAAGTTTAAAACAAAAGCAATACCCACATATTTGGTATCTGCGTGTTCGAAATTTAATTTCCAGTTCATTTCCGAAGACCTTTTTGAAAAAGAAATAAAATTGCCCTAGAAATTTCACAAAAACATAAGCTTTGTCAAAATCCATACCAACCATCATGATTTTTCCGAAAAAAATTAAAAAAGTTTAAAACAAAAGCAATCCCCACATATTTGGTATCTAGGTGTTCGAAATTTAATTTCCAGTTCATTTCCGAAAACCTTTTTGACAAAAAATTAAAATTGCCCGAGAAATTTCACAAAAACATAAGCTTTGTCAAAATCCATACCAACCATCATGATTTTTCCGAAAAAAATTAAAAAAGTTTAAAACAAAAGCAATCCCCACATATTTGGTATCTATGTGTTCGAAATTTAATTTCCAGTTCATTTCTGAAGACCTTTTTGAAAAAAAATTAAAATTGCCCGAGAAATTTCACAAAAACTTAACCTTTTCAAAATCCATACCAACCATGATGATTTTTCCGAAAAAAATTAAAAAAGTTTAAAATAAAAGCAATCCCCACATATTTGATATCTACGTGTTCGAAATTTAATTTCCAGTTCATTTCCGAAGACCTTTTTGAAAAAAAATTAAAATTGCCCGAGAAATTTCACAAAAACATAAGCTTTGTCAAAATCCATACCAACCATCATGATTTTTCCGAAAAAAATTAAAAAAGTTTAAAACAAAAGCAATCCCCACATATTTGGTATCTACGTGTTCGAAATTTAATTTCAAGTTCATTTCCGAAGACCTTTTTGAAAAAAAATTAAAATTGCACGAGAAATTTCACAAAAACATAAGCTTTGTCAAAATCCATACCAACCATCATTATTTTTCCGAAAAAAATTAAAAAAGTTTAAAACAAAAGCAATCCCCACATATTTGGTATCTACGTGTTCGAAATTTAATTTCCAGTTCATTTCCGAAGACCTTTTTGAAAAAAAAATTAAAATTGACCGAGAAATTTCACAAAAACATAAGCTTTGTCAAAATCCATACCAACCATCATGATTTTTCCGAAAAAAATTAAAAAAGTTTAAAACAAAAGCAATCCCCACATATTTGGTATCTACGTGTTCGAAATTTAATTTCCAGTTCATTTCCGAAGACCTTTTTGAACAAAAATTAAAATTGCCCGAGAAATTTCACAAAAACATAAGCTTTGTCAATATCCATACCAACCATCATGATTTTTCCGAAAAAAATTAAAAAAGTTTAAAACAAAAGCAATCCCCACATATTTGGTATCTACGTGTTCGAAATTTAATTTCCAGTTCATTTACGAAGACCTTTTTGAAAAATAATTAAAATTGCTCGAGAAATTTCACAAAAACATAAGCTTTGTCAAAATCCATACCAACCATCATGATTTTTCCGAAAAAAATTAAAAAAGTTTAAAACAAAAGCAATCCCCACATATTTGGTATCTACGTGTTCGAAATTTAATTTCCAGTTCATTTCCGAAGACCTTTTTGAAAAATAATTAAATTTGCCCGAGAAATTTCACAAAAACATAAGCTTTGTCAAAATCCATACCAACCATCATGATTTTTCCGAAAAAAATTAAAAAAGTTTAAAACAAAAGCAATACCCACATATTTGGTATCTATGTGTTCGAAATTTAATTTCCAGTTCATTTCCGAAGACCTTTTTGAAAAAAAATTAAAATTGCCCGATAAATTTCACAAAAACATAAGCTTTGTCAAAATCCATAACATCCATCATGATTTTTCCGGAAAAAATTAAAAAAGTTTAAAACAAAAGCAATCCCCACATATTTGGTATCTGCGTGTTCGAAATTTAATTTCCAGTTCATTTCCGAAGACCTTTTTGAAAAAAAATTAAAATTGCCCGAGAAATTTCACAAAAACATAAGCTTTGTCAAAATCCATACCAATCATCATGATTTTTCCGAAAAAAATTAAAATAGTTTAAAACAAAAGCAATCCCCACATATTTGGTATCTAGGTGTTCGAAATTTAATTTTCAGTTCATTTCCGAAGACCTTTTTGACAAAAAATTAAAATTGCCCGAGAAATTTCACAAAAACATAAGCTTTGTCAAAATCCATACCAACCATCATGATTTTTCCGAAAAAAATTAAAAAAGTTTAAAACAAAAGCAATCCCCACATATTTGGTATCTATGTGTTCGAAATTTAATTTCCAGTTCATTTCCGAAGACCTTTTTGAAAAAAAATTAAAATTGCCCGAGAAATTTCACGAAAACATAAGCTTTGTCAAAATCCATACCAACCATCATGATTTTTCCGAAAAAAATTAAAAAAGTTTAAAACAAAAGCAATCCCCACATATTTGGTATCTACGAGTTCGAAATTTAATTTCCAGTTAATTTCCGAAGACCTTTTTGAAAAAAAATTAAAATTGCCCGAGAAATTTCACAAAAACATAAGCTTTGTCAAAATCCATACCAACCATCATGATTTTTCCGAAAAAAATTAAAAAAGTTTAAAACAAAAGCAATCCCCACATATTTGGTATCTACGAGTTCGAAATTTAATTTCCAGTTCATTTCCGAAGACCTTTTTGAAAAAAAATTAAAATGGCCCGAGAAATTTCACAAAAACATAAGCTTTGTCAAAATCCATACCATCCATCATGATTTTTCCGAAAAAAATTAAAAAAGTTTAAAACAAAAGCAATCCCCACATATTTGGTATCTGCGTGTTCGAAATTTAATTTCCAATTCATTTCCGAAGACCATTTTGAAAAAAAATTAAAATTGCCCGAAAAATTTCACAAAAACATAAGCTTTGTCAAAATCCATACCAACCATCATGATTTTTCCGAAAAAAATTAAAAAAGTTTAAAACAAAAGCAATCCCCACATATTTGGTATCTAGGTGTTCGAAATTTAATTTCCAGTTCATTTCCGAAGACCTTTTTGACAAAAAATTAAAATTGCCCGAGAAATTTCACAAAAACATAAGATTTGTCAAAATCCATACCAACCATCATGATTTTTCCGAAAAAAATTAAAAAAGTTTAAAACAAAAGCAATCCCCACATATTTGGTATGTATGTGTTCGAAATTTAATTTCCAGTTCATTTCCGAAGACCTTTTTGAAAAAAAATTAAAATTGCCCGAGAAATTTCACAAAAACATAAGCTTTGTCAAAATCCATACCAACCATCATGATTTTTCCGAAAAAAATTAAAAAAGTTTAAAACAAAAGCAATCCCCACATATTTGGTATCTACGTGTTCGAAATTTAATTTCCAGTTCATTTCCGAAGACCTTTTTGAAAAACAATTAAAATTGCCCGAGAAATTTCACAAAAACATAAGCTTTGTCAAAATCCATACCAACCATCATGATTTTTCCGAAAAAAATTAAAAAAGTTTAAAACAAAAGCAATCACCACATATTTGGTATCTACGTGTTCGAAATTTAATTTCCAGTTCATTTCCGAAGACCTTTTTGAAAAAAAACTAAAATTGCCCGAGAAATTTCACAAAAACATAAGCTTTGTCAAAATCCATACCAACCATCATGATTTTTCCGAAAAAAATTAAAAAAGTTTAAAACAAAAGCAATCCCCACATATTTGGTATCTACGTGTTCGAAATTTAATTTCCAATTCATTTCCGAAGACCTTTTTGAAAAAAAATTAAAATTGCCCGAGAAATTTCACAAAAACATAAGCTTTGTCAAAATCCATACCAACCATCATGATTTTTCCGAAAAAAATTAAAAAAGTTTAAAACAAAAGCAATCCCCACATAATTGCTATCTACGTGTTCGAAATTTAATTTCCAGTTCATTTCCGAAAACCTTTTTGAAAAAAAATTAAAATTGCCCGAGAAATTTCACAAAAACATAAGCTTTGTCATAATCCATACCAACCATCATGATTTTTCCGAAAAAAATTAAAAAAGTTTAAAACAAAAGCAATCCCCACATATCTGGTATCTACGTGTTCGAAATTTAATTTCCAGTTCACATCCGAAGACCTTTTTGAAAAATAATTAAAATTGCCCGAGAAATTTCACAAAAACATAAGCGTTGTCAAAATCCATCATGATTTTTCCGAAAAAAATTAAAAAAGTTTAAAACAAAAGCAATCCCCACATATTTGGTATCTAGGTGTTCGAAATTTAATTTCCAGTTCATTTCCGAAGACCTTTTTGACAAAAAATTAAAATTGCCCGAGATATTTCACAAAAACATAAGCTTTGTCAAAATCCATACCAACCATCATGATTTTTCCGAAAAAAATTAAAAAAGTTTAAAACAAAAGCAATCCCCACATATTTGGTATCTATGTGTACGAAATTTAATTTCCAGTTCATTTCCGAAGACCTTTTTGAACAAAAATTAAAATTGCCCGAGAAATTTCACAAAAACATAAGCTTTGTCAAAATCCATACCAACCATCATGATTTTTCCGAAAAAAATTAAAAAAGTTTAAAACAAAAGCAATCCCCACATATTTAGTATCTGCGTGTTCGAAATTTAATTTCCAATTCATTTCCGAAGACCATTTTGAAAAAAAATTAAAATTGCCCGAGAAATTTCACAAAAACATAAGCTTTGTCAAAATCCATACCAACCATCATGATTTTTCCGAAAAAAATTAAAAAAGTTTAAAACAAAAGCAATCCCCACATATTTGGTATCTAGGTGTTCGAAATTTAATTTCCAGTTCATTTCCGAAGACCTTTTTGACAAAAAATTAAAATTGCCCGAGAACTTTCACAAAAACATAAGATTTGTCAAAATCCATACCAACCATCATGATTTTTCCGAAAAAAATTAAAAAAGTTTAAAACAAAAGCAATCCCCACATATTTGGTATGTATGTGTTCGAAATTTAATTTCCAGTTCATTTCCGAAGACCTTTTTGAAAAAAAATTAAAATTGCCCGAGAAATTTCACAAAAACATAAGCTTTGTCAAAATCCATACCAACCATCATGATTTTTCCGAAAAAAATTAAAAAAGTTTAAAACAAAAGCAATCCCCACATATTTGGTATCTACGTGTTCGAAATTTAATTTCCAGTTCATTTCCGAAGACCTTTTTGAAAAAAAACTAAAATTGCCCGAGAAATTTCACAAAAACATAAGCTTTGTCAAAATCCATACCAACCATCATGATTTTTCCGAAAAAAATTAAAAAAGTTTAAAACAAAAGCAATCCCCACATATTTGGTATCTACGTGTTCGAAATTTAATTTCCAGTTCATTTCCGAAGACCATTTTGAAAAAAAATTAAAATGGCCCGAGAAATTTCACAAAAACATAAGCCTTGTCAAAATCCATACCAACCATCATGATTTTTCCGAAAAAAATTAAAAAAGTTTAAAACAAAAGCAATCCCCACATATTTGGTATCTACGTGTTCGAAATTTAATTTCCAGTTCATTTCCGAAAACCTTTTTGAAAAAAAATTAAAATTGCCCGAGAAATTTCACAAAAACATAAGCTTTGTCAAAATCCATACCAACCATCATGATTTTTCCGAAAAAAATTAAAAAAGTTTAAAACAAAAGCAATCCCCACATATCTGGTATCTACGTGTTCGAAATTTAATTTCCAGTTCACATCCGAAGACCTTTTTGAAAAATAATTAAAATTGCCCGAGAAATTTCACAAAAACATAAGCGTTGTCAAAATCCATCATGATTTTTCCGAAAAAAATTAAAAAAGTTTAAAATAAAAGCAATCCCCACATATTTGGTATCTACGTGTTCGAAATTTAATTTCCAGTTCATTTCCGAAGACCTTTTTGAAAAAAAATTAAAATTGCCGAGAAATTTCACAAAAACATAAGCTTTGTCAAAATCCATACCAACCATAATGATTTTTCCGAAAAAAATTAAAAAAGTTTAAAACAAAAGCAATCCCCACATATTTGGTATCTATGTGTTCGAAATTTAATTTCCAGTTCATTTCCGAAGACCTTTTTGAAAAAAAATTAAAATTGCCCGAGAAATTTCACAAAAACATAAGCTTTGTCAAAATCCATACCAACCATCATGATTTTTCCGAAAAAAATTAAAAAAGTTTAAAACAAAAGCAATCCCCACATATTTGGTATCTAGGTGTTCGAAATTTAATTTCCAGTTCATTTCCGAAGACCTTTTTGACAAAAAATTAAAATTGCCCGAGATATTTCACAAAAACATAAGCTTTGTCAAAATCCATACCAACCATCATGATTTTTCCGAAAAAAATTAAAAAAGTTTAAAACAAAAGCAATCCCCACATATTTGGTATCTATGTGTACGAAATTTAATTTCCAGTTCATTTCCGAAGACCTTTTTGAAAAAAAATAAAAATTGCCCGAGAAATTTCACAAAAACATAAGCTTTGTCAAAATCCATACCAACCATCATGATTTTTCCGAAAAAAATTAAAAAAGTTTAAAACAAAAGCAATCCCCACATATTTGGTATCTACGTGTTCGAAATTTAATTTCCAGTTTATTTCCGAAGACCTTTTTGAAAAACAATTAAAATTGCCCGAGAAATTTCACAAAAACATAAGCTTTGTCAAAATCCATACCAACCATCATGATTTTTCCGAAAAAAATTAAAAAAGTTTAAAACAAAAGCAATCCCCACATATTTGGTATCTACGTGTTCAAAATTTAATTTCCAGTTCATTTACGAAGACCTTTTTGAAAAAAAATTAAAATTGCCCGAGAAATTTCACAAAAACATAAGCTTTGTCAAAATCCATACCAACCATCATGATTTTTCCGAAAAAAATTAAAAAAGTTTAAAACAAAAGCAATCCCCACATATTTGGTATCTACGTGTTCGAAATTTAATTTCCAGTTCATTTCCGAAGACCTTTTTGAAAAAAAATTAAAATGGCCCGAGAAATTTCACAAAAACATAAGCTTTGTCAAAATCCATACCAACCATCATGATTTTTCCGAAAAAAATTAAAAAAGTTTAAAACAAAAGCAATCCCCACATATTTGGTATCTACGTCTTCGAAATTTAATTTCCAATTCATTTCCGAAGACCTTTTTGAAAAAAAATTAAAATTGCCCGAGAAATTTCACAAAAACATAAGCTTTGTCAAAATCCATACCAACCATCAAGATTTTTCCGAAAAAAATTAAAAAAGTTTAAAACAAAAGCAATCCCCACATATTTGCTATCTACGTGTTCGAAATTTAATTTCCAGTTCATTTCCGAAAACCTTTTTGAAAAAAAATTAAAATTGCCCGAGAAATTTCACAAAAACATAAGCTTTGTCAAAATCCATACCAACCATCATGATTTTTCCGAAAAAAATTAAAAAAGTTTAAAACAAAAGCAATTCCCACATATCTGGTATCTACGTGTTCGAAATTTAATTTCCAGTTCACATCCGAAGACCTTTTTGAAAAATAATTAAAATTGCCCGAGAAATTTCACAAAAACATAAGCGTTGTCAAAATCCATACCAACCATCATGATTTTTCCGAAAAAAATTAAAAAAGTTTAAAATAAAAGCAATCCCCACATATTTGGTATCTACGTGTTCGAAATTTAATTTCCAGTTCATTTCCGAAGACCTTTTTGAAAAAAAAATTAAAATTGCCCGCGAAATTTCACAAAAACATAAGCTTTGTCAAAATCCATACCAACCATCATGATTTTTCCGAAAAAAATTAAAAAAGTTTAAAACAAAAGCAATTCCCACATATTTGGTATCTACTTGTTCGAAATTTAATTTCCAGTTCATTTCCGAAGACCTTTTTGAAAAATAATTAAAATTGCCCGAGAAATTTCACAAAAACATAAGTTTTGTCAAAATCCATACCAACCATCATGATTTTTCCGAAAAAAATTAAAAAAGTTTAAAATAAAAGCAATCCCCACATATTTGGTATCTACGTGTTCGAAATTTAATTTCCAGTTCATTTCCGAAGACCTTTTTGAAAAAAAAATTAAAATTGCCCGAGAAATTTCACAAAAACATAAGCTTTGTCAAAATCCATACCAACCATCATGCTTTTCCGAAAAAAATTAAAAAAGTTTAAAACAAAAGCAATCCCCCACATATTTGGTATCTATGTGTGCGAAATTTAATGTCCAGTTCATTTCCGAAGACCTTTTTGAAAAAAAATTAAAATTGCCCGAGAAATTTCACAAAAACATAAGCTTTGTCAAAATCCATACCAACCATCATGATTTTTCCGAAAAAAAATAAAAAAGTTTAAAACAAAAGCAATCCCCACATATTTGGTATCTACGTGTTCGAAATTTAATTTCCAGTTCATTTCCGAAGACCTTTTTGAAAAAAAATTAAAATGGCCCGAGAAATTTCACAAAAACATAAGCTTTGTCAAAATCCATACCAACCATCATGATTTTTCCGAAAAAAATTAAAAAAGTTTAAAACAAAAGCAATCCCCACATATTTGGTATCTACGTGTTCGAAATTTAATTTCCAATTCATTTCCGAACACCTTTTTGAAAAAAAATTAAAATTGCCCGAGAAATTTCACAAAAACATAAGCTTTGTCAAAATCCATACCAACCATTATGATTTTTCCGAAAAAAATTAAAAAAGTTTAAAACAAAAGCAATCCCCACATATTTGCTATCTACGTGTTCGAAATTTAATTTCCAGTTCATTTCCGAAAACCTTTTTGAAAAAAAATTAAAATTGCCCGAGAAATTTCACAAAAACATAAGCTTTGTCAAAATCCATACCAACCATCATGATTTTTCCGAAAAAAATTAAAAAAGTTTAAAACAAAAGCAATCCCCACATATTTGGTATCTACGAGTTCGAAATTTAATTTCCAGTTCACATCCGAAGACCTTTTTGAAAAATAATTAAAATTGCCCGAGAAATTTCACAAAAACATAAGCTTTGTCAAAATCCATACCAACCATCATGATTTTTCCGAAAAAAATTAAAAAAGTTTAAAACAAAAGCAATCCCCACATAGTTGGTATCTATGTGTTCGAAATTTAATTTCCAGGTCATTTCCGAAGACCTTTTTGAAAAAAAATTAAAATTGCCCGAGAAATTTCACAAAAACATAAGCTTTGTCAAAATCCATACCAACCATCATGATTTTTCCGAAAAAAATTAAAAAAGTTTAAAACAAAAGCAATTCCCACATATTTGGTATCTACGTGTTCGAAATTTAATTTCCAGTTCATTTCCGAAGACCTTTTTGAAAAATAATTAAAATTGCCCGAGAAATTTCACAAAAACATAAGCTTTGTCAAAATCTATACCAACCATCATGATTTTTCCGAAAAAAATTAAAAAAGTTTAAAACAAAAGCAATCCCCACATATTTGGTATCTATGTGTTCGAAATTTAATTTCGAGTTCATTTCCGAAGACCTTTTTGAAAAAAAATTAAAATTGCCCGAGAAATTTCACAAAAACATAAGCTTTGTCAAAATCCATACCATCCATCATGATTTTTCCGAAAAAAATTAAAAAAGTTTAAAACAAAAGCAATCCCTACATATTTGGTATCTGCGTGTTCGAAATTTAATTTCCAGTTCATTTCCGAAGACCTTTTTGAAAAAAAATTAAAATTGCCCGAGAAATTTCACAAAAACATAAGCTTTGTCAAAATCCATACCAACCATCATGATTTTTCCGAAAAAAATTAAAAAATTTAAAACAAAAGCAATCCCCACATATTTGGTATCTACGTGTTCGAAATTTAATTTCCAGTTCATTTCCGAAGACCTTTTTCAAAAATAATTAAAATTGCCCGAGAAATTTCACAAAAACATAAGCCTTGTCAAAATCCATACCAACCATCATGATTTTTCCGAAAAAAATTAAAAAAGTTTAAAACAAAAGCAATCCCCACATATTTGGTATCTACGTGTTCGAAATTTAATTTCCAGTTCATTTCCGAAGACCTTTTTGAAAAAAAATTAAAATTGCCCCAGAAATTTCACAAAAACATAAGCTTTGTCAAAATCCATACCAACCATCATGATTTTTCCGAAAAAAATTAAAAAAGTTTAAAACAAAACCAATCCCCACATATTTGGTATCTACGTGTTCGAAATTTACTTTCCAGTTAATTTCCGAAGACCTTTTTCAAAAATAATTAAAATTGTCCGAGAAATTTCACAAAAACATAAGCTTTGTCAAAATCCATACCAACCATCAAGATTTTTCCGAAAAAAATTAAAAAAGTTTAAAACAAAAGCAATCCCCACATATTTGCTATCTACGTGTTCGAAATTTAATTTCCAGTTCATTTCCGAAAACCTTTTTGAAAAAAATTAAAATTGCCCGAGAAATTTCACAAAAACATAAGCTTTGTCAAAATCCATACCAACCATCATGATTTTTCCGAAAAAAATTAAAAAAGTTTAAAACAAAAGCAATTCCCACATATCTGGTATCTACGTGTTCGAAATTTAATTTCCAGTTCACATCCGAAGACCTTTTTGAAAAATAATTAAAATTGCCCGAGAAATTTCACAAAAACATAAGCGTTGTCAAAATCCATACCAACCATCATGATTTTTCCGAAAAAAATTAAAAAAGTTTAAAATAAAAGCAATCCCCACATATTTGGTATCTACGTGTTCGAAATTTAATTTCCAGTTCATTTCCGAAGACCTTTTTGAAAAAAAAATTAAAATTGCCCGCGAAATTTCACAAAAACATAAGCTTTGTCAAAATCCATACCAACCATCATGATTTTTCCGAAAAAAATTAAAAAAGTTTAAAACAAAAGCAATTCCCACATATTTGGTATCTACTTGTTCGAAATTTAATTTCCAGTTCATTTCCGAAGACCTTTTTGAAAAATAATTAAAATTGCCCGAGAAATTTCACAAAAACATAAGTTTTGTCAAAATCCATACCAACCATCATGATTTTTCCGAAAAAAATTAAAAAAGTTTAAAATAAAAGCAATCCCCACATATTTGGTATCTACGTGTTCGAAATTTAATTTCCAGTTCATTTCCGAAGACCTTTTTGAAAAAAAAATTAAAATTGCCCGAGAAATTTCACAAAAACATAAGCTTTGTCAAAATCCATACCAACCATCATGCTTTTCCGAAAAAAATTAAAAAAGTTTAAAACAAAAGCAATCCCCCACATATTTGGTATCTATGTGTGCGAAATTTAATTTCCAGTTCATTTCCGAAGACCTTTTTGAAAAAAAATTAAAATTGCCCGAGAAATTTCACAAAAACATAAGCTTTGTCAAAATCCATACCAACCATCATGATTTTTCCGAAAAAAAATAAAAAAGTTTAAAACAAAAGCAATCCCCACATATTTGGTATCTACGTGTTCGAAATTTAATTTCCAGTTCATTTCCGAAGACCTTTTTGAAAAAAAATTAAAATGGCCCGAGAAATTTCACAAAAACATAAGCTTTGTCAAAATCCATACCAACCATCATGATTTTTCCGAAAAAAATTAAAAAAGTTTAAAACAAAAGCAATCCCCACATATTTGGTATCTACGTGTTCGAAATTTAATTTCCAATTCATTTCCGAACACCTTTTTGAAAAAAAATTAAAATTGCCCGAGAAATTTCACAAAAACATAAGCTTTGTCAAAATCCATACCAACCATTATGATTTTTCCGAAAAAAATTAAAAAAGTTTAAAACAAAAGCAATCCCCACATATTTGCTATCTACGTGTTCGAAATTTAATTTCCAGTTCATTTCCGAAAACCTTTTTGAAAAAAAATTAAAATTGCCCGAGAAATTTCACAAAAACATAAGCTTTGTCAAAATCCATACCAACCATCATGATTTTTCCGAAAAAAATTAAAAAAGTTTAAAACAAAAGCAATCCCCACATATTTGGTATCTACGAGTTCGAAATTTAATTTCCAGTTCACATCCGAAGACCTTTTTGAAAAATAATTAAAATTGCCCGAGAAATTTCACAAAAACATAAGCTTTGTCAAAATCCATACCAACCATCATGATTTTTCCGAAAAAAATTAAAAAAGTTTAAAACAAAAGCAATCCCCACATAGTTGGTATCTATGTGTTCGAAATTTAATTTCCAGGTCATTTCCGAAGACCTTTTTGAAAAAAAATTAAAATTGCCCGAGAAATTTCACAAAAACATAAGCTTTGTCAAAATCCATACCAACCATCATGATTTTTCCGAAAAAAATTAAAAAAGTTTAAAACAAAAGCAATTCCCACATATTTGGTATCTACGTGTTCGAAATTTAATTTCCAGTTCATTTCCGAAGACCTTTTTGAAAAATAATTAAAATTGCCCGAGAAATTTCACAAAAACATAAGCTTTGTCAAAATCTATACCAACCATCATGATTTTTCCGAAAAAAATTAAAAAAGTTTAAAACAAAAGCAATCCCCACATATTTGGTATCTATGTGTTCGAAATTTAATTTCGAGTTCATTTCCGAAGACCTTTTTGAAAAAAAATTAAAATTGCCCGAGAAATTTCACAAAAACATAAGCTTTGTCAAAATCCATACCATCCATCATGATTTTTCCGAAAAAAATTAAAAAAGTTTAAAACAAAAGCAATCCCTACATATTTGGTATCTGCGTGTTCGAAATTTAATTTCCAGTTCATTTCCGAAGACCTTTTTGAAAAAAAATTAAAATTGCCCGAGAAATTTCACAAAAACATAAGCTTTGTCAAAATCCATACCAACCATCATGATTTTTCCGAAAAAAATTAAAAAATTTAAAACAAAAGCAATCCCCACATATTTGGTATCTACGTGTTCGAAATTTAATTTCCAGTTCATTTCCGAAGACCTTTTTCAAAAATAATTAAAATTGCCCGAGAAATTTCACAAAAACATAAGCCTTGTCAAAATCCATACCAACCATCATGATTTTTCCGAAAAAAATTAAAAAAGTTTAAAACAAAAGCAATCCCCACATATTTGGTATCTACGTGTTCGAAATTTAATTTCCAGTTCATTTCCGAAGACCTTTTTGAAAAAAAATTAAAATTGCCCCAGAAATTTCACAAAAACATAAGCTTTGTCAAAATCCATACCAACCATCATGATTTTTCCGAAAAAAATTAAAAAAGTTTAAAACAAAACCAATCCCCACATATTTGGTATCTACGTGTTCGAAATTTACTTTCCAGTTAATTTCCGAAGACCTTTTTCAAAAATAATTAAAATTGTCCGAGAAATTTCACAAAAACATAAGCTTTGTCAAAATCCATACCAACCATCATGATTTTTCCGAAAAAAATTAAAAAAGTTTAAAACAAAAGCAATCACCACATAATTGGTATCTACGTGTTCGAAATTTAATTTCCAGTTCATTTCCGAAGACCTTTTTGAAAAAAAATTAAAATGGCCCGAGAAATTTCACAAAAACAAAAGCTTTTTTCAAAATCCATACCAACCATTATGATTTTTCCGAAAAAAATTAAAAAAGTTTAAAACAAAAGCAATCCCCACATATTTGCTATCTACGTGTTCGAAATTTAATTTCCAGTTCATTTCCGAAAACCTTTTTGAAAAAAAATTAAAATTGCCCGAGAAATTTCACAAAAACATAAGCTTTGTCAAAATCCATACCAACCATCATGATTTTTCCGAAAAAAATTAAAAAAGTTTAAAACAAAAGCAATCCCCACATATTTGGTATCTACGAATTCGAAATTTAATTTCCAGTTCACATCCGAAGACCTTTTTGAAAAATAATTAAAATTGCCCGAGAAATTTCACAAAAACATAAGCTTTGTCAAAATCCATACCAACCATCATGATTTTTCCGAAAAAAATTAAAAAAGTTTAAAACAAAAGCAATCCCCACATAGTTGGTATCTATGTGTTCGAAATTTAATTTCCAGGTCATTTCCGAAGACCTTTTTGAAAAAAAATTAAAATTGCCCGAGAAATTTCACAAAAACATAAGCTTTGTCAAAATCCATACCAACCATCATGATTTTTCCGAAAAAAATTAAAAAAGTTTAAAACAAAAGCAATTCCCACATATTTGGTATCTACGTGTTCGAAATTTAATTTCCAGTTCATTTCCGAAGACCTTTTTGAAAAATAATTAAAATTGCCCGAGAAATTTCACAAAAACATAAGCTTTGTCAAAATCTATACCAACCATCATGATTTTTCCGAAAAAAATTAAAAAAGTTTAAAACAAAAGCAATCCCCACATATTTGGTATCTATGTGTTCGAAATTTAATTTCGAGTTCATTTCCGAAGACCTTTTTGAAAAAAAATTAAAATTGCCCGAGAAATTTCACAAAAACATAAGCTTTGTCAAAATCCATACCATCCATCATGATTTTTCCGAAAAAAATTAAAAAAGTTTAAAACAAAAGCAATCCCTACATATTTGGTATCTGCGTGTTCGAAATTTAATTTCCAGTTCATTTCCGAAGACCTTTTTGAAAAAAAATTAAAATTGCCCGAGAAATTTCACAAAAACATAAGCTTTGTCAAAATCCATACCAACCATCATGATTTTTCCGAAAAAAATTAAAAAATTTAAAACAAAAGCAATCCCCACATATTTGGTATCTACGTGTTCGAAATTTAATTTCCAGTTCATTTCCGAAGACCTTTTTCAAAAATAATTAAAATTGCCCGAGAAATTTCACAAAAACATAAGCCTTGTCAAAATCCATACCAACCATCATGATTTTTCCGAAAAAAATTAAAAAAGTTTAAAACAAAAGCAATCCCCACATATTTGGTATCTACGTGTTCGAAATTTAATTTCCAGTTCATTTCCGAAGACCTTTTTGAAAAAAAATTAAAATTGCCCCAGAAATTTCACAAAAACATAAGCTTTGTCAAAATCCATACCAACCATCATGATTTTTCCGAAAAAAATTAAAAAAGTTTAAAACAAAACCAATCCCCACATATTTGGTATCTACGTGTTCGAAATTTAATTTCCAGTTAATTTCCGAAGACCTTTTTCAAAAATAATTAAAATTGTCCGAGAAATTTCACAAAAACATAAGCTTTGTCAAAATCCATACCAACCATCATGATTTTTCCGAAAAAAATTAAAAAAGTTTAAAACAAAAGCAATCACCACATAATTGGTATCTACGTGTTCGAAATTTAATTTCCAGTTCATTTCCGAAGACCTTTTTCAAAAATAATTAAAATTGTCCGAGAAATTTCACAAAAACATAAGCTTTGTCAAAATCCATACCAACCATCATGATTTTTCCGAAAAAAATTAAAAAAGTTTAAAACAAAAGCAATCCCCACATATTTGGTATCTACGTGTTCGAAATTTAATTTCCAGTTCATTTCCGAACACCTTTTTGAAAAAAAATTAAAATTGCCCGAGAAATTTCACAAAAACATAAGCTTTGTCAAAATCCATACCAACCATTATGATTTTTCCGAAAAAAATTAAAAAAGTTTAAAACAAAAGCAATCCCCACATATTTGCTATCTACGTGTTCGAAATTTAATTTCCAGTTCATTTCCGAAAACCTTTTTGAAAAAAAATTAAAATTGCCCGAGAAATTTCACAAAAACATAAGCTTTGTCAAAATCCATACCAACCATTATGATTTTTCCGAAAAAAATTAAAAAAGTTTAAAACAAAAGCAATCCCCACATATTTGCTATCTACGTGTTCGAAATTTAATTTCCAGTTCATTTCCGAAAACCTTTTTGAAAAAAAATTAAAATTGCCCGAGAAATTTCACAAAAACATAAGCTTTGTCAAAATCCATACCAACCATCATGATTTTTCCGAAAAAAATTAAAAAAGTTTAAAACAAAAGCAATCCCCACATATTTGGTATCTACGTGTTCGAAATTTAATTTCCAGTTTATTTCCGAAGACCTTTTTGAAAAACAATTAAAATTGCCCGAGAAATTTCACAAAAACATAAGCTTTGTCAAAATCCATACCAACCATCATGATTTTTCCGAAAAAAATTAAAAAAGTTTAAAACAAAAGCAATCCCCACATAGTTGGTATCTATGTGTTCGAAATTTAATTTCCAGGTCATTTCCGAAGACCTTTTTGAAAAAAAATTAAAATTGCCCGAGAAATTTCACAAAAACATAAGCTTTGTCAAAATCCATACCAACCATCATGATTTTTCCGAAAAAAATTAAAAAAGTTTAAAACAAAAGCAATTCCCACATATTTGGTATCTACGTGTTCGAAATTTAATTTCCAGTTCATTTCCGAAGACCTTTTTGAAAAATAATTAAAATTGCCCGAGAAATTTCACAAAAACATAAGCTTTGTCAAAATCTATACCAACCATCATGATTTTTCCGAAAAAAATTAAAAAAGTTTAAAACAAAAGCAATCCCCACATATTTGGTATCTATGTGTTCGAAATTTAATTTCGAGTTCATTTCCGAAGACCTTTTTGAAAAAAAATTAAAATTGCCCGCAAAATTTCACAAAAACATAAGCTTTGTCAAAATCCATACCATCCATCATGATTTTTCCGAAAAAAATTAAAAAAGTTTAAAACAAAAGCAATCCCTACATATTTGGTATCTGCGTGTTCGAAATTTAATTTCCAGTTCATTTCCGAAGACCTTTTTGAAAAAAAATTAAAATTGCCCGAGAAATTTCACAAAAACATAAGCTTTGTCAAAATCCATACCAACAATCATGATTTTTCCGAAAAAAATTAAAAAATTTAAAACAAAAGCAATCCCCACATATTTGGTATCTACGTGTTCGAAATTTAATTTCCAGTTCATTTCCGAAGACCTTTTTCAAAAATAATTAAAATTGCCCGAGAAATTTCACAAAAACATAAGCCTTGTCAAAATCCATACCAACCATCATGATTTTTCCGAAAAAAATTAAAAAAGTTTAAAACAAAAGCAATCCCCACATATTTGGTATCTACGTGTTCGAAATTTAATTTCCAGTTCATTTCCGAAGACCTTTTTGAAAAAAAATTAAAATTGCCCCAGAAATTTCACAAAAACATAAGCTTTGTCAAAATCCATACCAACCATCATGATTTTTCCGAAAAAAATTAAAAAAGTTTAAAACAAAACCAATCCCCACATATTTGGTATCTACGTGTTCGAAATTTAATTTCCAGTTAATTTCCGAAGACCTTTTTCAAAAATAATTAAAATTGTCCGAGAAATTTCACAAAAACATAAGCTTTGTCAAAATCCATACCAACCATCATGATTTTTCCGAAAAAAATTAAAAAAGTTTAAAACAAAAGCAATCCCCACATATTTGGTATCTATGTGTTCGAAATTTAATTTCCAGTTCATTTCCGAAAACCTTTTTGAAAAAAAATTAAAATTGCCCGAGAAATTTCACAAAAACATAAGCTTTGTCAAAATCCATACCAACCATCATGATTTTTCCGAAAAAAATTAAAAAAGTTTAAAACAAAAGCAATCCCCACTTATTTGGTATCTACGTGTTCGAAATTTAATTTCCAGTTCATTTCCGAAGACCTTTTTGAAAAAAAATTAAAATTGCCCGAAAAATTTCACAAAAACATAATCTTTGTCAAAATCCATACCAACCATCATGATTTTTCCGAAAAAAATTAAAAAAGTTTAAAACAAAAGCAATCCCCACATATTTGGTATCTATGTGTTCGAAATTTAATTTCCAGTTCATTTCCGAAAACCTTTTTGAAAAAAAATTAAAATTGGCCGAGAAATTTCACAAAAACATAAGCTTTGTCAAAATCCATACCAACCATCATGATTTTTCCGAAAAAAATTAAAAAAGTTTAAAACAAAAGCAATCCCCACATATTTGGTATCTACGTGTTCGAAATTTAATTTCCAGTTCATTTCCGAAGACCTTTTTGAAAAAAAATTAAAATTGCCCGAAAAATTTCACAAAAACATAATCTTTGTCAAAATCCATACCAACCATCATGATTTTTCCGAAAAAAATTAAAAAAGTTTAAAACAAAAGCAATCCCCACATATTTGGTATCTACGTGGTCGAAATTTAATTTCCAGTTCATTTCCGAGAAGACCTTTTTGAAAAAAAATTAAAATTGCCCGAGAAATTTCACAAAAACATAAGCTTTGTCAAAATCCATACCAACCATCATGATTTTTCCGAAAAAAATTAAAAAAGTTTAAAACAAAAGCAATCCCCACATATTTGGTATCTACGTGTTCGAAATTTAATTTCCAGTTCATTTCCGAAAACCTTTTTGAAAAATAATTAAAATTGCCCGAGAAATTTCACAAAAACATAAGCTTTGTCAAAATCCATACCAATCATCATGATTTTTCCGAAAAAAATTAAAAAAGTTTAAAACAAAAGCAATCCCCACATATTTGGTATCTACGTGTTCGAAATTTAATTTCCAGTTCATTTCCGAAGACCTTTTTGAAAAATAATTAAAATTGCCCGAGAAATTTCACAAAAACATAAGCTTTGTCAAAATCCATACCAACCATCATGATTTTTCTGAAAAAAATTAAAAAAGTTTAAAACAAAAGCAATATTTGGTATCTACGTGTTTGAAATTTAATTTCCAGTTCATTACCGAAAACCTTTTTCAAAAATAATTAAAATTGTCGGCGAAATTTCACAAAAACATAAGCTTTGTCAAAATCCATACCAAACATCATGATTTTTCTGAAAAAAATTAAAAAAGTTTAAAACAAAAGCAATCCCCACATATTTGGTATCTAGGTGTTCGAAATTTAATTTCCAGTTCATTTCCGAAGACCTTTTTCAAAAATAATTAAAATTGCCCGAGAAATTTCACAAAAATATAAGCTTTGTCAAAATCCATACCAACCATCATGATTTTTCCGAAAAAAATTAAAAAAGTTTAAAACAAAAGCAATCCCAACATATTTGGTATCTACGTGTTCGAAATTTAATTTCCAGTTAATTTCCGAAGACCTTTTTTAAAAATAATTAAAATTGCCCGAGAAATTTCACAAAAACATAAGCTTTGTCAAAATCCATACCAACCATCATGATTTTTCCGAAAAAAATTAAAAAAGTTTAAAACAAAAGCAATCCCCACATATTTGGTATGTACGTGTTCAAAATTTAATTTCCAGTTCATTACCGAAGACCTTTTTCAAAAATAATTAAAATTGTCCGAGAAATTTCACAAAAACATAAGCTTTGTCAAAATCCATACCAACCATCATGATTTTTCCGAAAAAAATTAAAATAGTTTAAAACAAAAGCAATCCCCATATATTTGGTATCTACGTGTTCGAAATTTAATTTCCAGTTCATTACCGAAGACCTTTTTCAAAAATAATTAAAATTGCCCGAGAAATTTCACAAAAACATAAGCTTTGTCAAAATCCATACCAACCATCATGATTTTTCCGAAAAAAATTAAAAAAGTTTAAAACAAAAGCAATCCCTACATATTTGGTATCTACGTGTTCGAAATTTAATTTCCAGTTAATTTCCGAAGACCTTTTTTAAAAGTAATTAAAATTGCCCGAGAAATTTCACAAAAACATAAGCTTTGTCAAAATCCGTACAAACCATTATGATTTTTCCGAAAAAAATTAAAAAAAGTTTAAAATAAAAGCAATCCCCACATATTTGGTATCTACGTGTTCGAAATTTAATTTCCAGTTCATTACCGAAGACCTTTTTCAAAAATAATTAAACTTGCCCGAGAAATTTCACAAAAACATATGCTTTGCCAAAATCCGTACAAACCATCATGATTTTTCCGAAAAAAATTAAAAAAGTTTAAAATAAAAGCAATCCCTACATATTTGGTATCTACGTGTTCGAAATTTAATTTCCAGTTAATTTCCGAAGACCTTTTTTAAAAGTAATTAAAATTGCCCGAGAAATTTCACAAAAACATAAGCTTTGTCAAAATCCGTACCAACCATCATGATTTTTCCGAAAAAAAATAAAAAAGTTTAAAACAAAAGCAATCCCCACATATTTGGTATCTACGTGTTCGAAATTTAATTTCTAGTTCATTACCGAAGACCTTTTTCAAAAATAATTAAAATTGCCCGAGAAATTTCACAAAAACATAAGCTTTGTCAAAATCCATACCAACCATCATGATTTTTCCGAAAAAAATTAAAAAAGTTTAAAACAAAAGCCATCCCCACATATTTGGTATCTAGGTGTTCGAAATTTAATTTCCAGTTCATTACCGAAGACCTTTTTCAAAAATAATTAAAATTGTCCGAGAAATTTCACAAAAACATAAGCTTTGTCAAAATCCATATCAACCATCATGATTTTTCCGAAAAAAATTAAAAAAGTTTAAAACAAAGCAATCCCCACATATTTGGTATCTACTTGTTCGAAATTTAATTTCCAGTTCATTACCGAAGACCTTTTTCAAAAATAATTAAAATTGTCCGAGAAATTTCACAAAAACATAAGCTATGTCAAAATCCATACCAACCATCATGATTTTTCCGAAAAAAATTAAAAAAGTTTAAAACAAAGCAATCCCCACATATTTGGTATCTACGTGTTCGAAATTTAATTTCCAGTTCATTACCGAAGACCTTTTTCAAAAATAATTAAAATTGCCCGAAAAGTTTCACAAAAACATAAGCTTTATCAAAATCCATACCAACCATCATGATTTTTCCGAAAAAAATTAAAAAAGTTTAAAACAAAAGGAATCCCCACATATTTTGTATCTAGGTGTTCGAAATTTAATATCCAGTTCATTACCGAAGACCTTTTTCAAAAATAATTAAAATTGCCCGAGAAATTTCACAAAAACATAAGCTTTGTCAAAATCCATACCAACCATCATGATTTTTCCGAAAAAAATTAATAAAGTTTAAAACAAAAGCCATCCCCACATATTTGGTATCTAGGTAATCGAAATTTAATTTCCAGTTCATTACCGAAGACCTTTTTCAAAAATAATTAAAATTGCCCGAGAAATTTCGCAAAAACATAAGCTTTGTCAAAATCCATACCAACCATCATGATTTTTCCGAAAAAAATTAAAAAAGTTTAAAACAAAAGCAATCCCCACATATTTGGTATCTAGGTGTTCGAAATTTAATTTCCAGTTCATTACCGAAGACCTTTTTCAAAAATAATTAAAATTGCCCGAAAAGTTTCACAAAAACATAAGCTTTATCAAAATCCATACCAACCATCATGATTTTACCGAAAAAAATTAAAAAAGTTTAAAACAAAAGGAATCCCCACATATTTGGTATCTAGGTGTTCGAAATTTAATATCCAGTTCATTACCGAAGACCTTTTTCAAAAATAATTAAAATTGCCCGAGAAATTTCACAAAAACATAAGCTTTGTCAAAATCCATACCAACCATCATGATTTTTCCGAAAAAAATTAAAAAAGTTTAAAACATAAGCAATCCCCACATATTTGGTATCTACGTGTTCGAAATTTAATTTCCAGTTCATTTCCGAAGACCTTTTTCAAAAATAGTTAAAAGTGTCCGAGAAATTTCACAAAAACATAAGCTTTGTCAAAATCCATACCAACCATCATGATTTTTCCGAAAAAAATTAAAAAAGTTTAAAACAAAAGCAATCCCCACATATTTGGTATCTACGTGTTCGAAATTTAATTTCCAGTTAATTTCCGAAGACCTTTTTTAAAAATAATTAAAATTGCCCGAAAAATTTCACAAAAACATAAGCTTTGTCAAAATCCATACCAACCATCATGATTTTTCCGAAAAAAATTAAAAAAGTTTAAAACAAAAGCCATCCCCACATATTTGGTATGTACGTGTTCAAAATTTAAATTCCAGTTCATTACCGAAGACCTTTTTCAAAAATAATTAAAATTGCCCGAGAAATTTCACAAAAACATAAGCTTTGTCAAAATCCATACCAACCATCATGATTTTTCCGAAAAAAATTACAAAAGTTTAAAACAAAAGCAATATTTGGTATCTAGGTGTTCGAAATTTAATTTCCAGTTCATTTCCGAAGAGCTTTTTCAAAAATAATTAAAATTGCCCGAGAAATTTCACAAAAACATAAGCTTTGTCAAAATCCATACCAACCATCATGATTTTTCCGAAAAAAATTAAAAAAGTTTAAAACAAAAGCAATCCCCACATATTTGGTATCTACGTGTTCGAAATTTAATTTCCAGTTCATTACCGAAGACCTTTTTCAAAAATAATTAAAATTGTCCGAGAAATTTCACAAAAACATAAGCTTTGTCAAAATCCATACCAACCATCATGATTTTTCCGAAAAAAATTAAAAAAGTTTAAAACAAAAGCAATCCCCACATATTTGGTATCTACGTGTTCGAAATTTAATTTCCAGTTCATTACCGAAGACCTTTTTCAAAAATAATTAAAATTGCCCGAGAAATTTCACAAAAACATAAGCTTTGTCAAAATCCATACCAACCATCATGATTTTTCCGAAAAAAATTAAAAAAGTTTAAAATAAAAGCAATCCCAACATATTTGGTATCTACGTGTTCGAAATTTAATTTCCAGTTAATTTCCGAAGACCTTTTTTTAAAGTAATTAAAATTGCCCGAGAAATTTCACAAAAATATAAGCCTTGTCAAAATCCGTACCAACCATCATGATTTTTCCGAAAAAAAATAAAAAAGTTTAAAACAAAAGCAATCACCACATATTTGGTATCTACGTGTTCGAAATTTAATTTCTAGTTCATTACCGAAGACCTTTTTCAAAAATAGTTAAAAGTGTCCGAGAAATTTCACAAAAACATAAGCTTTGTCAAAATCCATACCAACCATCATGATTTTTCCGAAAAAAATTAAAAAAGTTTAAAACAAAAGCAATCCCCACATATTTGGTATCTACGTGTTCGAAATTTAATTTCCAGTTAATTTCCGAAGACCTTTTTTAAAAATAATTAAAATTGCCCGAGAAATTTCACAAAAACATAAGCTTTGTCAAAATCCGTACCAACCATCATGATTTTTCCGAAAAAAAATAAAAAAGTTTAAAACAAAAGCAATCCCCACATATTTGGTATCTACGTGTTCGAAATTTAATTTCTAGTTCATTACCGAAGACCTTTTTCAAAAATAATTAAAATTGCCCGAGAAATTTCACAAAAACATAAGCTTTGTCAAAATCCATACCAACCATCATGATTTTTCCGAAAAAAATTAAAAAAGTTTAAAACAAAAGCCATCCCCACATATTTGGTATCTAGGTGTTCGAAATTTAATTTCCAGTTCATTACCGAAGACCTTTTTCAAAAATAATTAAAATTGTCCGAGAAATTTCACAAAAACATAAGCTTTGTCAAAATCCATATCAACCATCATGATTTTTCCGAAAAAAATTAAAAAAGTTTAAAACAAAGCAATCCCCACATATTTGGTATCTACTTGTTCGAAATTTAATTTCCAGTTCATTACCGAAGACCTTTTTCAAAAATAATTAAAATTGTCCGAGAAATTTCACAAAAACATAAGCTATGTCAAAATCCATACCAACCATCATGATTTTTCCGAAAAAAATTAAAAAAGTTTAAAACAAAGCAATCCCCACATATTTGGTATCTACGTGTTCGAAATTTAATTTCCAGTTCATTACCGAAGACCTTTTTCAAAAATAATTAAAATTGCCCGAAAAGTTTCACAAAAACATAAGCTTTATCAAAATCCATACCAACCATCATGATTTTTCCGAAAAAAATTAAAAAAGTTTAAAACAAAAGGAATCCCCACATATTTGGTATCTAGGTGTTCGAAATTTAATATCCAGTTCATTACCGAAGACCTTTTTCAAAAATAATTAAAATTGCCCGAGAAATTTCACAAAAACATAAGCTTTGTCAAAATCCATACCAACCATCATGATTTTTCCGAAAAAAATTAATAAAGTTTAAAACAAAAGCCATCCCCACATATTTGGTATCTAGGTAATCGAAATTTAATTTCCAGTTCATTACCGAAGACCTTTTTCAAAAATAATTAAAATTGCCCGAGAAATTTCGCAAAAACATAAGCTTTGTCAAAATCCATACCAACCATCATGATTTTTCCGAAAAAAATTAAAAAAGTTTAAAACAAAAGCAATCCCCACATATTTGGTATCTAGGTGTTCGAAATTTAATTTCCAGTTCATTACCGAAGACCTTTTTCAAAAATAATTAAAATTGCCCGAAAAGTTTCACAAAAACATAAGCTTTATCAAAATCCATACCAACCATCATGATTTTACCGAAAAAAATTAAAAAAGTTTAAAACAAAAGGAATCCCCACATATTTGGTATCTAGGTGTTCGAAATTTAATATCCAGTTCATTACCGAAGACCTTTTTCAAAAATAATTAAAATTGCCCGAGAAATTTCACAAAAACATAAGCTTTGTCAAAATCCATACCAACCATCATGATTTTTCCGAAAAAAATTAAAAAAGTTTAAAACAAAAGCAATCCCCACATATTTGGTATCTACGTGTTCGAAATTTAATTTCCAGTTCATTTCCGAAGACCTTTTTCAAAAATAGTTAAAAGTGTCCGAGAAATTTCACAAAAACATAAGCTTTGTCAAAATCCATACCAACCATCATGATTTTTCCGAAAAAAATTAAAAAAGTTTAAAACAAAAGCAATCCCCACATATTTGGTATCTACGTGTTCGAAATTTAATTTCCAGTTAATTTCCGAAGACCTTTTTTAAAAATAATTAAAATTGCCCGAAAAATTTCACAAAAACATAAGCTTTGTCAAAATCCATACCAACCATCATGATTTTTCCGAAAAAAATTAAAAAAGTTTAAAACAAAAGCCATCCCCACATATTTGGTATGTACGTGTTCAAAATTTAAATTCCAGTTCATTACCGAAGACCTTTTTCAAAAATAATTAAAATTGCCCGAGAAATTTCACAAAAACATAAGCTTTGTCAAAATCCATACCAACCATCATGATTTTTCCGAAAAAAATTACAAAAGTTTAAAACAAAAGCAATATTTGGTATCTAGGTGTTCGAAATTTAATTTCCAGTTCATTTCCGAAGAGCTTTTTCAAAAATAATTAAAATTGCCCGAGAAATTTCACAAAAACATAAGCTTTGTCAAAATCCATACCAACCATCATGATTTTTCCGAAAAAAATTAAAAAAGTTTAAAACAAAAGCAATCCCCACATATTTGGTATCTACGTGTTCGAAATTTAATTTCCAGTTCATTACCGAAGACCTTTTTCAAAAATAATTAAAATTGTCCGAGAAATTTCACAAAAACATAAGCTTTGTCAAAATCCATACCAACCATCATGATTTTTCCGAAAAAAATTAAAAAAGTTTAAAACAAAAGCAATCCCCACATATTTGGTATCTACGTGTTCGAAATTTAATTTCCAGTTCATTACCGAAGACCTTTTTCAAAAATAATTAAAATTGCCCGAGAAATTTCACAAAAACATAAGCTTTGTCAAAATCCATACCAACCATCATGATTTTTCCGAAAAAAATTAAAAAAGTTTAAAATAAAAGCAATCCCAACATATTTGGTATCTACGTGTTCGAAATTTAATTTCCAGTTAATTTCCGAAGACCTTTTTTTAAAGTAATTAAAATTGCCCGAGAAATTTCACAAAAATATAAGCCTTGTCAAAATCCGTACCAACCATCATGATTTTTCCGAAAAAAAATAAAAAAGTTTAAAACAAAAGCAATCACCACATATTTGGTATCTACGTGTTCGAAATTTAATTTCTAGTTCATTACCGAAGACCTTTTTCAAAAATAATTAAAATTGCCCGAGAAATTCCACAAAAACATAAGCTTTGTCAAAATCCATACCAACCATCATGATTTTTCCGAAAAAAATTAAAAAAGTTTAAAACAAAAGCAATCCCCACATATTTGGTATCTACGTGTTCGAAATTTAATTTCCAGTTAATTTCCGAAGACCTTTTTCAAAAATAGTTAAAAGTGTCCGAGAAATTTCACAAAAACATAAGCTTTGTCAAAATCCATACCAACCATCATGATTTTTCCGAAAAAAATTAAAAAAGTTTAAAACAAAAGCCATCCCCACATATTTGGTATCTAGGTGTTCGAAATTTAATTTCCAGTTCATTACCGAAGACCTTTTTCAAAAATAATTAAAATTGCCCGAGAAATTTCACAAAAACATAAGCTTTGTCAAAATCCATACCAACCATCATGATTTTTCCGAAAAAAATTACAAAAGTTTAAAACAAAAGCAATATTTGGTATCTAGGTGTTCGAAATTTAATTTCCAGTTCAATACCGAAGACCTTTTTCAAAAATAATTAAAATTGTCCGAGAAATTTTACAAAAACATAAGCTTTGTCAAAATCCATACCAAACATCATGATTTTTCCGAAAAAAATTAAAAAAGTTTAAAACAAAAGCAATCCCCACATATTTGGTATCTAGGTGTTCGAAATTTAATTTCCAGTTCATTTCCGAAGACCTTTTTCAAAAATAATTAAAATTGCCCGAGAAATTTCACAAAAACATAAGCTTTGTCAAAATCCATACCAACCATCATGATTTTTCCGAAAAAAATTAAAAAAGTTTAAAACAAAAGCAATCCCAACATATTTGGTATCTACGTGTTCGAAATTTAATTTCCAGTTCATTTCCGAAGACCTTTTTCAAAAATAATTAAAATTGCCCGAGAAATTTCACAAAAACATAAGCTTTGTCAAAATCCATACCAACCATCATGATTTTTCCGAAAAAAATTAAAAAAGTTTAAAACAAAAGCAATCCCCACATATTTGGTATCTACGTGTTCGAAATTTAATTTCCAGTTCATTACCGAAGACCTTTTTCAAAAATAATTAAAATTGTCCGAGAAATTTCACAAAAACATAAGCTTTGTCAAAATCCATACCAACCATCATGATTTTTCCGAAAAAAATTAAAAAAGTTTAAAACAAAAGCAATCCCCACATATTTGGTATCTACGTGTTCGAAATTTAATTTCCAGTTCATTACCGAAGACCTTTTTCAAAAATAATTAAAATTGTCCGAGAAATTTCACAAAAACATAAGCTATGTCAAATTCCATACCAACCATCATGATATTTCCGAAAAAAATAAAAAAAGTTTAAAACAAAAGCAATCCCCACATATTTGGTATCTACGTGTTCGAAATTTAATTTCCAGTTCATTTCCGAAGACCTTTTTTAAAAATAATTAAAATTGGCTGAGAAATTTCACAAAAACATAAGCTTTGTCAAAATCCATACCAACCATCATGATTTTTCCGAAAAAAATTAAAAAAGTTTAAGACAAAAGCAATCCCAACATATTTGGTATCTACGTGTTCGAAATTTAATTTCCAGTTCATTTCCGAAGACCTTTTTCAAAAATAATTAAAATTGCCCGAGAAATTTCACAAAAACATAAGCTTTGTCAAAATCCATACCAACCATCATGATTTTTCCGAAAAAAATTAAAAAAGTTTAAAACAAAAGCAATCCCCACATATTTGGTATCTCCGTGTTCGAAATTTAATTTCCAGTTCAATACCGAAGACCTTTTTCAAAAATAATTAAAATTGTCCGAGAAATTTTACAAAAACATAAGCTTTGTCAAAATCCATACCAAACATCATGATTTTCCCGAAAAAAATTAAAAAAGTTTAAAACAAAAGCAATCCCCACATATTTGGTATCTAGGTGTTCGAAATTTAATTTCCAGTTCATTTCCGAAGACCTTTTTCAAAAATAATTAAAATTGCCCGAGAAATTTCACAAAAACATAAGCTTTGTCAAAATCCATACCAACCATCATGATTTTTCCGAAAAAAATAAAAAAAGTTTAAAACAAAAGCAATCCCAACATATTTGGTATCTACGTGTTCGAAATTTAATTTCCAGTTCATTTCCGAAGACCTTTTTCAAAAATAATTAAAATTGCCCGAGAAATTTCACAAAAACATAAGCTTTGTCAAAATCCATACCAACCATCATGATTTTTCCGAAAAAAATTAAAAAAGTTTAAAACAAAAGCAATCCCCACATATTTGGTATCTACGTGTTCGAAATTTAATTTCCAGTTCAATACCGAAGACCTTTTTCAAAAATAATTAAAATTGTCCGAGAAATTTTACAAAAACATAAGCTTTGTCAAAATCCATACCACCCATCATGATTTTTCCGAAAAAAATTAAAAAAGTTTAAAACAAAAGCAATCCCCACATATTTGGTATCTAGGTGTTCGAAATTTAATTTCCAGTTCATTTCCGAAGACCTTTTTCAAAAATAATTAAAATTGCCCGAGAAATTTCACAAAAACATAAGCTTTGTCAAAATCCATACCAAACATCATGATTTTTCCGAAAAAAATTAAAAAAGTTTAAAACAAAAGCAATCCCCACATATTTGGTATCTACGTGTTCGAAATTTAACTTCCAGTTCATTACCGAAGACCTTTTTCAAAAATAATTAAAATTGTCCAAGAAATTTCACAAAAACATAAGGTATGTCAAAATCCATACCAACCATCATGATTTTTCCGAAAAGAATAAAAAAAGTTTAAAACAAAAGCAATCCCAACATATTTGGTATCTACGTGTTCGAAATTTAATTTCCAGTTCATTTCCGAAGACCTTTTTCAAAAATAATTAAAATTGCCCGAGAAATTTCACAAAAACATAAGCTTTGTCAAAATCCATACCAACCATCATGATTTTTCCGAAAAAAATTAAAAAAGTTTAAAACAAAAGCAATCCCCACATATTTGGTATCTACGTGTTCGAAATTTAATTTCCAGTTCAATACCGAAGACCTTTTTCAAAAATAATTAAAATTGTCCGAGAAATTTTACAAAAACATAAGCTTTGTCAAAATCCATACCAAACATCATGATTTTTCCGAAAAAAATTAAAAAAGTTTAAAACAAAAGCAATCCCCACATATTTGGTATCTACGTGTTCGAAATTTAATTTCCAGTTCAATACCGAAGACCTTTTTCAAAAATAATTAAAATTGTCCGAGAAATTTTACAAAAACCTAAGCTTTGTCAAAATCCATACCAAACATCATGATTTTTCCGAAAAAAATTAAAAAAGTTTAAAACAAAAGCAATCCCCACATATTTGGTATCTAGGTGTTCGAAATTTAATTTCCAGTTCATTTCCGAAGACCTTTTTCAAAAATAATTAAAATTGCCCGAGAAATTTCACAAAAACATAAGCTTTGTCAAAATCCATACCAAACATCATGATTTTTCCGAAAAAAATTAAAAAAGTTTAAAACAAAAGCAATCCCCACATATTTGGTATCTACGTGTTCGAAATTTAATTTCCAGTTCATTACCGAAGACCTTTTTCAAAAATAATTAAAATTGTCCAAGAAATTTCACAAAAACATAAGGTATGTCAAAATCCATACCAACCATCATAATTTTTCCGAAAAGAATAAAAAAAGTTTAAAACAAAAGCAATCCCAACATATTTGGTATCTACGTGTTCGAAATTTAATTTTCCGTTCATTTCCGAAGACCTTTTTCAAAAATAATTAAAATTGCCCGAGAAATTTCACAAAAACATAAGCTTTGTCAAAATCCATACCAACCATCATGATTTTTCCGAAAAAAATTAAAAAAGTTTAAAACAAAAGCAATCCCCACATATTTGGTATCTACGTGTTCGAAATTTAATTTCCAGTTCAATGCCGAAGACCTTTTTCAAAAATAATTAAAATTGTCCGAGAAATTTTACAAAAACATAAGCTTTGTCAAAATCCATACCAAACATCATGATTTTTCCGAAAAAAATTAAAAAAGTTTAAAACAAAAGCAATCCCCACATATTTGGTATCTAGGTGTTCGAAATTTAATTTCCAGTTCATTTCCGAAGACCTTTTTCAAAAATAATTAAAATTGCCCGAGAAATTTCACAAAAACATAAGCTTTGTCAAAATCCATACCAACCATCATGATTTTTCCGAAAAAAATTAAAAAAGTTTAAAACAAAAGCAATCCCAACATATTTGGTATCTACGTGTTCGAAATTTAATTTCCAGTTCATTTCCGAAGACCTTTTTCAAAAATAATTAAAATTGCCCGAGAAATTTCACAAAAACATAAGCTTTGTCAAAATCCATACCAACCATCATGATTTTTCCGAAAAAAATTAAAAAAGTTTAAAACAAAAGCAATCCCCACATATTTGGTATCTACGTGTTCGAAATTTAATTTCCAGTTCATTACCGAAGACCTTTTTCAAAAATAATTAAAATTGTCCGAGAAATTTCACAAAAACATAAGCTTTGTCAAAATCCATACCAACCATCATGATTTTTCCGAAAAAAATTAAAAAAGTTTAAAACAAAAGCAATCCCCACATATTTGGTATCTACGTGTTCGAAATTTAATTTCCAGTTCATTACCGAAGACCTTTTTCAAAAATAATTAAAATTGTCCGAGAAATTTCACAAAAATATAAGCTATGTCAAAATCCATACCAACCATCATGATTTTTCCGAAAAAAATAAAAAAAGTTTAAAACAAAAGCAATCCCCACATATTTGGTATCTAAGTGTTCGAAATTTTATTTCCAGTTCATTACCGAAGACCTTTTTCAAAAATAATTAAAATTGCCCGAGAAATTTCACAAAAACATAAGCTTTGTCAAAATCCATACCAACCATCATGATTTTTCCGAAAAAAATTACAAAAGTTTAAAACAAAAGCAATACCCACATATTTGGTATCTAAGTGTTCGAAATTTAATTTCAAGTTCATTACCGAAGACCTTTTTCAAAAATAATTAAAATTATCCGAGAAATTTCACAACAACATAAGCTTTGTCAAAATCCATACCAAACATCATGATTTTTCCGAAAAAAATTAAAAAAGTTTAAAACAAAAGCAATCCCCACATATTTGGTATCTAGGTGTTCGAAATTTAATTTCCAGTTCATTTCCGAAGACCTTTTTCAAAAATAATTAAAATTGCCCGAGAAATTTCACAAAAACATAAGTTTTGTCAAAATCCATACCAACCATCATGATTTTTCCGAAAAAAATTAAAAAAGTTTAAAACAAAAGCAATCCCCACATATTTGGTATCTACGTGTTCGAAAATTAATTTCCAGTTAATTTCCGAAGACCTTTTTTAAAAGGCATTAAAATTGCCCGAGAAATTTCACAAAAACATAAGCTTTGTCAAAATCCATACCAACCATCATGATTTTTCCGAAAAAAATTAAAAAAGTTTAAAACAAAAGCAATCCCCACATATTTGGTATCTACGTGTTCGAAATTTAATTTCCAGTTCATTACCGAAGACTTTTTTCAAAAATAATTAAAATTGTCCGAGAAATTTCACAAAAACATAAGCTTTGTCAAAATCCATACCAACCATCATGATTTTTCCGAAAAAAAATACAAAAGTTTAAAACAAAAGCAATACCCACATATTTGGTATCTAGGTGTTCGAAATTTAATTTCCAGTTCATTACCGAAGACCTTTTTCAAAAATAATTAAAATTGTCCGAGAAATTTCAGAAAAACATAAGCTTTGTCAAAATCCATACCAAACATCATGATTTTTCCGAAAAAAAAATAAAAAAGTTTAAAACAAAAACAATCCCCACATATTTGGTATCTAGGTGTTCGAAATTTAATTTCCAGTTAATTTCCGAAGACCTTTTTTAAAAATAATTAAAATTGCCCGAGAAATTTCACAAAAACATAAGCTTTGTCAAGATCCATACCAACCATCATGATTTTTCCGCAAAAAATTAAAAAAGGTTAAAACAAAAGCAATCCCCACATATTTGGTATCTAGGTGTTCGAAATTTAATTTCCAGTTCATTACCGAAGACCTTTTTCAAAAATAATTAAAATTGTCCGAGAAATTTCACAAAAACATAAGCTTTGTCGAAATCCGTAAAAACCATCATGATTTTTCCGAAAAAAATAAAAAAAGTTTAAAACAAAAGCAATCCCCACATATTTGGTATCTAGGTGTTCGAAATTTAATTTCCAGTTCATTACCGAAGACCTTTTTCAAAAATAATTAAAATTGTCCGAGAAATTTCACAAAAACATAATCTTTGTCAAAATCCATACCAACCATCATGATTTTTCCGAAAAAAATTAAAAAAGCTTAAAACAAAAGCAATCCCCGCATATTTGGTATCTAGGTGTTCGAAATTTAATTTCCAGTTCATTTCCGAAGACCTTTTTTAAAAATAATTAAAATTGCCCGAGAAATTTCACAAAAACATAAGCTTTGTCAAAATCCATACCAACCATCATGATTTTTGCGAAAAAATTAAAAAAAGTTTAAAACAAAAGCAATCCCAACATATTTGGTATCTATGTGTTCGAAATTTAATTTCCAGTTAATTTCCGAAGACCTTTTTTAAAAATAATTAAAATTGCCCGAGAAATTTCACAAAAACATAAGCTTTGTCAAAATCCGTACCAACCATCATGATTTTTCCGAAAAAAATTAAAAAAGTTTAAAACAAAAGCAATCCCCACATATTTGGTATCTACGTGTTCGAAATTTAATTTCCAGTTCATTACCGAAGACCTTTTTCAAAAATAATTAAAATTGTCCGAGAAATTTCACAAAAACATAAGCTTTGTCAAAATCCATACCAACGATCATGATTTTTCCGAAAAAAATTAAAAAAGTTTAAAACAAAAGCAATCCCCACATATTTGGTATCTACGTGTTCGAAATTTAATTTCCAGTTAATTTCCGAAGACCTTTTTTAAAAATAATTAAAATTGCCCGAGAAATTTCACAAAAACATAAGCTTTGTCAAAATCCATACCAACCATCATGATTTTTCCGAAAAAAATTAAAAAAGGTTAAAACAAAAGCAATCCCCACATATTTGGTATCTACGTGTTCGAGATTTAATTTCCAGTTCATTTCCGAAGACCTTTTTCAAAAATTATTAAAATTGTCCGAGAAATTTCACAAAAACATAAGCTTTGTCGAAATCCGTACCAACCATCATGATTTTTCCGAAAAAAATAAAAAAAGTTTAAAACAAAAGCAATCCTAACATATTTGGTATCTAGGTGTTCGAAATTTAATTTCCAGTTCATTACCGAAGACCTTTTTCATAAATAATTAAAATTTTCCGAGAAATTTCACAAAACATAAGCTTTGTCAAAATCCATACCAACCATCATGATTTTTCCGAAAAAAAATACAAAAGTTTAAAACAAAAGCAATCCCCACATATTTGGTATCTACGTGTTCGAAATTTAATTTCCAGTTAATTTCCGAAGACCTTTTTTAAAAATAATTAAAATTGCCCGAGAAATTTCACAAAAACATAAGCTTTGTCAAAATCCATACCAACCATCATGATTTTTCCGAAAAAAATAAAAAAAGTTTAAAACAAAAGCAATCCCCACATATTTGGTATCTACGTGTTCGAAATTTAATTTCCAGTTCATTTCCGAAGACCTTTTTCAAAAATAATTAAAATTGCCCGAGAAATTTCACAAAAACATAAGCTTTGTCAAAATCCATACCAACCATCATGATTTTTCCGAAAAAAATTAAAAAAGTTTAAAACAAAAGCAATCCCAACATATTTGGTATCTACGTGTTCGAAATTTAATTTCCAGTTCATTTCCGAAGACCTTTTTCAAAAATAATTAAAATTGCCCGAGAAATTTCACAAAAACATAAGCTTTGTCAAAATCCATACCAACCATCATGATTTTTCCGAAAAAAATAAAAAAAGTTTAAAACAAAAGCAATCCCCACATATTTGGTATCTACGTGTTCGAAATTTAATTTCCAGTTCATTTCCGAAGACCTTTTTCAAAAATAATTAAAATTGCCCGAGAAATTTCACAAAAACATAAGCTTTGTCAAAATCCATACCAACCATCATGATTTTTCCGAAAAAAATTAAAAAAGTTTAAAACAAAAGCAATCCCAACATATTTGGTATCTACGTGTTCGAAATTTAATTTCCAGTTCATTTCCGAAGACCTTTTTCAAAAATAATTAAAATTGCCCGAGAAATTTCACAAAAACATAAGCTTTGTCAAAATCCATACCAACCATCATGATTTTTCCGAAAAAAATTAAAAAAGTTTAAAACAAAATCAATCCCCACATATTTGGTATCTACGTGTTCGAAATTTAATTTCCAGTTCAATACCGAAGACCTTTTTCAAAAATAATTAAAATTGTCCGAGAAATTTTACAAAAACATAAGCTTTGTCAAAATCCATACCAAACATCATGATTTTTCCGAAAAAAATTAAAAAAGTTTAAAACAAAAGCAATCCCAACATATTTGGTATCTAGGTGTTCGAAATTTAATTTCCAGTTCATTTCCGAAGACCTTTTTCAAAAATAATTAAAATTGCCCGAGAAATTTCACAAAAACATAAGCTTTGTCAAAATCCATACCAACCATCATGATTTTTCCGAAAAAAATTAAAAAAGTTTAAAACAAAAGCAATCCCCACATATTTGGTATCTAGGTGTTCGAAATTTAATTTCCAGGTCATTTTCGAAGACGTTTTTCAAAAATAATTAAAATTGCCCGAGAAATTTCACAAAAACATAAGCTTTGTCAAAATCCATACCAAACATCATGATTTTTCCGAAAAAAATTAAAAAAGTTTAAAACAAAAGCAATCCCCACATATTTCGTATCTAGGTGTTCGAAATTTAATTTCCAGTTCATTTCCGAAGACCTTTTTCAAAAATAATTAAAATTGCCCGAGAAATTTCACAAAAACATAAGCTTTGTCAAAATCCATACCAACCATCATGATTTTTCCGAAAAAAATTAAAAAAGTTTAAAACAAAAGCAATCCCAACATATTTGGTATCTACGTGTTCGAAATTTAATTTCCAGTTCATTTCCGAAGACCTTTTTCAAAAATAATTAAAATTGCCCGAGAAATTTCACAAAAACATAAGCTTTGTCAAAATCCATACCAACCATCATGATTTTTCCGAAAAAAATTAAAAAAGTTTAAAACAAAAGCAATTCCCATATATTTGGTATCTACATGTTCGAAATTTAATTTCCAGTTCATTACCGAAGACCTTTTTCAAAAATAATTAAAATTGTCCGCGAAATTTCACAAAAACATAAGCTTTGTCAAAATCCATACCAACCATCATGATTTTTCCGAAAAAAATTAAAAAAGTTTAAAACAAAAGCAATCCCCACATATTTGGTATCTACGTGTTCGAAATTTAATTTCCAGTTCATTACCGAAGACCTTTTTCAAAAATAATTAAAATTGTCCGAGAAATTTCACAAAAACATAAGCTATGTCAAAATCCATACCAACCATCATGATTTTTCCGAAAAAAATAAAAAAAGTTTAAAACAAAAGCAATCCCCACATATTTGGTATCTAAGTGTTCGAAATTTAATTTCCAGTTCATTACCGAAGACCTTTTTCAAAAATAATTAAAATTGCCCAAGAAATTTCACAAAAACATAAGCTTTGTCAAAATCCATACCAAACATCATGATTTTTCCGAAAAAAATTAAAAAAGTTTAAAACAAAAGCAATCCCCACATATTTGGTATCTACATGTTCGAAATTTAATTTCCAGTTCATTACCGAAGACCTTTTTCAAAAATAATTAAAATTGTCCGCGAAATTTCACAAAAACATAAGCTTTGTCAAAATCCATACCAACCATCATGATTTTTCCGAAAAAAATAAAAAAAGTTTAAAACAAAAGCAATCCCCACATATTTGGTATCTAAGTGTTCGAAATTTAATTTCCAGTTCATTACCGAAGACCTTTTTCAAAAATAATTAAAATTGCCCGAGAAATTTCACAAAAACATAAGTTTTGTCAAAATCCATACCAACCATCATGATTTTTCCGAAAAAAATTAAAAAAGTTTAAAACAAAAGCAATCCCCACATATTTGGTATCTACGTGTTCGAAAATTAATTTCCAGTTCATTTCCGAAGACCTTTTTTAAAAGGCATTAAAATTGCCCGAGAAACTTCACAAAAACATAAGCTTTGTCAAAATCCATACCAACCATCATGATTTTTCCGAAAAAAATTAAAAAAGTTTAAAACAAAAGCAATCCCCACATATTTGGTATCTACGTGTTCGAAATTTAATTTCCAGTTCATTACCGAAGACTTTTTTCAAAAATAATTAAAATTGTCCGAGAAATTTCACAAAAACATAAGCTTTGTCAAAATCCATACCAACCATCATGATTTTTCCGAAAAAAAATACAAAAGTTTAAAACAAAAGCAATACCCACATATTTGGTATCTAGGTGTTCGAAATTTAATTTCCAGTTCATTACCGAAGACCTTTTTCAAAAATAATTAAAATTGTCCGAGAAATTTCAGAAAAACATAAGCTTTGTCAAAATCCATACCAAACATCATGATTTTTCCGAAAAAAAAATAAAAAAGTTTAAAACAAAAGCAATCCCCACATATTTGGTATCTAGGTGTTCGAAATTTAATTTCCAGTTAATTTCCGAAGACCTTTTTTAAAAATAATTAAAATTGCCCGAGAAATTTCACAAAAACATAAGCTTTGTCAAGATCCATACCAACCATCATGATTTTTCCGCAAAAAATTAAAAAAGGTTAAAACAAAAGCAATCCCCACATATTTGGTATCTAGGTGTTCGAAATTTAATTTCCAGTTCATTACCGAAGACCTTTTTCAAAAATAATTAAAATTGTCCGAGAAATTTCACAAAAACATAAGCTTTGTCGAAATCCGTAAAAACCATCATGATTTTTCCGAAAAAAATAAAAAAAGTTTAAAACAAAAGCAATCCCCACATATTTGGTATCTAGGTGTTCGAAATTTAATTTCCAGTTCATTACCGAAGACCTTTTTCAAAAATAATTAAAATTGTCCGAGAAATTTCACAAAAACATAATCTTTGTCAAAATCCATACCAACCATCATGATTTTTCCGAAAAAAATTAAAAAAGCTTAAAACAAAAGCAATCCCCACATATTTGGTATCTAGGTGTTCGAAATTTAATTTCCAGTTCATTTCCGAAGACCTTTTTTAAAAATAATTAAAATTGCCCGAGAAATTTCACAAAAACATAAGCTTTGTCAAAATCCATACCAACCATCATGATTTTTGCGAAAAAATTAAAAAAAGTTTAAAACAAAAGCAATCCCAACATATTTGGTATCTATGTGTTCGAAATTTAATTTCCAGTTAATTTCCGAAGACCTTTTTTAAAAATAATTAAAATTGCCCGAGAAATTTCACAAAAACATAAGCTTTGTCAAAATCCGTACCAACCATCATGATTTTTCCGAAAAAAATTAAAAAAGTTTAAAACAAAAGCAATCCCCACATATTTGGTATCTACGTGTTCGAAATTTAATTTCCAGTTCATTACCGAAGACCTTTTTCAAAAATAATTAAAATTGTCCGAGAAATTTCACAAAAACATAAGCTTTGTCAAAATCCATACCAACGATCATGATTTTTCCGAAAAAAATTAAAAAAGTTTAAAACAAAAGCAATCCCCACATATTTGGTATCTACGTGTTCGAAATTTAATTTCCAGTTAATTTCCGAAGACCTTTTTTAAAAATAATTAAAATTGCCCGAGAAATTTCACAAAAACATAAGCTTTGTCAAAATCCATACCAACCATCATGATTTTTCCGAAAAAAATTAAAAAAGGTTAAAACAAAAGCAATCCCCACATATTTGGTATCTACGTGTTCGAGATTTAATTTCCAGTTCATTTCCGAAGACCTTTTTCAAAAATTATTAAAATTGTCCGAGAAATTTCACAAAAACATAAGCTTTGTCGAAATCCGTACCAACCATCATGATTTTTCCGAAAAAAATAAAAAAAGTTTAAAACAAAAGCAATCCTAACATATTTGGTATCTAGGTGTTCGAAAGCTTGGTCAAAATCCATACCAACCATCATGATTTTTCCGAAAAAAATAAAAAAAGTTTAAAACAAAAGCAATCCCCACATATTTGGTATCTACGTGTTCGAAATTTAATTTCCAGTTCATTTCCGAAGACCTTTTTCAAAAATAATTAAAATTGCCCGAGAAATTTCACAAAAACATAAGCTTTGTCAAAATCCATACCAACCATCATGATTTTTCCGAAAAAAATTAAAAAAGTTTAAAACAAAAGCAATCCCAACATATTTGGTATCTACGTGTTCGAAATTTAATTTCCAGTTCATTTCCGAAGACCTTTTTCAAAAATAATTAAAATTGCCCGAGAAATTTCACAAAAACATAAGCTTTGTCAAAATCCATACCAACCATCATGATTTTTCCGAAAAAAATAAAAAAAGTTTAAAACAAAAGCAATCCCCACATATTTGGTATCTACGTGTTCGAAATTTAATTTCCAGTTCATTTCCGAAGACCTTTTTCAAAAATAATTAAAATTGCCCGAGAAATTTCACAAAAACATAAGCTTTGTCAAAATCCATACCAACCATCATGATTTTTCCGAAAAAAATTAAAAAAGTTTAAAACAAAAGCAATCCCAACATATTTGGTATCTACGTGTTCGAAATTTAATTTCCAGTTCATTTCCGAAGACCTTTTTCAAAAATAATTAAAATTGCCCGAGAAATTTCACAAAAACATAAGCTTTGTCAAAATCCATACCAACCATCATGATTTTTCCGAAAAAAATTAAAAAAGTTTAAAACAAAATCAATCCCCACATATTTGGTATCTACGTGTTCGAAATTTAATTTCCAGTTCAATACCGAAGACCTTTTTCAAAAATAATTAAAATTGTCCGAGAAATTTTACAAAAACATAAGCTTTGTCAAAATCCATACCAAACATCATGATTTTTCCGAAAAAAATTAAAAAAGTTTAAAACAAAAGCAATCCCAACATATTTGGTATCTACGTGTTCGAAATTTAATTTCCAGTTCATTTCCGAAGACCTTTTTCAAAAATAATTAAAATTGCCCGAGAAATTTCACAAAAACATAAGCTTTGTCAAAATCCATACCAACCATCATGATTTTTCCGAAAAAAATTAAAAAAGTTTAAAACAAAAGCAATCCCCACATATTTGGTATCTAGGTGTTCGAAATTTAATTTCCAGGTCATTTCCGAAGACGTTTTTCAAAAATAATTAAAATTGCCCGAGAAATTTCACAAAAACATAAGCTTTGTCAAAATCCATACCAAACATCATGATTTTTCCGAAAAAAATTAAAAAAGTTTAAAACAAAAGCAATCCCCACATATTTCGTATCTAGGTGTTCGAAATTTAATTTCCAGTTCATTTCCGAAGACCTTTTTCAAAAATAATTAAAATTGCCCGAGAAATTTCACAAAAACATAAGCTTTGTCAAAATCCATACCAACCATCATGATTTTTCCGAAAAAAATTAAAAAAGTTTAAAACAAAAGCAATCCCAACATATTTGGTATCTACGTGTTCGAAATTTAATTTCCAGTTCATTTCCGAAGACCTTTTTCAAAAATAATTAAAATTGCCCGAGAAATTTCACAAAAACATAAGCTTTGTCAAAATCCATACCAACCATCATGATTTTTCCGAAAAAAATTAAAAAAGTTTAAAACAAAAGCAATCCCCACATATTTGGTATCTACATGTTCGAAATTTAATTTCCAGTTCATTACCGAAGACCTTTTTCAAAAATAATTAAAATTGTCCGCGAAATTTCACAAAAACATAAGCTTTGTCAAAATCCATACCAACCATCATGATTTTTCCGAAAAAAATTAAAAAAGTTTAAAACAAAAGCAATCCCCACATATTTGGTATCTACGTGTTCGAAATTTAATTTCCAGTTCATTACCGAAGACCTTTTTCAAAAATAATTAAAATTGTCCGAGAAATTTCACAAAAACATAAGCTATGTCAAAATCCATACCAACCATCATGATTTTTCCGAAAAAAATAAAAAAAGTTTAAAACAAAAGCAATCCCCACATATTTGGTATCTAAGTGTTCGAAATTTAATTTCCAGTTCATTACCGAAGACCTTTTTCAAAAATAATTAAAATTGCCCGAGAAATTTCACAAAAACATAAGCTTTGTCAAAATCCATACCAAACATCATGATTTTTCCGAAAAAAATTAAAAAAGTTTAAAACAAAAGCAATCCCCACATATTTGGTATCTAGGTGTTCGACATTTAATTTCCAGTTCATTTCCGAAGACCTTTTTCAAAAATAATTAAAATTGCCCGAGAAATTTCACAAAAACATAAGTTTTGTCAAAATCCATACCAACCATCATGATTTTTCCGAAAAAAATTAAAAAAGTTTAAAACAAAAGCAATCCCTACATATTTTGTATCTACGTGTTCGAAAATTAATTTCCAGTTAATTTCCGAAGACCTTTTTTAAAAGGCATTAAAATTGCCCGAGAAATTTCACAAAAACATAAGCTTTGTCAAAATCCATACCAACCATCATGATTTTTCCGAAAAAAAATACAAAAGTTTAAAACAAAAGCAATACCCACATATTTGGTATCTAGGTGTTCGAAATTTAATTTCCAGTTCATTACCGAAGACCTTTTTCAAAAATAATTAAAATTGTCCGAGAAATTTCAGAAAAATATAAGCTTTGTCAAAATCCATACCAAACATCATGATTTTTCCGAAAAAAAAATAAAAAAGTTTAAAACAAAAGCAATCCCCACATATTTGGTATCTACGTGTTCGAAATTTAATTTCCAGTTAATTTCCGAAGACCTTTTTTAAAAATAATTAAAATTGCCCGAGAAATTTCACAAAAACATAAGCTTTGTCAAAATCCATACCAACCATCATGATTTTTCCGAAAAAAATTAAAAAAGGTTAAAACAAAAGCAATCCCCACATATTTGGTATCTACGTGTTCGAAATTTAATTTCCAGTTCATTACCGAAGACCTTTTTCAAAAATAATTAAAATTGTCCGAGAAATTTCACAAAAACATAAGCTTTGTCGAAATCCGTACCAACCATCATGATTTTTCCGAAAAAAATAAAAAAAGTTTAAAACAAAAGCAATCCCCACATATTTGGTATCTAGGTGTTCGAAATTTAATTTCCAGTTCATTACCGAAGACCTTTTTCAAAAATAATTAAAATTGTCCGAGAAATTTCACAAAAACATAATCTTTGTCAAAATCCATACCAACCATCATGATTTTTCCGAAAAAAATTAAAAAAGTTTAAAACAAAAGCAATCCCCACATATTTGGTATCGAGGTGTTCGAAATTTAATTTCCAGTTCATTTCCGAAGACCTTTTTTAAAAATAATTAAAATTGCCCGAGAAATTTCACAAAAACATAAGCTTTGTCAAAATCCATACCAACCATCATGATTTTTCCGAAAAAATTAAAAAAAGTTTAAAACAAAAGCAATCCCAACATATTTGGTATCTATGTGTTCGAAATTTAATTTCCAGTTAATTTCCGAAGACCTTTTTTAAAAATAATTAAAATTGCCCGAGAAATTTCACAAAAACATAAGCTTTGTCAAAATCCATACCAACCATAATGATTTTTCCGAAAAAAATTAAAAAAGTTTAAAACAAAAGCAATCCCCACATATTTGGTATCTACGTGTTCGAAATTTAATTTCCAGTTCATTACCGAAGACCTTTTTCAAAAATAATTAAAATTGTCCGAGAAATTTCACAAAAACATAAGCTTTGTCAAAATCCATACTAACCATCATGATTTTTCCGAAAAAAATTAAAAAAGTTTAAAACAAAAGCAATCCCCACATATTTGGTATCTACGTGTTCGAAGACCTTTTTCAAAAATTATTAAAATTGTCCGAGAAATTTCACAAAAACATAATCTTTGTCAAAATCCATACCAACCATCATGATTTTTCCGAAAAAAATTAAAAAAGTTTAAAACAAAAGCAATCCCCACATATTTGGTATCGAGGTGTTCGAAATTTAATTTCCAGTTCATTTCCGAAGATCTTTTTTAAAAATAATTAAAATTGCCCGAGAAATTTCAGAAAAATATAAGCTTTGTCAAAATCCATACCAAACATCATGATTTTTCCGAAAAAAAAATAAAAAAGTTTAAAACAAAAGCAATCCCCACATATTTGGTATCTACGTGTTCGAAATTTAATTTCCAGTTAATTTCCGAAGATCTTTTTTAAAAATAATTAAAATTGCCCGAGAAATTTCACAAAAATATAAGCTTTGTCAAAATCCATACCAAACATCATGATTTTTCCGAAAAAAAAAATAAAAAAGTTTAAAACAAAAGCAATCCCCACATATTTGGTATCTACGTGTTCGAAATTTAATTTCCAGTTAATTTCCGAAGACCTTTTTTAAAAATAATTAAAATTGCCCGAGAAATTTCACAAAAACATAAGCTTTGTCAAAATCCATACCAACCATCATGATTTTTCCGAAAAAAATTAAAAAAGGTTAAAACAAAAGCAATCCCCACATATTTGGTATCTACGTGTTCGAAATTTAATTTCCAGTTCATTACCGAAGACCTTTTTCAAAAATAATTAAAATTGTCCGAGAAATTTCACAAAAACATAAGCTTTGTCGAAATCCGTACCAACCATCATGATTTTTCCGAAAAAAATAAAAAAAGTTTAAAACAAAAGCAATCCCCACATATTTGGTATCTAGGTGTTCGAAATTTAATTTCCAGTTCATTACCGAAGACCTTTTTCAAAAATAATTAAAATTGTCCGAGAAATTTCACAAAAACATAATCTTTGTCAAAATCCATACCAACCATCATGATTTTTCCGAAAAAAATTAAAAAAGTTTAAAACAAAAGCAATCCCCACATATTTGGTATCGAGGTGTTCGAAATTTAATTTCCAGTTCATTTCCGAAGACCTTTTTTAAAAATAATTAAAATTGCCCGAGAAATTTCACAAAAATATAAGCTTTGTCAAAATCCATACCAACCATCATGATTTTTCCGAAAAAAAATACAAAAGTTTAAAACAAAAGCAATCCCCACATATTTGGTATCTACGTGTTCGAGATTTAATTTCCAGTTCATTTCCGAAGACCTTTTTCAAAAATTATTAAAATTGTCCGAGAAATTTCACAAAAACATAAGCTTTGTCGAAATCCGTACCAACCATCATGATTTTTCCGAAAAAAATAAAAAAAGTTTAAAACAAAAGCAATCCCCACATATTTGGTATCTAGGTGTTCGAAATTTAATTTCCAGTTCATTACCGAAGACCTTTTTCAAAAATAATTAAAATTGTCCGAGAAATTTCACAAAAACATAATCTTTGTCAAAATCCATACCAACCATCATGATTTTTCCGAAAAAATTAAAAAAAGTTTAAAACAAAAGCAATCCCAACATATTTGGTATCTATGTGTTCGAAATTTAATTTCCAGTTAATTTCCGAAGACCTTTTTTAAAAATAATTAAAATTGCCCGAGAAATTTCACAAAAACATAATATTTGTCAAAATCCATACCAACCATCATGATTTTTCCGAAAAAAATTAAAAAAGGTTAAAACAAAAGCAATCCCCACATATTTGGTATCTACGTGTTCGAGATTTAATTTCCAGTTCATTTCCGAAGACCTTTTTCAAAAATTATTAAAATTGTCCGAGAAATTTCACAAAAACATAAGCTTTGTCGAAATCCGTACCAACCATCATGATTTTTCCGAAAAAAATAAAAAAAGTTTAAAACAAAAGCAATCCTAACATATTTGGTATCTAGGTGTTCGAAATTTAATTTCCAGTTCATTACCGAAGACCTTTTTCAAAAATAATTAAACTTGTCCGAGAAATTTGACAAAAACATAAGCTTTGTCAAAATCCATACCAACCATCATGATTTTTCCGAAAAAAAATACAAAAGTTTAAAACAAAAGCAATCCCCACATATTTGGTATCTAGGTGTTCGAAATTTAATTTCCAGTTCATTTCCGAAGACCTTTTTTAAAAATAATTAAAATTGCCCGAGAAATTACAGAAAAACATAAGCTTTGTCAAAATCCGTACCAAACATCATGATTTTTCCGAAAAAATTAAAAAAAGTTTAAAACAAAAGCAATCCCAACATATTTGGTATCTACGTGTTCGAAATTTAATTTCCAGTTAATTTCCGAAGACCTTTTTTAAAAATAATTAAAATTGCCCGAGAAATTTCACAAAAACATAAGCTTTGTCAAAATCCATACCAACCATCATGATTTTTCCGAAAAAAATTAAAAAAGTTTAAAACAAAAGCAATCCCCACATATTTGGTATCTACGTGTTCGAAATTTAATTTCCAGTTCATTACCGAAGACCTTTTTCAAAAATAATTAAAATTGTCCGAGAAATTTCACAAAAACATAAGCTTTGTCAAAATCCGTACCAACCATCATGATTTTTCCGAAAAAAATTAAAAAAGTTTAAAACAAAAGCAATCCCTACATATTTGGTATCTACGTGTTCGAGATTTAATTTCCAGTTCATTTCCGAAGACCTTTTTCAAAAATAATTAAAATTGTCCGAGAAATTTCACAAAAACATAAGCTTTGTCGAAATCCGTACCAACCATCATGATTTTTCCGAAAAAAATAAAAAAAGTTTAAAACAAAAGCAATCCTAACATATTTGGTATCTAGGTGTTCGAAATTTAATTTCCAGTTCATTACCGAAGACCTTTTTCAAAAATAATTAAAATTGTCCGAGAAATTACAGAAAAACATAAGCTTTGTCAAAATCCATACCAACCATAATGATTTTTCCGAAAAAAATTAAAAAAGTTTAAAACAAAAGCAATCCCCACATATTTGGTATCTACGTGTTCGAAATTTAATTTCCAGTTCATTACCGAAGACCTTTTTCAAAAATAATTAAAATTGTCCGAGAAATTTCACAAAAACATAAGCTTTGTCAAAATCCATACCAACCATCATGATTTTTCCGAAAAAAAATACAAAAGTTTAAAACAAAAGCAATACCCACATATTTGGTATCTAGGTGTTCGAAATTTAATTTCCAGTTCATTACCGAAGACCTTTTTCAAAAATAATTAAAATTGTCCGAGAAATTTCAGAAAAACATAAGCTTTGTCAAAATCCATACCAAACATCATGATTTTTCCGAAAAAAAAATAAAAAAGTTTAAAACAAAAGCAATCCCCACATATTTGGTATCTACGTGTTCGAAATTTAATTTCCAGTTAATTTCCGAAGACCTTTTTTAAAAATAATTAAAATTGCCCGAGAAATTTCACAAAAACATAAGCTTTGTCAAAATCCATACCAACCATCATGATTTTTCCGAAAAAAATTAAAAAAGGTTAAAACAAAAGCAATCCCCACATATTTGGTATCTACGTGTTCGAAATTTAATTTCCAGTTCATTACCGAAGACCTTTTTCAAAAATAATTAAAATTGTCCGAGAAATTTCACAAAAACATAAGCTTTGTCGAAATCCGTACCAACCATCATGATTTTTCCGAAAAAAATAAAAAAAGTTTAAAACAAAAGCAATCCCCACATATTTGGTATCTACGTGTTCGAAATTTAATTTCCAGTTAATTTCCGAAGACCTTTTTTAAAAATAATTAAAATTGCCCGAGAAATTTCACAAAAACATAATATTTGTCAAAATCCATACCAACCATCATGATTTTTCCGAAAAAAATTAAAAAAGTTTAAAACAAAAGCAATCCCCACATATTTGGTATCTAGGTGTTCGAAATTTAATTTCCAGTTCATTTCCGAAGACCTTTTTTAAAAATAATTAAAATTGTCCGAGAAATTTCACAAAAACATAATCTTTGTCAAAATCCATACCAACCATCATGATTTTTCCGAAAAAAATTAAAAAAGTTTAAAACAAAAGCAATCCCCACATATTTGGTATCTAGGTGTTCGAAATTTAATTTCCAGTTCATTTCCGAAGACCTTTTTTAAAAATAATTAAAATTGCCCGAGAAATTTCACAAAAACATAAGCTTTGTCAAAATCCATACCAACCATCATGATTTTTCCGAAAAAATTAAAAAAAGTTTAAAACAAAAGCAATCCCAACATATTTGGTATCTATGTGTTCGAATTTTAATTTCCAGTTAATTTCCGAAGACCTTTTTTAAAAATAATTAAAATTGCCCGAGAAATTTCACAAAAACATAAGCTTTGTCAAAATCCATACCAACCATAATGCTTTTTCCGAAAAAAATTAAAAAAGTTTAAAACAAAAGCAATCCCCACATATTTGGTATCTACGTGTTCGAAATTTAATTTCCAGTTAATTACCGAAGACCTTTTTCAAAAATAATTAAAATTGTCCGAGAAATTTCACAAAAACATAAGCTTTGTCAAAATCCATACCAACCATCATGATTTTTCCGAAAAAAATTAAAAAAGTTTAAAACAAAAGCAATCCCCACATATTTGGTATCTACGTGTTCGAAATTTAATTTCCAGTTAATTTCCGAAGACCTTTTTTAAAAATAATTAAAATTGCCCGAGAAATTTCACAAAAACATAATATTTGTCAAAATCCATACCAACCATCATGATTTTTCCGAAAAAAATTAAAAAAGGTTAAAACAAAAGCAATCCCCACATATTTGGTATCTGTTCGAGATTTAATTTCCAGTTCATTTCCGAAGACCTTTTTCAAAAATTATTAAAATTGTCCGAGAAATTTCACAAAAACATAAGCTTTGTCGAAATCCGTACCAACCATCATGATTTTTCCGAAAAAAATAAAAAAAGTTTAAAACAAAAGCAATCCTAACATATTTGGTATCTAGGTGTTCGAAATTTAATTTCCAGTTCATTACCGAAGACCTTTTTCAAAAATAATTAAACTTGTCCGAGAAATTTGACAAAAACATAAGCTTTGTCAAAATCCATACCAACCATCATGATTTTTCCGAAAAAAAATACAAAAGTTTAAAACAAAAGCAATCCCCACATATTTGGTATCTAGGTGTTCGAAATTTAATTTCCAGTTCATTTCCGAAGACCTTTTTTAAAAATAATTAAAATTGCCCGAGAAATTACAGAAAAACATAAGCTTTGTCAAAATCCGTACCAACCATCATGATTTTTCCGAAAAAATTAAAAAAAGTTTAAAACAAAAGCAATCCCAACATATTTGGTATCTACGTGTTCGAAATTTAATTTCCAGTTAATTTCCGAAGACCTTTTTTAAAAATAATTAAAATTGCCCGAGAAATTTCACAAAAACATAAGCTTTGTCAAAATCCATACCAACCATCATGATTTTTCCGAAAAAAATTAAAAAAGTTTAAAACAAAAGCAATCCCCACATATTTGGTATCTACGTGTTCGAAATTTAATTTCCAGTTCATTACCGAAGACCTTTTTCAAAAATAATTAAAATTGTCCGAGAAATTTCACAAAAACATAAGCTTTGTCAAAATCCGTACCAACCATCATGATTTTTCCGAAAAAAAATACAAAAGTTTAAAACAAAAGCAATACCCACATATTTGGTATCTAGGTGTTCGAAATTTAATTTCCAGTTCATTACCGAAGACCTTTTTCAAAAATAATTAAAATTGTCCGAGAAATTTCAGAAAAACATAAGCTTTGTCAAAATCCATACCAAACATCATGATTTTTCCGAAAAAAAAATAAAAAAGTTTAAAACAAAAGCAATCCCCACATATTTGGTATCTACGTGTTCGAAATTTAATTTCCAGTTAATTTCCGAAGACCTTTTTTAAAAATAATTAAAATTGCCCGAGAAATTTCACAAAAACATAAGCTTTGTCAAAATCCATACCAACCATCATGATTTTTCCGAAAAAAATTAAAAAAGGTTAAAACAAAAGCAATCCCCACATATTTGGTATCTACGTGTTCGAAATTTAATTTCCAGTTCATTACCGAAGACCTTTTTCAAAAATAATTAAAATTGTCCGAGAAATTTCACAAAAACATAAGCTTTGTCGAAATCCGTACCAACCATCATGATTTTTCCGAAAAAAATAAAAAAAGTTTAAAACAAAAGCAATCCCCACATATTTGGTATCTAGGTGTTCGAAATTTAATTTCCAGTTCATTACCGAAGACCTTTTTCAAAAATAATTAAAATTGTCCGAGAAATTTCACAAAAACATAATCTTTGTCAAAATCCATACCAACCATCATGATTTTTCCGAAAAAAATTAAAAAAGTTTAAAACAAAAGCAATCCCCACATATTTGGTATCTAGGTGTTCGAAATTTAATTTCCAGTTCATTTCCGAAGACCTTTTTTAAAAATAATTAAAATTGCCCGAGAAATTTCACAAAAACATAAGCTTTGTCAAAATCCATACCAACCATCATGATTTTTCCGAAAAAATTAAAAAAAAGTTTAAAACAAAAGCAATCCCAACATATTTGGTATCTATGTGTTCGAAATTTAATTTCCAGTTAATTTCCGAAGACCTTTTTTAAAAATAATTAAAATTGCCCGAGAAATTTCACAAAAACATAAGCTTTGTCAAAATCCATACCAACCATAATGATTTTTCCGAAAAAAATTAAAAAAGTTTAAAACAAAAGCAATCCCCACATATTTGGTATCTACGTGTTCGAAATTTAATTTCCAGTTCATTACCGAAGACCTTTTTCAAAAATAATTAAAATTGTCCGAGAAATTTCACAAAAACATAAGCTTTGTCAAAATCCATACCAACCATCATGATTTTTCCGAAAAAAATTAAAAAAGTTTAAAACAAAAGCAATCCCCACATATTTGGTATCTACGTGTTCGAAATTTAATTTCCAGTTAATTTCCGAAGACCTTTTTTAAAAATAATTAAAATTGCCCGAGAAATTTCACAAAAACATAATATTTGTCAAAATCCATACCAACCATCATGATTTTTCCGAAAAAAATTAAAAAAGGTTAAAACAAAAGCAATCCCCACATATTTGGTATCTACGTGTTCGAGATTTAATTTCCAGTTCATTTCCGAAGACCTTTTTCAAAAATTATTAAAATTGTCCGAGAAATTTCACAAAAACATAAGCTTTGTCGAAATCCGTACCAACCATCATGATTTTTCCGAAAAAAATAAAAAAAGTTTAAAACAAAAGCAATCCTAACATATTTGGTATCTAGGTGTTCGAAATTTAATTTCCAGTTCATTACCGAAGACCTTTTTCAAAAATAATTAAACTTGTCCGAGAAATTTGACAAAAACATAAGCTTTGTCAAAATCCATACCAACCATCATGATTTTTCCGAAAAAAAATACAAAAGTTTAAAACAAAAGCAATCCCCACATATTTGGTATCTAGGTGTTCGAAATTTAATTTCCAGTTCATTTCCGAAGACCTTTTTTAAAAATAATTAAAATTGCCCGAGAAATTACAGAAAAACATAAGCTTTGTCAAAATCCGTACCAACCATCATGATTTTTCCGAAAAAATTAAAAAAAGTTTAAAACAAAAGCAATCCCAACATATTTGGTATCTACGTGTTCGAAATTTAATTTCCAGTTAATTTCCGAAGACCTTTTTTAAAAATAATTAAAATTGCCCGAGAAATTTCACAAAAACATAAGCTTTGTCAAAATCCATACCAACCATCATGATTTTTCCGAAAAAAATTAAAAAAGTTTAAAACAAAAGCAATCCCCACATATTTGGTATCTACGTGTTCGAAATTTAATTTCCAGTTCATTACCGAAGACCTTTTTCAAAAATAATTAAAATTGCCCGAGAAATTTCACAAAAACATAAGCTTTGTCAAAATCCATACCAACCATCATGATTTTTCCGAAAAAAATTAAAAAAGTTTAAAACAAAAGCAATCCCCACATATTTGGTATCTACGTGTTCGAAATTTAATTTCCAGTTCATTACCGAAGACCTTTTTCAAAAATAATTAAAATTGTCCGAGAAATTTCACAAAAACACAAGGTTTGTCAAAATCCATACCAACCATCATGATTTTTCCGAAAAAAATTACAAAAGTTTAAAACAAAAGCAATACCCACATATTTAGTATCAAGGTATTCGAAATTTAATTTCCAGTTAATTTCCGAAGACCTTTTTCAAAAATAATTAAAATTGCCCGAGAAATTTCACAAAAATATAAGCTTTGTCAAAATCCATACCAACCATCATGATTTTTCCGAAAAAAATTAAAAAAGTTTAAAACAAAAGCAATCCCCACATATTTGGTATCTACGTGTTCGAAATTTAATTTCCAGTTAATTTCCGAAGACCTTTTTTAAAAATAATTAAAATTGCCCGAGAAATTTCACAAAAACATAATATTTGTCAAAATCCATACCAACCATCATGATTTTTCCGAAAAAAATTAAAAAAGGTTAAAACAAAAGCAATCCCCACATATTTGGTATCTACGTGTTCGAGATTTAATTTCCAGTTCATTTCCGAAGACCTTTTTCAAAAATTATTAAAATTGTCCGAGAAATTTCACAAAAACATAAGCTTTGTCGAAATCCGTACCAACCATCATGATTTTTCCGAAAAAAATAAAAAAAGTTTAAAACAAAAGCAATCCTAACATATTTGGTATCTAGGTGTTCGAAATTTAATTTCCAGTTCATTACCGAAGACCTTTTTCAAAAATAATTAAACTTGTCCGAGAAATTTGACAAAAACATAAGCTTTGTCAAAATCCATACCAACCATCATGATTTTTCCGAAAAAAAATACAAAAGTTTAAAACAAAAGCAATCCCCACATATTTGGTATCTAGGTGTTCGAAATTTAATTTCCAGTTCATTTCCGAAGACCTTTTTTAAAAATAATTAAAATTGCCCGAGAAATTACAGAAAAACATAAGCTTTGTCAAAATCCGTACCAACCATCATGATTTTTCCGAAAAAATTAAAAAAAGTTTAAAACAAAAGCAATCCCAACATATTTGGTATCTACGTGTTCGAAATTTAATTTCCAGTTAATTTCCGAAGACCTTTTTTAAAAATAATTAAAATTGCCCGAGAAATTTCACAAAAACATAAGCTTTGTCAAAATCCATACCAACCATCATGATTTTTCCGAAAAAAATTAAAAAAGTTTAAAACAAAAGCAATCCCCACATATTTGGTATCTACGTGTTCGAAATTTAATTTCCAGTTCATTACCGAAGACCTTTTTCAAAAATAATTAAAATTGTCCGAGAAATTTCACAAAAACATAAGCTTTGTCAAAATCCGTACCAACCATCATGATTTTTCCGAAAAAAATTAAAAAAGTTTAAAACAAAAGCAATCCCTACATATTTGGTATCTACGTGTTCGAGATTTAATTTCCAGTTCATTTCCGAAGACCTTTTTCAAAAATAATTAAAATTGTCCGAGAAATTTCACAAAAACATAAGCTTTGTCGAAATCCGTACCAACCATCATGATTTTTCCGAAAAAAATAAAAAAAGTTTAAAACAAAAGCAATCCTAACATATTTGGTATCTAGGTGTTCGAAATTTAATTTCCAGTTCATTACCGAAGACCTTTTTCAAAAATAATTAAAATTGTCCGAGAAATTTCACAAAAACATAAGCTTTGTTAAAATTCATACCAAACATCATGATTTTTCCGAAAAAAATTAAAAAAGTTTAAAACAAAAGCAATCCCAACATATTTGGTATCTAGTTGTTCGAAATTTAATTTCCAGTTAATTTCCGAAGACCTTTTTCAAAAATAATTAAAATTGTCCGAGAAATTTCACAAAAACATAAGCTTTGTCAAAATCCATACCAAATATCATGATTTTTCCGAAAAAAATTAAAAAAGTTTAAAACAAAAGCAATCCCAACATATTTGGTATCTACGTGTTCGAAATTTAATTTCCAGTTCATTACCGAAGACCTTTTTCAAAAATAATTAAAATTGTCCGAGAAATTTCACAAAAACACAAGGTTTGTCAAAATCCATACCAACCATCATGATTTTTCCGAAAAAAATTACAAAAGTTTAAAACAAAAGCAATCCCTACATATTTGGTATCTACGTGTTCGAGATTTAATTTCCAGTTCATTTCCGAAGACCTTTTTCAAAAATAATTAAAATTGTCCGAGAAATTTCACAAAAACATAAGCTTTGTCGAAATCCGTACCAACCATCATGATTTTTCCGAAAAAAATAAAAAAAGTTTAAAACAAAAGCAATCCTAACATATTTGGTATCTAGGTGTTCGAAATTTAATTTCCAGTTCATTACCGAAGACCTTTTTCAAAAATAATTAAAATTGTCCGAGAAATTTCACAAAAACATAAGCTTTGTCAAAATCCATACCAAACATCATGATTTTTCCGAAAAAAATTAAAAAAGTTTAAAACAAAAGCAATCCCCACATATTTAGTATCTAGGTGTTCGAAATTTAATTTCCAGTTCATTTCCGAAGACCTTTTTCAAAAATAATTAAAATTGCCCGAGAAATTTCACAAAAATATAAGATTTGTCAAAATCCATACCAACCCTCATGATTTTTCCGAAAAAAATTAAGAAAGTTTAAAACAAAAGCAATCCCCACATATTTGGTATCTACGTGTTCGAAATTTAATTTCCAATTCCGAAGACCTTTTTCAAAAATAATTAAAATTGTCCGAGAAATTTCACAAAAACATAAGCTTTGTCAAAATCCATACCAACCATCATGATTTTTCCGAAAAAAATAAAAAAAGTTTAAAACAAAAGCAATCCCCACATATTTGGTATCTATGTGTTCAAAATTTAATTTCCAGTTCATTACCGAAGACCTTTTTCAAAAATTATTAAAATTGTCCGAGAATTTTCACAAAAACATAAGCTTTGTCAAAATCCATACCAACCATCATGATTTTTCCGAAAAAAATTAAAAAAGTTTAAAACAAAAGCAATCCCAACATATTTGGTATCTACGTGTTCGAAATTTAATTTCCAGTTAATTTCCGAAGACCTTTTTTAAAAATAATTAAAATTGCCCGAGAAATTTCACAAAAACATAAGCTTTGTCAAAATCCATACCAACCATCATGATTTTTCCGAAAAAAATTAAAAAAGTTTAATACAACAGCAATCCCCACATATTTGGTATCTACGTGTTCGAAATTTAATTTCCAGTTCATTACCGAAGACCTTTTTCAAAAATAATTAAAATTGTCCGAGAAATTTCACAAAAACATAAGCTTTGTCAAAATCCATACCAACCATCATGATTTTTCCGAAAAAAATTAAAAAAGTGTTAAACAAAAGCAATCCCCACATATTTGGTATCTAGGTGTTCGAAATTTAATTTCCAGTTCATTACCGAAGACCTTTTTCAAAAATAATTAAAATTGTCCGAGAAATTTCACAAAAAACATAAGCTTTTTTAAAATTCATACCAAACATCATGATTTTTCCGAAAAAAATTAAAAAAGTTTAAAACAAAAGCAATCCCCACATATTTGGTATCTAGGTGTTCGAAATTTAATTTCCAGTTCATTACCGAAGACCTTTTTCAAAAATAATTAAAATTGTCCGAGAAATTTCACAAAAACATAATCTTTGTCAAAATCCATACCAACCATCATGATTTTTCCGAAAAAAATTAAAAAAGTTTAAAACAAAAGCAATCCCCACATATTTGGTATCTACGTGTTCGAAATTTAATTTCCAGTTAATTTCCGAAGACCTTTTTTAAAATTAATTAAAATTGCCCGAGAAATTTCACAAAAACATAAGCTTTGTCAAAATCCATACCAACCATCATGTTTTTTCCGAAAAAAATTAAAAAAGTTTAAAACAAAAGCAATCCCCACATATTTGGTATCTAGGTGTTCGAAATTTAATTTCCAGTTCATTACCGAAGACCTTTTTCAAAAATAATTAAAATTGTCCGAGAAATTTCACAAAAACATAAGCTTTGTCAAAATCCATACCAACCATCATGATTTTTCCGAAAAAAATTACAAAAGTTTAAAACAAAAGCAATCCCCACATATTTGGTATCTAGGTGTTCGAAATTTAATTTCCAGTTCATTTCCGAAGACCTTTTTCAAAAATAATTAAAATTGCCCGAGAAATTTCACAAAAACATAAGCTTTGTCAAAATCCATACCAACCATCATGATTTTTCCGAAAAAAATTAAAAAAGTTTAAAACAAAAGCAATCCCAACATATTTGGTATCTACGTGTTCGAAATTTAATTTCCAGTTCATTACCGAAGACCTTTTTCAAAAATAATTAAAATTGTCCGAGAAATTTCACAAAAACATAAGCTTTGTCAAAATCCATACCAACCATCATGATTATTCCGAAAAAAATTAACAAAGTTTAAAACAAAAGCAATACCCACATATTTGGTATCTAGGTGTTCGAAATTTAATTTCCAGTTAATTTCCGAAGACCTTTTTCAAAATTAATTAAAATTGTCCGAGAAATTTCACAAAAACATAAGCTTTGTCAAAATCCATACCAACCATCATGATTTTTCCGAAAAAAATTAAAAAAGTTTAAAACAAAAGCAATCCCAACATATTTGGTATCTACGTGTTCGAAATTTAATTTCCAGTTCATTACCGAAGACCTTTTTCAAAAATAATTAAAATTGTCCGAGAAATTTCACAAAAACATAAGCTTTGTCAAAATCCATACCAACCATCATGATTTTTCCGAAAAAAATTAAAAAAGTTTAAAACAAAAGCAATACCCACATATTTGGTATCTAGGTGTTCGAAATTTAATTTCCAGTTCATTACCGAAGACCTTTTTCAAAAATAATTAAAATTGTCCGAGAAATTTCACAAAAACATAAGCTTTGTCAAAATACATACCAACCACCATGATTTTTCCGAAAAAAATTACAAAAGTTTAAAACAAAAGCAATCCCCACATATTTGGTATCTAGGTGTTCGAAATTTAATTTCCAGTTAATTTCCGAAGACCTTTTTCAAAAATAATTAAAATTGCCGAGAAATTTCACAAAAACATAAGCTTTGTCAAAATCCATACCAACCATCATGATTTTTCCGAAAAAAATTAAAAAAGTTTAAAACAAAAGCAATCCCCACATATTTGGTATCTACGTGTTCGAGATTTAATTTCCAGTTTATTACCGTAGACCTTTTTCAAAAATAATTAAAATTGTTCGAGAAATTTCACAAAAACATAAGCTTTGTCAAAATCCGTACCAACCATCATGATTTTTCCGAAAAAAATAAAAAAAGTTTAAAACAAAAGCAATCCCCACATATTTGGTATCTAGGTGTTCGAAATTTAATTTCCAGTTAATTTCCGAAGACCTTTTTCAAAAATAATTAAAATTGCCCGAGAAATTTCACAAAAACATAAGCTTTGTCAAAATCCATACCAACCATCATGATTTTTCCAAAAAAAATTAAAAAAGTTTAAAACAAAAGCAATCCCCACATATTTGGTATCTACGTGTTCGAGATTTAATTTCCAGTTCATTTCCGTAGACCTTTTTCAAAATTCAAAAATAATTAAAATTGTCCGAGAAATTTTACAAAAACATAAGCTTTGTCAAAATCCTTACCAACCATCATGATTTTTCCGAAAAAAATTAAAAAAGTGTTAAACAAAAGCAATCCCTACATATTTGGTATCTACGTGTTCGAAATTTAATTTCCAGTTTATTACCGAAGACCTTTTTCAAAAATAATTAAAATTGCCCGAGAAATTTCAGAAAAACATAAGCTTTGTCAAAATCCATACCAACCATCATGATTTTTCCGAAAAAAATTAAAAAAGTTTAAAACAAAAGCAATCCCAACATATTTGGTATCTACGTGTTCGAAATTTAATTTCCAGTTCATTACCGAAGACCTTTTTCAAAAATAATTAAAATTGTCCGAGAAATTTCACAAAAACATAAGCTTTGTCAAAATACATACCAACCATCATGATTTTTCCGAAAAAAATTACAAAAGTTTAAAACAAAAGCAATCCCCACATATTTGGTATCTAGGTGTTCGAAATTTAATTTCCAGTTCATTTCCGAAGACCTTTTTCAAAAATAATTAAAATTGCCCGAGAAATTTCACAAAAACATAAGCTTTGTCAAAATCCATACCAACCATCATGATTTTTCCGAAAAAAATTAAAAAAGTGTTAAACAAAAGCAATCCCCACATATTTGGTATCTACGTGTTCGAGATTTAATTTCCAGTTCATTTCCGTAGACCTTTTTCAAAATTCAAAAAATAATTAAAATTGTCCGAGAAATTTTACAAAAACATAAGCTTTGTCAAAATCCTTACCAACCATCATGATTTTTCCGAAAAAAATTAAAAAAGTGTTAAACAAAAGCAATCCCCACATATTTGGTATCTACGTGTTCGAAATTTAATTTCCAGTTTATTACCGAAGTCAAAATCCATACCAACCATCATGATATTCAAAAATAATTAAAATTGCCCGAGAAATTTCAGAAAAACATAAGCTTTGTTAAAATCCATACCAACCATCATGATTTTTCCGAAAAAAATTAAAAAAGTTTAAAACAAAAGCAATCCCAACATATTTGGTATCTACGTGTTCGAAATTTAATTTCCAGTTCATTACCGAAGACCTTTTTCAAAAATAATTAAAATTGTCCGAGAAATTTCACAAAAACATAAGCTTTGTCAAAATACATACCAACCATCATGATTTTTCCGAAAAAAATTACAAAAGTTTAAAACAAAAGCAATCCCCACATATTTGGTATCTAGGTGTTCGAAATTTAATTTCCAGTTCATTTCCGAAGACCTTTTTCAAAAATAATTAAAATTGCCCGAGAAATTTCACAAAAACATAAGCTTTGTCAAAATCCATACCAACCATCATGATTTTTCCGAAAAAAATTAAAAAAGTGTTAAACAAAAGCAATCCCCACATATTTGGTATCTAGGTGTTCGAAATTTGCCCGAGAAATTTAAAATTGCCCGAGAAATTTCACAAAAGCAATATTTGGTATCTAGGTGTTCGAAATTTAATTTCCAGTTCAATACCGAAGACCTTTTTCAAAAATAATTAAAATTGTCCGAGAAATTTTACAAAAACATAAGCTTTGTCAAAATCCTTACCAACCATCATGATTTTTCCGAAAAAAATTAAAAAAGTGTTAAACAAAAGCAATCCCCACATATTTGGTATCTAGGTGTTCGAAATTTAATTTCCAGTTTATTACCGAAGACCTTTTTCAAAAATAATTAAAATTGCCCGAGAAATTTCAGAAAAACATAAGCTTTGTCAAAATCCATACCAACCATCATGATTTTTAAAAAAAAATAAAAAAAGTTTAAAACAAAAGCAATCAAAAAATAAAAAAGTTTAAAACAAAAGCAATATTTGGTATCTAGGTGTTCGAAATTTAATTTCCAGTTCAATACCGAAGACCTTTTTCAAAAATAATTAAAATTGTCCGAGAAATTTCACAAAAACATAAGCTTTGTCAAAATCCGTACCAACCATCATGATTTTTCCGAAAAAAATAAAAAAAGTTTAAAACAAAAGCAATCCCCACATATTTGGTATCTAGGTGTTCGAAATTTAATTTCCAGTTCATTACCGAAGACCTTTTTCAAAAATAATTAAAATTGTCCGAGAAATTTCACAAAAACATAAGCTTTGTCAAAATACATACCAACCATCATGATTTTTCCGAAAAAAATTACAAAAGTTTAAAACAAAAGCAATCCCCACATATTTGGTATCTAGGTGTTCGAAATTTAATTTCCAGTTCATTTCCGAAGACCTTTTTCAAAAATAATTAAAATTGCCCGAGAAATTTCACAAAAACATAAGCTTTGTCAAAATCCATACCAACCATCATGATTTTTCCGAAAAAAATTAAAAAAGTGTTAAAAGCAATCCCAACATATTTGGTATCTACGTGTTCGAAATTTAATTTCCAGTTAATTTCCGAAGACCTTTTTCAAAAATAATTAAAATTGCCCGAGAAATTTCACAAAAACATAAGCTTTGTCAAAATCCATACCAACCATCATGATTTTTAAAAAAAAATAAAAAAAGTTTAAAACAAAAGCAATCAAAAAATAAAAAAGTTTAAAACAAAAGCAATATTTGGTATCTAGGTGTTCGAAATTTAATTTCCAGTTCAATACCGAAGACCTTTTTCAAAAATAATTAAAATTGTCCGAGAAATTTTACAAAAACATAAGCTTTGTCAAAATCCTTACCAACCATCATGATTTTTCCGAAAAAAATTAAAAAAGTGTTAAACAAAAGCAATCCCCACATATTTGGTATCTAGGTGTTCGAAATTTAATTTCCAGTTCATTTCCGAAGACCTTTTCAAAAATAATTAAAATTGCCCGAGAAATTTCACAAAAACATAAGCTTTGTTAAAATCCATACCAACCATCATGATTTTTCCGAAAAAAATTAAAAAAGTTTAAAACAAAAGCAATCCCAACATATTTGGTATCTACGTGTTCGAAATTTAATTTCCAGTTCATTACCGAAGACGTTTTTCAAAAATAATTAAAATTGTCCGAGAAATTTTACAAAAACATAAGCTTTGTCAAAATCCTTACCAACCATCATGATTTTTCCGAAAAAAATTAAAAAAGTGTTAAACAAAAGCAATCCCCACATATTTGGTATCTAGGTGTTCGAAATTTAATTTCCAGTTTATTACCGAAGACCTTTTTCAAAAATAATTAAAATTGCCCGAGAAATTTCAGAAAAACATAAGCTTTGTCAAAATCCATACCAACCATCATGATTTTTCCGAAAAAAATTAAAAAAGTTTAAAACAAAAGCAATACCCACATATTTGAATTCTAGGTGTTCGAAATTTAATTTCCAGTTCATTACCGAAGACCTTTTTCAAAAATAATTAAAATTGTCCGAGAAATTTCACAAAAACATAAGCTTTGTCAAAATCCATACCATACATCATGATTTTTCCGAAAAAAATTAAAAAAGTTTAAAACAAAAGCAATCCCCACATATGTGGTATCTAGGTGTTCGAAATTTAATTTCCAGTTCATTTCCGAAGACCTTTTCAAAAATAATTAAAATTGCCCGAGAAATTTCACAAAAACATAAGCTTTGTTAAAATCCATACCAACCATCATGATTTTTCCGAAAAAAATTAAAAAAGTTTAAAACAAAAGCAATCCCAACATATTTGGTATCTACGTGTTCGAAATTTAATTTCCAGTTCATTACCGAAGACGTTTTTCAAAAATAATTAAAATTGTCCGAGAAATTTTACAAAAACATAAGCTTTGTCAAAATCCTTACCAACCATCATGATTTTTCCGAAAAAAATTAAAAAAGTGTTAAACAAAAGCAATCCCCACATATTTGGTATCTAGGTGTTCGAAATTTAATTTCCAGTTTATTACCGAAGACCTTTTTCAAAAATAATTAAAATTGCCCGAGAAATTTCAGAAAAACATAAGCTTTGTCAAAATCCATACCAACCATCATGATTTTTAAAAAAAAATAAAAAAAGTTTAAAACAAAAGCAATCAAAAAATAAAAAAGTTTAAAAGAAAAGCAATATTTGGTATCTAGGTGTTCGAAATTTAATTTCCAGTTCAATACCGAAGACATTTTTCAAAAATAATTAAAATTGTCCGAGAAATTTTACAAAAACATAAGCTTTGTCAAAATCCTTACCAACCATCATGATTTTTCCGAAAAAAATTAAAAAAGTGTTAAACAAAAGCAATCCCCACATATTTGGTATCTAGGTGTTCGAAATTTAATTTCCAGTTTATTACCGAAGACCTTTTTCAAAAATAATTAAAATTGCCCGAGAAATTTCAGAAAAACATAAGCTTTGTCAAAATCCATACCAACCATCATGATTTTTAAAAAAAAATAAAAAAAGTTTAAAACAAAAGCAATCAAAAAATAAAAAAGTTTAAAACAAAAGCAATATTTGGTATCTAGGTGTTCGAAATTTAATTTCCAGTTCAATACCGAAGACCTTTTTCAAAAATAATTAAAATTGTCCGAGAAATTTTACAAAAACATAAGCTTTGTCAAAATCCTTACCAACCATCATGATTTTTCCGAAAAAAATTAAAAAAGTGTTAAACAAAAGCAATCCCCACATATTTGGTATCTAGGTGTTCGAAATTTAATTTCCAGTTTATTACCGAAGACCTTTTTCAAAAATAATTAAAATTGCCCGAGAAATTTCAGAAAAACATAAGCTTTGTCAAAATCCATACCAACCATCATGATTTTTCCGAAAAAAATTAAAAAAGTTTAAAACAAAAGCAATCCCAACATATTTGGTATCTACGTGTTCGAAATTTAATTTCCAGTTCATTACCGAAGACCTTTTTCAAAAATAATTAAAATTGTCCGAGAAATTTCACAAAAACATAAGCTTTGTCAAAATACATACCAACCATCATGATTTTTCCGAAAAAAATTACAAAAGTTTAAAACAAAAGCAATCCCCACATATTTGGTATCTAGGTGTTCGAAATTTAATTTCCAGTTCATTTCCGAAGACCTTTTTCAAAAATAATTAAAATTGCCCGAGAAATTTCACAAAAACATAAGCTTTGTCAAAATCCATACCAACCATCATGATTTTTCCGAAAAAAATTAAAAAAGTGTTAAACAAAAGCAATCCCCACATATTTGGTATCTAGGTGTTCGAAATTTAATTTCCAGTTTATTACCGAAGACCTTTTTCAAAAATAATTAAAATTGCCCGAGAAATTTCAGAAAAACATAAGCTTTGTCAAAATCCATACCAACCATCATGATTTTTCCGAAAAAAATTACAAAAGTTTAAAACAAAAGCAATCCCCACATATTTGGTATCTAGGTGTTCGAAATTTAATTTCCAGTTAATTTCCGAAGACCTTTTTCAAAAATAATTAAAATTGCCCAAGAAATTTCACAAAAACATAAGCTTTGTCAAAATCCATACCAACCATCATGATTTTTCCGAAAAAAATTAAAAAAGTTTAAAACAAAAGCAATCCCCACATATTTGGTATCTACGTGTTCGAGATTTAATTTCCAGTTCATTTCCGTAGACCTTTTTCAAAAATAATTAAAATTGTCCGAGAAATTTCACAAAAACATAAGCTTTGTCAAAATCCGTACCAACCATCATGATTTTTCCGAAATAAATAAAAAAAGTTTAAAACAAAAGCAATCCCCACATATTTGGTATCTAGGTGTTCGAAATTTAATTTCCAGTTCATTACCGAAGACCTTTTTCAAAAATAATTAGAATTGTCCGAGAAATTTCACAAAAACATAAGCTTTGTCAAAATCCATATCAACCATCATGATTTTTCCGAAAAAAATTAAAAAAGTTTAAAACAAAAGCAATCCCCACATATTTGGTATCTAGGTGTTCGAAATTTAATTTCCAGTTCATTACCGAAGACCTTTTTCAAAAATAATTAAAATTGTTCGAGAAATTTCACAAAAACATAAGCTATGTCAAAATCCATACCAACCATCATGATTTTTCCGAAAAAAATAAAAAAAGTTTAAAACAAAAGCAATCCCCACATATTTGGTATCTAGGTGTTCGAAATTTAATTTCCAGTTCATTACCCAAGACCTTTTGCAAAAATAATTAAAATTACCCGAGAAATTTCACAAAAACATAAGCTTTGTCATAATCCATACCAACCATCATGATTTTTCCGAAAAAAGTTAAAAAAGTTTAAAACAAAAGCAATCCCCACATATTTGGTATCTACGTGTTCGAAATTTAATTTCCAGTTCATTACCGAAGACCTTTTTCAAAAATAATTAAAATTGTCCGAGAAATTTCACAAAAACATAAGCTTTGTCAAAATCCACACCAACCATCATGATTTTTCCGAAAAAAATTACAAAAGTTTAAAACAAAAGCAATACCCACATATTTGAATTCTAGGTGTTCGAAATTTAATTTCCAGTTCATTACCGAAGACCTTTTTCAAAAATAATTAAAATTGTCCGAGAAATTTCACAAAAACATAAGCTTTGTCAAAATCCATACCATACATCATGATTTTTCCGAAAAAAATTAAAAAAGTTTAAAACAAAAGCAATCCCCACATATGTGGTATCTAGGTGTTCGAAATTTAATTTCCAGTTCATTTCCGAAGACCTTTTCAAAAATAATTAAAATTGCCCGAGAAATTTCACAAAAACATAAGCTTTGTCAAAATCCATACCAACCATCATGATTTTTCCGAAAAAAATTAAAAAAGTTTAAAACAAAAGAAATCCCCACATATTTGGTATCGCCGTGTAGGGAATTTAATTTCTAGCGCATTTCCGAAGACCTTTTCGAAAAATATTTAAAATTTCCCGAGCAAGCAGGAAAATTTGGAAATTTAATGAAATTCAATACAAAACATCAGAATTTGTAGCAAAATTCTGATATTTTGTATTGAATGTAATCCCCACATATTTGGTATCGCCCTACACGACGATACCAAATATGTGGGGATTACTGATAGCAATCCCCACATATTTGGTATCGCCGTGTAGAGAATTTAATTTCTAGCGCATTTCCGAAGACCTTTTCGAAAAATATTCAAAATTGCGCGAGAAATCGGAAAAATATGGAAATTTAATGAGATTCAATACAAAACATCAGAATTTGTAGCAAAAAAATGAAAACCCTTAAAACTGAAAGCAATCCACACATATTTGGTATCGCCGTATAGGGAATTTAATTTCTGCCGCATTTCTGAAGACCTTTTCGAAAAATATTCAAAATTGCCCGAGAAATCGGGAAAATATAGAAATTTAATGAGATTCAATACAAAACATCAGAATTTGGAGCAAAAAAATGAAAACCCTTAAAACTGAAAGCAATCCCCATATATTTGGTTTCGCCGTGTAGGGAATTTCATTTCCAGCTCGTTTCCGCAGACCTTTTCGAAAAATATTCAACATTGCCCGAGAAATCGGGAAAATATGGAAATTTAATGAGATTCAATACAAAACATCAGAATTTGTACCAAAAAAATGAAAACCTTTTTCGAAAAATATTCAAAATTGCCCGAGAAATCGGGAAAATATCGAAATTTAATGAGATTCAATACAAAACATCAGAATTCGTAGCAAAAAAATGAAAACCCTTAAAACTGAAAGCAATTCCCACATATTTGGTATCGCTATGTAGGGAATTTAATTTCTAGCGTATTTCCGAAGACCTTTTCGAAAAATATTCAAAATTGCCCGAAAAATCGGCAAAATATGGAAATTTAATGAGATTCAATACAAAACATCAGAATTTGTAGCAAAAAAATGAAAACCCTTAAAACTGAAAGCAATCCCCACATATTTGGTATCGCCGTGTAGGGAATTTAATTTCTAGCGCATTTCCGAAGACCTTTTCGAAAAATATTTAAAATTGCCCGAGCAATCAGGAAAATTTGGAAATTTAATGAAATTCAATACAAAACATCAGAATTTGTAGCAAAATTCTGATATTTTGTATTGAAAGTAATCCTGATAGCCACATATTTGGTATCGCCGTGTAGGGAATTTAAATTCCAGCTCGTTTCCGAAGACCTTTTCGAAAATTATTCAAAATTGCCCGAGAAATCGGGAAAATAACGAAATTGAATGAGATTCAATACAAAACATCAGAATTTGGAGGAAATAAATGAAAACCCTTAAAACTGAAAGAAATCCCCACATATTTGGTTTCGCCGTGTTGGGAATTTAATTTCCAGCTCGTTTCCGCAGACCTTTTCGAAAAATATTCAAAATTGCCCGAGAAATCGGGAAAATATTGAAATTTAATTAGATTCAATACAAAACATCAGAATTTGTAGCAAAAAAATGAAAAACCTTTTCGAAAAATATTCAAAATTGCCCGAGAAATCGGGAAAATCACGAAATTGAATGAGATTCAATACAAAACATCAGAATTTGTAGCAAAAAAATGAAAACCCTTAAAACTGAAAGCAATCCCCACATATTTGGTATCGCCGTGTAGGGAATTTAATTTCTAGCGCATTTCCGAAGACCTTTTCGAAAAATATTCAAAATTGCCCGAGAAATCAGGAAAATTTGGAAATTTAATGAAATTCAATACAAAACATCAGAATTTGTAGCAAAAAAATGAAAACCCTTAAAACTGAAAGCAATCCCCACATATTTGGTATCGCCGTGTAGGGAATTTAATTTCTAGCGCATTTCCGAAGACCTTTTCGAAAAATATTCAAAATTGTCCGAGAAATCGAGAATTATTATACGATTGTTATAAATAAATAAGTACACTACTTGGTAATTATTTAATGAAAAGAAAATTACAATATTGTATATAAATTTTATAACTTTATTAGACTTTATTTATTAAAGGTATATATAATTGCATATTTAAAATTGGGAAAAGACACTTTGGAAATACCAAAATAACAATATTAAGCACTAAAATCTTAAAATATTTCCTTAGTGGTTGGAATAAATGCTTCCCAGTATTTAATTAGCTGGAAAAAAAAATATAAATTAGAAATAAGATAATAAAGTCCATATGAATCCGGAGCCGATGACTTACGGCTTCGGATTTTAACTGTCATGATTATTTTCAAGTGCCGTTATGAATTGTGCCACTATAAAATTAAAAAACAAAAACTAACGCAAAAAATCGATGACGGCAAAATAAAACACATCATTCATACGGTAACTGAAGATATAAATTTACCTGTTGCTGATTTGCCATTTGATTCTCAATATATTTTTTTATTATGATTTTAAAATCGGAATGTCTCATTAATGTAAATCTATTGAGTTCTTGCTTTATTTCAGATGATATGTCATCAAACTCTTGCTGACAACGTTGGACTTTATATTCCCACTGAAACAAGTTTAAATATACGTGTAAAACTTTCCTATTACATTCACAAAAATGTGAAAATATAATATGTATATTACAGTAATTATATCACAAGAAAACATTGTGAAACCTACTTCTTCTATTTCTTTTTGCATTATATCAGATCTTTCGTTTTTCCCTGAAGTTTCGTTTTTCGATTTATTTTCACGACGTCTTGTCAATTGCATCTGAGCATGTTGCCAATTTTGAAATACCTACAAATGATAATAAAAAAAATAGTAAATAAATATATAAAAAATTATATTATTCAGCGCATATTACTTTTACTCTTTCATGAACAACAGCTTTGATTGCCTCAAATAATCCAATATAATCCTTCATATATTCAGACAAAATAAAAAAATCGGAATAAGCTTGTTCTGATCTTAAGATTTCGAGTTTTTCCTTTAAACAAATATATTAATACCTCAAAAAAATCTTATTAGATTTCAGTATATTATTTTATACTTACTTCAATATCCGCTAAATTGGAGAGTGCGCGAGATAGCGCAGTATGTTCTTCACAAGTACTCAATAATGCTGCAGCTTTTGACACTGACCCAGTAAGTGCTGATAACTCTTTGCGATTATTTACTAACGTCTTAAGTGTCGAATGAAGATTTTGTATTCCAAGATCTAAGCTTTCAATTTCAATAATTTTGTCGTCAAACCACTGATAGATTAAAGAAATTATTTTCTCATACATAATGCAAATTATTCTTTACAATATTTATTTAGTTATTTTTTTCCTTACCGGATCATTTTCATCCATTTTATATGTGATTCTATTTACAGTTTCCCCAAATTTGTTAAACAAACGCATAACTCCAGCTCCACTGAGAGCTGCCGTATTCACTGCTCTTGGCAGTTCCTTAATTTATATCGATAAATACAAAACAATCAACAATGCATTAAATATAAAAATTAAATTTTAAAGTATAAAAAACCTTATCACTTTGCAAAAAATTAATGAAATCTAAATCTACACGTAAAATGGGATGTTGTGCTGTCTTTTGCAAAAATCTTTCTAAAGCGGCTCTTCGAATTTCTACCCATTCCATAGTATTAGTAGGTCCTGCTGTAGAATCTGTTTGTTGTGGACTTATTTTTACTTTAGTACTTCCTTTAAAAAAAATTATTACATTAAAATTTTCATAATTTTGAAAAACACTAGTGTTGTCTGCAAATTAATTAACTAAGATTATTAGTAATATTAATGTTAATGTGGATTTCCATAATATTCCTGTTTCAACATTCTTGTTAACATTAATATTGAATTAACGTGAATGGGAAAGATTTTTTTCAGTTCATTTCAATCCATTGTTTATTCATTGAAACGAACCCACTCTCACGCCAGTGAGAGTGGGTTCGTTTCAGTGAAAAATATATTTTATAATTGCATAGCTTACCAATAATATTTTTTGAAGGAACTGGCGGTATTATTTTACCAAGGCGTAAATATTTTGCCACCAAAAGGGAATGTAATCCTAAGAAATCGCTAAATCTTCTTAGAGTAGAAAAATTACCAGATTTAAATTTTGGTATATTCGTATTTGTTGTAATGCTAAAACAAAAAATTTTTAATTTGTATATTTCAGAGTCGTGTATATTATGCGAGAATAAATTCATATTATATTTTTGATATTACCTATAAGCTAAATAAGAACTCATCCCATCTCCTATTTTTTGTGGGTCCGAAATGATAATTTTTATGAAATGATCTGGTGAATCTTCAGTAGCTAGTTCCTCCATCACGGAAAATTCTCCCTAAATTGAAATCCGTTAAGATTTATATATTTTTTAAAGAGAACAACAAAATCTTTGTTGCATTGATGAATTAAAACCTATTTTGCTAATTAAGTTAATATTAAGTTAAATTGAATCAACAAGCCGTCCGTCTCCAATGACTAATAAAATATTTCAACTATTTACTGAAATATTCACCCATTTTATTTGATTTGTTTTTAAGTATCTTATTTCAATTAATTATTACAATAACGTTATGAAACTGAATATACAGTTATAAGGAATATAATCTGTTCCATGAATGACTTCGGTTGTTAGACACCATATGCGAATGAGAAATAAACTGATAAGTTTATCAGTAATTAAACTCACGCGAAAATAATAAGTTGATAGGAAGCATACTAATACGTTGATATACTATAATTAAAGTGATCTAGTGGAACTTCTAAATAATTCACTTTATATTAATGTTTTTCTTTTCATCTTCAGCAGAATAATTAAAAGCAATAATTTATTTAGTTATTAATATAGTATTTATTAAAATATTTTTTTTTATTTATTTAAATATCATGAATTGTATTTCAACATACTTCCTCTATTGAGTTTTTCACCGCTATATCTACAGTAGAAAACTCTGATTTATCCTCCTCCATTACGTTGGTGATAACTCGTAATTTATTCAACCGCAAAAATTTCTTCCAACTTTCAATCTGAATGAATTCAGCATATTAACTGGGTGTCAAATGCATTTTGACGCCCTATTTGACTTTAAAACAAAAGAAACCCTTTTAAGCCAGCGTACAGCACGTGGTTCGCAAACGAAGTCTTTTCTCTTAGACTTCGCCGACATCGTGCTTGAGCGAGCCACATATGACCCGCAAACGAACCGGCTAAAATAAGTACTTTAAAAGGAAAAAGGGCACGGCTAAGCAAACCGTTTGCGTACACCGCCTGTGGGTGCCGCCCGCCCCGCTTTAGCGGCATGGAATACATTTAGTTTATCTGCCAATTCAAATTCAAAAAAATTATGAAAATGATAAATTTTGTATATGTTTCGAAATTGCTCTTCCATTATACATTATATTATAAATTATAATAATACTTAATCAGATAAAACTAACATTTTCAAATTATTCTGCTTGAACCATCCTCACCAATTTCATTTTTTTGACAATTTCTAGATTCATCTAATTTAAAATTATTAAAAACAATTAAAATTATTTTTAAAAAATAAACCATTAATAATTATCAAATTTATTTGCCAAAGTTCCTAAACTTGAAAAATTCAACTGAAGAAAAAAAAAATAATATCTTGTGTCCTTTTTTCTTAGAATTTCTGACTATGTTTTCTGCTCAAAAAAACGTTTCGTTTTCATGTCGCAAGTGGCTCATTTAATTAGTGTGCTATAAGACGAAAGACTTGCTTTCGTTTCGTTCAAAATAGCACATATATTTTATTAAAGGGAAAATAACATAGCCACAAAAATTATATATTTCAACACATAATTAAATAATGAATTCAATACGCGAACACAATTTTGGATGCTTTCATCTAAAAAACTATTATTTAAAATTGAAAATTAATACAAGTAAAGTTAAAGTAAAATATAAATACTCCTATATCCAAGATTGCTTTTTTTAGTCAATATGTTTGCTTAGATGCTTCACCTGCCTTTTAATTTAAGGTCAGCAGTATAAACTAATATTTAAGATTTATATGAGTTGAGGTATATTATTTAAAGCGAACTTTTACAAGATGACAAATTAAAAATGGCGCATCACTTAAGCGACCACGTTCGCCTCGCTCCGCCTTAGCGCCACCAACGCGATTAATTATCTAAAATTCTACAATATGGCCGTCAAAAAGTGATTCCACACAATTAGGAAAAATGTCGATGGATCGCCATTTTGATTTTAAAATTACATCCTACCGCAGTTTATTCAATAATTATCTTCTTAATATGTTCAATTAAGCAATTGTTTCCAAATATTGGAAATTGTGGTGAAACAATATAAATATATGTAATATTTTTGAAGGAACTGGTTGTAGTGTAGTGTAGTGTAGTATTCCGAATACCTTTCACAAAATAGTTAAATTTAATAATCAATATATAAATAATTTCAGTAATAGTAGAAGTTAAAATACTGTGGATTAAAATTTTAAAGTGATCTATTAGTAAGTTTTGTTTACAAAAAATAGAATTTTTTTTATATACTAAAAGAAAAACGAATATTTTTGAAAAAATATTATAACACATATATATAATTTAAAATAAATTAAACGTAACATCAAAGTAATATACACATAGTAGATTTTATTTATTTCATAAATAATTCGTTAGTGATTAGTAAAGGATTCGTCAATAGATGATATTCGTCAATAGAGATACTTAAACTTAAGTTTTCATTATCAAGTGATTGTGGATATGGAACAAATGCTGTAAAAACGATTGGTAAAACTTTTCATATATGAATTGTAGATGAATTATTGGTTTAGAGGGTTTACACTATACTTAGCCAATAAAAATCGACATAAAATTATTTTAATTTAGTTAAAAGTTGTCCATTAAATTATAATTCGTAATTTTTTTCAAAATAATGTAGAAAAAATTTGTAAATAAATAAAAATAACTTGATAATACTATGCAGAAATTAACAAAATTATTTTATATTCAATTGTGTATTACAATTTGGTGAGCACAATTTTACGAAATCTTAAATTAAAATTTTTATTTTTACGTGTAATATATATTTAAAGAAAAATGTCTGAAAAAAGGACTGTTTATATTCTTACTGATATTTTTCAAAGAACAATGTCTGTAATTTATTGATGTTATTAGTGATACTAATGAAACATACGCCACATTGCACAATTATCGAAATTGAGAAAATTTTATTGTGGAATATTGTGGAATAGCATTTATATGTATTTAATAAATCATTACTTGAAATAAGTGTTGTTTCGTTTACTTTAAGGCATAATTGATTTTTTTTTATCAATACTTTTCTAATAGATTGTCATGTTATAAAGAATAAACCATCTACTGTTTTAAAAATATTATTTTTACATAGATCTCCATTTTTTATATTCTAAAATTGAGTCTCCATCTGATTTTTTAAATTAATATTTAAAAAATTATATATTGGAAAATTTCAAGTGCAATCTCTATAATTTATTAATTTGACCTTATTTTATTTAAGTATAGTCTAGGATCGCGTTTTATTTTGTTTAATGGATATAATTATATTTGCTATTTCACACCTTTTCTTAGGAAGCTATTAACGTGTACGGTATACCTGAATATTATTAAATAAAATAGTTCATGGACACAGTTTATGGTTTAAAACATAAATTATTATTAATATAAGACTCAGGGAAAAAATTTAATGGAAAGCAATAATAATAACTAGGATTTGTATTTATATTCTTTACTGTTTTTCCAAATTATTACGTTTTAATAGTATATTACTATATTTTCGTTGTTGTTAAAAATTGTCTTCCGTTTCTACAGATACGCCAGCAGAATTAAAAACTATTTTTATTGGAAACTTTATTTACATTATCATATAATTTTCTTTTTCTTATATTGTGTATATTTCCAGACATGCTTTGTCCAATCTCCAGCTTTCTTAAAGTATTAAGCTTAAGTTTGCCTAAATAATTAAAATGGATTTAAATATCAAAACTACTTTAATGCTTGTGTTTTTAATGAATATTAAATTTGGTAACACATTTGATCCTAAATTAAGTGCATCTTGCAGAATTTTACAAAATTCAGAAAGAAATCCTGATATTAACATTGAGAACATTAAATTCAATGAATTGTACTGCGAAAATGCAACCATAAATGAAATTAATGAAGCAATTTCAAACAATGATTTTAAGCCAATTAAATCTATTATAATTGTCAAGAGTATTATGTCGAATGAGTCCATAAATTTGGAAATGGATAATAAAGCAATTAATAAATTAAAATGGATGAATAGCAAGTTAACAGAACATCAGTTGGGAAATTTTCTTTTGAAAAATAAAGAATCATTAAAAGAGCTTTTAATTTTGGATTTAAGCTTAAACGCTGTGAAATATATTGAAGCAAACTATTTAAAACACCTCGAAAAACTAAATACATTGAGACTATCAGCTAATAAATTAAAAGATGTATCTTTTGAAAGTTTTAAATATCTAAAAAATTTAAAAGAATTACATTTAGATCAGAATGAAATAAAATCATTTACATTTATTGCTGATAATGATTTTAAAAAATTAGAAATACTTAATTTATCTGCCAATAATATATCAGATTTGAATAGAAACGTATTTAAAGAGGTTACGAATATAAAAATTTAAAATCTTTCTCACAACTTTCTGTCTATAATACCTTTCCAATTATTTCATGATTTAAAACAAATAACATCCTTGGATCTTTCTTTTAATAAAATTATGTCTATATTTAATAATTTCTTTTTAAGCAATCGAAATATTAAAGTTCTTTTGCTAAATAATAATTTATTACAAAGAGTCGAAGTAAATTCATTTTTTGGATTAAATTTATTAGTCACATTGGATCTCTCTTATAATAATATTGTTTTTATTGATCGAAATGCATTTCACTCATTGGAAAATTTACAATTTTTATTATTGAGAGGAAATCAAATATCAAATATCCCATCAACATTGTTTCATCAATTAATAAATTTGAAAACATTAGATATAAGTGAGAATTATTTTGAAAATTTATCTAATGGATTACTTATGCGGCAGCTGGAATTAACTACACTAATAATAGAAAATACGCAAATTAGACATATGGGAAATTTAATTTCCCGCGATTTTAATGATACTAACAGTGATATATTAAAAAATTTAAAAGTTTTAGTGATAAAAAATAATAAAAAGTTGAGAGAAATTCCAAAACTTGTAAAAAATTGTATAAATCTTGAGGTTTTAGATATTTCAAATAATATGCTTGAATTTATTCCATATCACATTGACAGTTTAAAAAATTTAAAAAGACTTGATGTAAGTAACAATGTGCTTAAATTCTTACCAGAATCTTTAAAAGAATTGAAAAATTTAAGATATTTAAATTTATTGAATAATGAATTTATATGCGATTGTAAAATGTTCTGGATAAAAAATTGGTTTGAAAAAATTAATCTTTTAAGTGAAAGTGTTGAAAATCCTACTATTTACAAAAATATTGTTGAAAATCTAATTACTTTGAAATGTTATAATGGTTATCCAGGTGACATGATACAAGTGTTACGAAATTTACATTGTATTAAACCATTTATATCAGAAGCTTCAGAGACTAAAATGCATTCTTTAAGATCTGAAACTACTTTAAAATGTTCTTTTAAGGGTAATCCTATACCAGATATAATTTGGACAACACCCACAAATAAAATACTGCGAAATCTGCATGATGATGAGAAAATAACTTTCGTAAATACAACGGAACATTTACAGAAACATTCACAGTTTTATAATTCCGATATTTTCAATAATAATGATAATATAAAGAAAACATCTCGTATTGTCATACAGGAGAATGGATTCTTAAAAATTTCTAATATTTCACGAGAAGACAGTGGTTTATATACATGTTATGCTCATAATATTATGGGAAATGCTACAGCCTATATTCGGTACGATATTTTAGTTTTTATATGTTAATATAAGTTGTTACTCCTTTTTTTAAGTTACTGATAATAACAAATTTACAGAAGAAATTAATTATATTAATACTGTTAATATTAATGACTGCAAAAAAAAATGAAACAAAATAATTATTTTCTAATGTAAAAATATTATTTTTATTCAGATTATATATTAATCCAATTGTATTCTATCGTGTAAAAATTGAGAGCTTATACTGTGGATCTGCCGCAGCTTTCCTCTTTCTCTTGGTGACACTTATAATTCAAGGACTTAGGCGTTTACTAGCAAGGTAACTCGATATTTCGAATTCCTCTCAAAATATATATTGTTCGTCATACTGAAATTTCAGATTTGTAATATGCGAGAAAGTTTGTAAGACGTTCCGTTGTTGTGCACCACAAAAAACATCACCTAGAGCCAAGCAAATCTACGCAATGTTAGATAATATTGAACATTATAAAGGCCAACAATTAGATAAATTAAGAGAAAATTACACTCAACAGGTATATTTTCTAATTACTACAATTATTTGTATAATAAAACTTGTAGTATATTAACAATAACACAAAAAAAACGGTCAATTTGTAATTATTATTATTTTAACAGGTACATAGAATAAGAGAAAATTGTGCACAGCAAGTGGAATGGATTCAAAATAGTTACACTTCACAGACAAAAAACTTAAAAGAAATCCGAAATATTGGCACTCATCATATTGTTTCATTAAGAGATCAATATTATGATCAGGTAAATATACAATGGGTTCTTTATATATACATGGAAATACGGAATAACTTTCAATGTTCAGATTGTTCACAAAACAATTCATTTAAAATATAATTAGGACCTAATTATAATATGAGAAAGCTTAAAAACTAAGATTCATTTATTTTACAGCTGAAACGAGTTCGAGATTATTCCACTGGACAATTGAATTGGGTAAGAGAAAATTACGTATTTCAACGTAATAAAATTCGTAAATTTAGTGCTCATCAAATATTGCGACTACGAGAAGGCTACAAATATCAACAGCAAACATTAAATAAAGTTTTAGAAAATTTACCAAGTTTTTATTTCGAAAATTGTAAAGGAGGATGTGAAGAAGCAATGGATCAACAAGGTAAACAAATTAAAAATTTCGATATATATTTATTTTTCACTTTTTCACAATGCCAATAAAGTTTTTTTTAATATAAAAATTACTTATTTAAATGCTTAATTTATAATATTAATTTACTTTGAATAGTTTCTATACAAGTTTAATTTTGTTTAAATAAAATTTCATAACGTTTTTTTTTTCAGATTTCGAAGTTTATTTTAAAACACATTTTGCAAATCCCAAAGTGAAAGGGCAACAAAAAAAGAAAATGTTCGAAAATATTTCGACGAGAAGTTTTGATGAAAGTAAACCATCAATTTATTATACACCTCCAGACGATGATTGCATTAAAAATAATGACCTTCAATTATCACCGATTCATATAAATTATATAAACTTACACTATGAAGAATGTAGTAATTTTGGCAAGGAATGTAAATTTCAGCTATTTGATAAGAGTAATTTGAAAATGGATGTAACGGAAGTTTGTGAAAATGACCAAAAATATAAAAGTTGCCTGGAAATTAATAGATATGAAAAAGAAAAATCTTATAAATCATGTCCTGAAGTAAATAATAGGAATATTCTCGACAATGATTTTAGTGTGAAATATTCATCAAACTTGGAGGATGCAGAAAATTTTCCTCAAATTAAAATGAAGGAAAAAACTTATAAAAATCATCTAAGTGTAAGTATGCCTAAAATTCCGACTGATAGTTGAAAATGAATGAAAAATATATGGTTTGTAAATAAATTCAATACTTAATTAGACTGAATATATAAAATCCACACTCATAGAAAAGGTTTTTAATTTTAAGCGATATTATAGTACTATTCCGCTATTGTGGTTAATAAACTAAAATTATAAATTTGTTGGAAAATTTTTCTTTCTTTTATTATTAAAGTCAAGTAAGTATTTTCTCGTTTTATTGCAAAAATTATAAACAAAGAAACATTTTTGAATTTAGCATTTATTATGTCACAAAAAGTATGTACTTACATCATTTTAACTGTTTTCTTATATCAATTATATACACATAAAAAGTAATAATTTTAAATAACTTAGTCCCGTTAATTGCTGTTAGTGATTGTTTCTGTATTATGTATTAGTGGTGTTTGAAGAAGTTCAGTATATTGCAATAAGGTGTCTCGTAAAGCTCTTGAAACTTCTGGTGAATTAGTAGTAGTACAATCAACTATAAATGGGTAAAGTGCAATAATTTGATTCCACGCAGTTTTATTAACTAAAAAATATTTTTAAAAAATATTTGATATAGATACTTTTATATAATATAATTTAGAGGAAGGGCGCTATAATAATGTATATAAATATAATTATAGCGTCATAATGTATATAATTGTTAATATAATTATATACATTATTACGCTATAATAATATATATAATTATATTAATTTATATTACATAACAAAATAATAGAGAGAGAGTTTGTAAAATATAGTTTAAAATTATCAAACAAAATTTTACCTTTATTTGAAGGTACTTTCTTCATGGAAGTAATTAAAGTTTCTATAGCTTTTAATACAAAAGATATTTCTGATAATCTATATCTAAAAATAATGTGGGCAAGAATTAAATTGAAGTTTAGTATTTAAAAGTTACCTTGGTAATGGGCAGTTACCACTATGTCGTTCATCATCATTAAAACGCTTCAAAACTTCTTGAAACCGATGCAAAAGTGCTGTTACTGCTAGCCTACCAGCAAAAAATTCCTTTTCACAACTACCTTTAAAACTACTATATTTAGAATCATCTAATAATGAAAACTGAAGCAATGTTTCAAAACAAGTTTTAGCAAATAATTCGCGTAATTTCCAATCAGATTCACAGCACATACTCGTTTCAGCAGCTGAATGTATAGATCCCTTATTTAAAAGAACAACTATTTTGATTACAAATTGATGAGGTATTTCATTAGAAAATGGTAATATTTCCTCTTTCAGAAATTCGATAACTTGACAATCTATAGATTCATCCAAAACTATTTCTTCAAGACCACGGTCTTCCACCGTACAAACACTATAATTGTATAATATATCAACTTTAAAAAGTATTTTGTAATAATTTGCACTGTTTTACTAAAGATATAGCCAAAAGTTTATAGTTTGATATAAGTAATCATAGGCTATATCGATTGTATGATTTATTTCGAGAATTGTACAAATTTCTCTTATTAGATCATACCTTGTTGGAAACAGAAATTGATCCAAGGTGTCTGCAAGAATATCCCACATTTCGTTAAAATTACTAGGTTTTAATCGAGCTACTTTAAGTCCAATCTGTAGCACCTTAAATAAACTTGAAATTGCAAGTTTCCATGTAGTTGCCGATAAACAATTGTATTTCAGGGCAAGCGGTATTCTCAAAGCCTACACATGATTGTGAATAAATGAAGCAATAAAAATTAAATTAATTTGTTGTTACTAGTACCTCAAGAATTTCCTGAAGAATTTTATTGGTTATAACTGCATCATCTTTCGCTGTTTTTTGATATAATTTTGTGGCTAAATTCAGACTTTTTTCTCCAAAAGGAACATAGTTTATACTAGAAAATTCCATTGAAGATGTATTAGTTGAATAAATATTAAGATTTCGTTTCAATTTGGTTTCTTCACAACTGGGCTGAATACAAGAAAGTTTACTGAAAACTAATAATTGCTTGAAAATACTTGGAATAATATTAGTTAAATGTGAATCTTCTTTTGTTGCTTCCTAGTTGATCAAAAAAATATTAATTTATTGAACTACAAAGTTGTTGATTATTGATAAAATATATTAAATTTACCTTTTGTACTAAGTCCATACAGTCTAAAATTACATCATGTAAAGGCGTTAGGAGGGAATCTGATAAACTGGACATTAAATAAGGAATGGAGTCGCTTTGGTATGGTATTTCTATAATATTCGATAGTACACTACTAAGTTTATTAAAATCTTCTAGAGAAAATCTAAAATTGTAAATTTTAGTTTTGATAAATTTTCTCTGTTAACAACAAAGTTACTGTATCCTAATATGCTGAAAAATGGCTGGAAATATTTGAACCAAGGCAGTTAAAAATGCTTGATTAGGAATGTAATATTCTTCCGCTAATTCAGGACGTCTATCATATTCAGCAAAATTAATACTTTCCATTCCAATATTTAACCAAACTTTCCAGGCTTCCTTAAAATTTGAATTCATTTGTCACATAAATTAAAGTAACTATTTCTTAAACATATTATTGAATTTGAAAATAATTTGAAATATAAACCGTTTTACTTATTTTAACAAAGAAGTAAATATTTAAATACGTTCCAAACGATTGTATTTTACTATGAAATTTGATTTGAAAATATACTGGTATTTTACTGTGAAACCTTGCATTTAATTTAAAAATATACTAGCGTTTGCATTATGTGTGTAACTATTTTATGTATCTTTTAACTTTTTATAAAGAAATAATTGACATTAATATACTTACAATCCATATTTGCAATTCTAAATTGCTCTCATTTTCTGTATTATATTCATTTTTTGCATCATAGTTATGAAACATAATTTCTTGAAAAGATTTTAAAGCAGCTAAAGAAACTTCATCAATTTTATTAAGTGCGGCATTTTGTATGAATTCTAATATTAATGTCCAGGCACGAGCAAAATCACCAAGAAGTTGTAGTAAATTTCGTTGCGAATTAAAAACCTAGAAAATGTTCGATATTATATTAGTACAAATTATAATTCTGTATTATGCGAATTCCTTACTCTGGAAACACCAGATAGTATAAGCACATGTGTTTCAGCCCATTGTTTTTGAGCAGTATTCCTAGAGTGATGTATCAAAATATTTCCGCTTGTATCTACTTTCTCACTACTGGCTGTGCTTGATAGGCTTCTTACTTTATCTAACAAAGGAAACATTACATGCCATACAAGAGCTTGCCATGTTTGTGGACTTAATAAACTTCCATGTGCAGCTATTGTAGAAAATAGGGTTTGACCTGCTGATTTGCGCACTGCTGGCCTCAAATCTACACATAAATCACCTTCAAAAAAATTAAAAATGGAATGTTGTAATATGACTAATACAAAAACAAATTTAGTATAGTTATAAATAAAATGTATAAATAACTTAATTGTTTCGAAATAAAGATTGTTGCATTAAAATAAACATTAACTACAGCACAGCAAAAAACTATCACCTTTAATTCTTATTAGTTACCTATTCGAGCATAAAGACACATCCAGAGCTTATCGAACTGGGGTATATTTATAGTTCCAGGAAAATCGGGTAAAATAAGCAATTCTCCAACTTCAGCTTGCATTAGTTTTTCTTGATTTTGATTGAAGTAATCAGAAATATTCCACTAAAATTTAATTAGAATACAACTTGTAACTTAATTCTAATATTAACTTTAGGTTTTAATGAACTATGTTAACTTTTAATAATCCATACGGTACTATGTTTTAATAAATTATTATATTATATACTCTAATTCAACATTTCCAATAAATTTGTATTATTTTTGAGATTATACTTTATAAATTAGTCTTACCATTAAACCTATTGCTGTTAAAGATATATTTAGTTCTTGATTTTGGGAACCAAATTTATAAGCCGTATTTATACATAATGGTAAACATCTCCATGGCATTACTGACAAAAAATCTGTTATAACAAGTTGCAAACATTGAAAAGCAGTTCTAATAAGTGGTTCTCTGCAATTTAAAAAATAAGAAACTGGTAATAAATTAATTATTGAAATACCCATGGTGATCGTTTACTGCTCCTATGATTTCTATTAATACTGGCCATCCAAATGATAAAATTTCACCAGAAGAATTTAAAATTTGCAGAACACAATCAAGCTGTCTTTGTCTTACATCACCTTGTGGAACAGAAGACAATTGGGAAAACGGTGTTAACAGCATAGTTTGCAATGCCTTGAAAAATATAATCATTAAAGAACTAATTATAAAACTCATAATTTTTTGGAATACCATATTTTCCTTTAATGGTATTTCATATTTGTATTGTAACGCGACTTTTACTAAATATGTTATAGCTTCCACACCCCATTCCCGCATCCTAATGTGCCTATGTTGGCAAACTTCTAATAAATGATTTGTTAAAGGACGCCACAAAATTTCTACCCTAAACATATTTACTAGTCCTATTTCTAATAATTTAGCTACTGCAAATAATGACGGTTCCTATATATAAATATTTAAAATGCCTGTTTATTTAAATGAGATGTATTTTTATACTCTGTTTGAATATGCTAACTCCATTGCTTCTTGAGATAGCTTACATAGAGCATCTATTAGATGATGTAGAGCAACATCATCTAATTCTTGACTTGATTCAAAGAGCTGGCTTAACATTTGCGATAATACTGGTAAATCAGCCATAACAGCTGTTTGAATTCCTGCATTTGTTTCTGAAGCAGGTTTAGATGATATCTAACATTATTATAAAAATATAATATTTTATTATAAAAATATAATATTTAATTGTAAATACAAAACTTATAAAATACCTGAAGGCTTCCACCAGTAGATGGTTTTAAACCAAGAATACATACGAGATGTTGCAATGTAGCTAGTACAATATGCCACGATGTTCCTAAAATGCAGCCATGGTAGTGAGCCAGATTTAAAATTGCTTTCATACACTGAACATTTTTGGAGTTTAACATTACAGGACCCTGAGGAATATTTACTGTCAACAAAGCAATAGGCAGCGTTGACCCTCCGTTATCATTACAAGATTCTGCTAAATGTTGTGCGATTTCATGATTAGCTTGCAATTTATACGAGCCTATGATCGAAAAGCCGCATATTAATATAATAAAGAAATAATAAATCTCAACGGTTTATAAATAAATAAACAATAGATTACTAAAAATTATTATACTATTCCCTTACATCTTAAATCGGTTTCTCTATTTCCAACATTTAAAACAGAGAGCGCGTAGTGTGGTGGAAAAGAAGATCTACAAATGGCGGTTATAAATGCATCACGTGGATTAAGAAGATTTAACATTCCGCAAAGCGCTGCATAATCTTGCATTGCATTTAAAATTCTCGCAATAGTTCCTTCATCAGTTGCCGAATCCAGTAAACATATGAAGGCGGAAAGCAATCCAGACCAGCTTGATTTTATCAATTGAGAAAAAAGTACTGTATCTTCTTCGTTATGAGGATTACTTTCTTGTGTTACAGCGATTTCACTAGACTAAAAATACATTTTTAATTATTTAAATAGCAATTATATACAATTGTGATAAATACAAACTTTTTTTGGAGTTTCTATAATAATAGAAACTGAAGTTGTTATTTCTAAGAGAATAGCATATGCAAGAGCCATTCCATAACCATCTGCAATATTTGGAGGCTCCATTTTGTCTAGCATTTCCAAACTATAAAATCAAAATGAATTTATTTATATATTTGCAAATAGAATCATAAAATATTACTAAGTTGCTTTTGATTTTCCGGGTACAAAAGTAACTATTAGAGGAAACCAAGTACCGTTCAATAAAAATCCAGGTGGCGAAGATAAATTAGCTCCAGAATTCAGCACCATAGGAATATTTGGTAACTGATTATTATGAGCTGTTGCAAAAATATAATATTAATTATTCTATTTCCATATATACCGAACTTTAGTAATTTATTATACGTTATAGACTTACCTGTAGGACTTTTCAATAAATTGCACACGTATACACCAAGACAAGTTACAATATCTTGAAATATCTTCGTAGCGTGATCCTTTAAGTCATAGGATTTACAGAGAAATTTTATAAGATTAGGTTTAACAGACATTTGATGTATAACTTCTAATGCTAGGGCTCTTTGCCAATTAGGTTTATCCAAGTCTAAAAATTTTATTATTAGGGACAAAAATATTTCACATTCAGTCACCTAAAAATATATTTATTAGTATAAATTACATTTAAAATAACAATAATAATACTAAAATGTTATGGAATTTTTGAATTAGGACTGAAACCACTCGTAAAAGGCGCATACTTAAAGAAAAGTGAGGTTTATCCGGTGAAGATCCTACTATAATTCCAGACGACGGTGTACCTCTATGTTTTATGTTGGGTGAAAATAGTTTAATGACTAATGCGCAGACTTGCTCTTTTAAAAGCTGAGTAAATCGCGCACTCTAAAATGGAAACATTTTATTATTAAAAATTCATAAACATTTTGTATATAAATTAATTTAAAAATATTTTTAGTTTACCTCGTAGAATACTATACTAAAATTAGATAGTATTACTTCAATTAACTCTAATCCAAAAGTTCGTGTCATTTCAGACATACCACAAAGCCAAATTGGCTGATCTGCATTTACTAGTTGAACTAAGTCCTTTAAATAAATTTTAAAGTTAAATATTCAATAATATAGTCTTTTAAAGTACTTGAAACAAAAGAAAAGCATCAGTAGCACAGCTTTCAATTTCTGAACAATCTGTATTAGTTTCTAAATCACTGCCGTCAGATTCCATTTTATTTATACCAGTTTTCGATAATTGTGATTGCGATACTCGTTCAAAAACAAGAGATACTAACTGTCTAATTGTGGCTCCAGCTATATTTGCAGTAGTCGAATCTTTAGAATAATGTAATCGAAAGCACAAAACAAGAGATTTTGACAATGTATCACCATGTACCACAGAATTTGTTGTAAGAAGTAAAGTAACCGTTTGTAAAACTTTAACTTCTTCTATATTACTCTCCATAAGCATCCATAGAGCATCGGTTATATAAATAGCTCCTTTTTGATCAACGACTTGTTGAGTAATAAGTCTTTGCATCATCCCTAGACAAAACTTTAAAAATTATCAATTAATTAAATAGAAAAAAAATCTTTTTATATATATAGATATTCAAAACTAAATATATATTTAGCATAACAAAATTATGATGACATTCTGGAAGACACTAAAAAAGTCTATTGCTAATTTATACTAATCTAATCTGATAAGTTAAACGTCTATAGCAAAAAAAACTAAATACTTTTATAATTTTCAAATCCTTTGTTTCACATCCTTGAACTAATGGATATAGAATTTGGTTAACCATATAGTAGATTGAAGTATGTTGGTTAGATGCGGCTGAGTGAAGTTTCGATATTGCTTCGTCACATGACTGAAAACAGTAATTACTTTTTATTAATGCATTTCAAAAAAATTAAATAATTTGTTTATTATTACAATGTATATTTTTTTATATGTCTATATATATATATATATATAACTTTTTAAAGTTTACATTTGGATTTTATAGATAGTGAGGCAGTGAGTAACCGTTTAGAATATTGCAACCAAGCATCCATATTTGTTTTATTCGTCAAACGAAAATTAAAGTGATATTAATAATTTTCTTATATTTTGGGCAAGCAATTATTCAATTTCATATTATATAAGAAAATTTTGTTACAATATCACATTTCAATTTAAATAATAAATAAAGTTGAAATTATTATAGGTTGGTTAGGTTTTTAAAACAAATATCTTAAATTGAAAAGTTGATCTAAGAATGGAAATTATTATAGGTTGGTTAAGTTTTTTAAAACAAATATCTTAATTGAAAAATCAAATAAATCTTATAGGAAATATGAATAAGAATTTAGAAAATAATATCAAGAAGTTATTCAATAGCTGTGAATTGCGAAAACACATATTTCAGATTTCCTTTAAAATTATTTTATATCAGATAAAAAATTAAATTTGTAGTTTCACTGTTATTTTAATTGAAATAATGTAAGTAAATGAAATATTGTTAAAAAAATAGAATTATTATTAAATTCAATGTGATGAAAGAATTTACCTCTCGAATTTGTGGATATTTTTTCCTTGTGTCCTGGGATAAATTCTTAAAATCATTTTGGAGCGTTTCTATAAAATTTTTATAACCAGCACTCTGTCCATCACATTTAGAAAAGGACATTCTACAATTTTATTTTCTATTTTTAACACGCAAGCTATTTTTTTTTAAATATTTTATCGAGGAAAAATAAAAAAAATCCTTTCAGATCAGAAATTATTGTGTTTATTGAACAATAAAGATAGCAATTAATTTAACCCCACAGTCACAGTTATAGTGATAGAGAGAGCTAAGCCAACTACAACCCTTTAAGTCATGTTTCAACGACTCGCAAGCGAGTCTCTTTTCTGAATATAAAAGACTTCATAAACCAGTGACTTTGGTGAAATGAATGTCGTTTATTTACGATCAATATTTTTCAACTTTATAGAAACGAGTAGCATAAAAAAGAAATGCTTTTAGAAAATGGATAATAAAGATTATTATAATATTCGGCTTGGTTATGCTAGCCAGTTTGTTTACATTTAGGTCTTGCTAATGCTAAAGCCGTATAGCAGCAAAGTCTAATGTGGAGAAAAGACTTTGTTTTCGACCCGCCTATAACTTGTTTTTTATAACTCGGAAGTCAAACATTTTTGCAATTCCTTTAGAAGTCATATAATGTAAGTATGTAAACCAAACATGAAAAAGCAAACCCAAAAACCATAAAATCAATAATATAAATCAATTTAAGAATTATATGCAAAACCAAAAACACCTTCGAGACAAGACTATATAAAAATTAAATTAGTAAAAAATAAAAAAAACTGTTTGTTTACGAAATCTTGTATGAATAAATAACATTGCAAAACCGATGTCATTTGTTCAAACAAGATCAATTTCTTACACTTACGTAACCGTGCAACTATAGTACTGTAATAACGAATGACGCGCTGAGGTTGTTTACGGTTCGGTTCTTATAATGACTGTTTATTGGGTTTTCGGTAAAATATAAAATTTTACTTTCATTGGAACTCAATCGCTGATTTCATAATTTATATAAAAACTTACATGTCACCAATCGCATGGTTCACAAACATATCATTGCGAACAGCAGCAGTTATAATTCGAAAAGAACCTGCTAAATATATAAGTCAATTTAACTTAACATTTTCTACTTGGGGATCAAAAAAACTTGCACGTAAAATAAAATTTAAAAAATTTGATCAGATGGCTGACCCGAAAATAGAGCTAGCATTGAGCCCTTTCAGAATTAGTGTCCAAGAACAGGGAAATTTAGTCCGTTCTCTGAAAGAAAATGGTGCACCCGAACTAGATGTAAAAAGAGCTGTTGCTGAACTTAAAGCTAGAAAAAAGATCCTTGAAGATAAAGAGTTAGAATTCACACCTAAATCATCATGTTTTGATAGAGCTAAACTGGAAGATCTGCTAAAAAGGCGTTTTTTTTATGATCAAAGTTTCGCTATTTACGGTGGAATAACTGGTTCATAACCTGATAACATAAAAGTTTATATTGTTTTTAATACTAAAATTTATTTATAGGGCAGTATGATTTTGGTCCAATGGGATGTGCTCTAAAATCAAATATACTTAATTTATGGAGAAAATTTTTCGTAATGGAAGAACAAATGCTAGAAGTAGATTGTTCTATTTTGACACCAGAACCAGTATTAAAGGCATCTGGCCACGTAGACCGTTTTGCTGATCTTATGGTGAAGGATTTAAAAAGTGGTGAATGTTTCCGACTTGATCATCTTATAAAGAGTAGCCTAGAGAAACATATATCTGAAAAAAAACTTGGTTCCGACGAAGTGGAAAAATGTGAAGATATTATTATTAAAGTAAAAAGGATATTACTAGAAAATTTTAAATGTATCTTAATAAATATTTAATTTTAGTTGGATGGAATGACAAAACATGAAATGAGTTATGTCTTGAATGAATACAACATAAAATCTCCCATAACTGGCAATGATCTATCAGAACCAATGGAATTTAATTTAATGTTTTCTACACAAATTGGTCCAAGTGGTCTTATAAAAGGGTACGTAGAAGCAAACAAATCAAAAAGAGGCTTATTTATTCATACTTAAAATTAACGTAGAATTGCCTTTCAGATTTCTAAGACCAGAAACAGCACAAGGCATTTTTGTTAACTTTAAAAGATTATTGGAATTTAATCAAGGAAAACTTCCTTTTGCAGCTGCTCAAATAGGTAATTTTTTTACTTACAAATCTTAATTTCATTTCAAATAAGTAATTACATATTTTAAGGAAACGCTTTTCGTAATGAAATTTCTCCTAGATCCGGACTGATTCGAGTCAGAGAATTTACTATGGCCGAAATTGAACATTTCTGTGATCCGACTGATAAATCTCACAAAAAATTTATAAACGTTGCAAATACGAAGATGATTTTGTATTCTGCTTGCAATCAAATGGATGGTAAAAGTGCTCAGGAAATAACTATTGGCGAGGCAGTAAAGACTGTTAGTATAATACAAAAAAATAAATCTATCAATTTTGTTAAGTTTTTATTTTCAGAAACTTGTCGCAAATGAGACATTAGGATATTTCATGGCTAGAATATATGAATTTCTCATCACAATAGGAGTTAAACCAGATCGCCTAAGGTTTAGGCAACATATGAGTAATGAAATGGCTCATTACGCATGTGATTGCTGGGATGCAGAGTGTTTAACAAGCTATGTAATTATTGTAATTTTATATTTTGCAATAATTAATGTTGAAAAAATTAGGGATGGATTGAGTGTGTTGGCTGTGCTGATCGATCAGCATACGATTTGACACAGCACACAGCTGCTACAGGTGTTAAATTGACTGCAGAAAAACGGTTACCTGAAACTAAAACTGTAGAAGAAATTACCGTAGTTCCCAATAAACAAATTATTGGGAAAATGTATAAAGCAAATTCAAAACTTATTGTTGATGCTCTTCAGAAATTAAGGTCTGAAGACGTATTTTCCGTTGAGGAAAAATTGGTGAATAGTGGGTAAGATTAATATGAATTAAACTGCGATTTTCCAGAGATTAATTCAATTGTCTTCACAGTTTACTAATCAAAGATAAAACAAAATTTTAATTTACAAAAAAAATTTAAATTTCTAGAAAATATTATTCCTTATCTAAATATATTCTGAATATTTTTAGAAATTATTCGTTGAGTGTGGGCAATGAGGTTTTTAATTTATCAGATGAAATGATATCAATTAAACGATCTTCAAAAATTTTGCATGTTGAAGAAATTACTCCAAGCGTAGTTGAACCCTCTTTTGGTAAATTTAATTTATAATATTTCTATTCCTGTTTAAATTTTCTTTGTTTAGGTATTGGCAGAATTATGTACGCTCTATTTGAACAAAATTTCGGTGTTCGTCAAAATGATGAACAAAGATGCTACTTAAGTATTCCTGCTTCTGTTGCACCTATAAAATGCTCTATTTTACCCCTAAGTAATAACGTTAATTTTGTTCCATTTATTACGAAATTATGTAAGTTGAATTTAAATTAATCGAAAAATTCATTGGCTGAAAAATTGATATTTTACAAAAATATTATTTTTAGCTAATACATTGACAAAACATTCTGTATCACACAGAGTAGATGATTCTAGTGGATCTATTGGTAAGTTGACTGTGAATATTTGTTTTATTAAAAATTCATTCAAATTTATAGTACATGTTGATTATTAATTTATTTTAAATGTTAAATTTTAGGTCGTCGGTATGCTCGGACAGATGAAATAGCTATACCGTACGGGATTACTATAGATTTCGATACTTTAAAAGAACCGCATACAGCAACATTGCGAGAGCGTGATTCTATGGCTCAAATACGTGTGCCAGTAAATATATATATTAAAAAATTTGATACTTTTTTTAAATGTATTAGATATAATAATTTTACAAAAAAATTTATAACTTGCAGCTTGACGATGTATGTCAAATTGTTGACCAATTATCTAGTGGTAGCCAATCATGGATCAATTTACTTGAAAAATATCCACATTTCGAACAACAAGAAACAAATTAATATTTTGAATCAAATTTAATACAATTCCTTTGCTAGTTATTAGGGTAAAAAAGGTTTTTATTTAAATATTTCAATAAATTGTAATTGTATTTTGTATCGTTTGCATTTATATGAAAATCAAAAATTTCATTACACTACTTCAAATAATAAAGTGATTAAAATATGAATATGATTAAAATATGAATATGAATTTTTATATCTTTTCCATATTTTGTCTGTTTTGATAGCAGTTCAATAAATGAAGTATACCTCTGACGGTTAGAAGAAGGGATTAGTGTCTCTAGACGAAAGCTTGAGAATACATGTGTTGCTATACTATATATAAAGTATAGTAGGAAATATTTTTTTAATTTATACATTTTTTAGCAAAAAAAAGGAAAGGCGTTTTTCTTAAAAACTAGGTTAGTTAAAAGTTGCAAAAATTTACTGTTAGAATTCAACGACTATGATTAATACAAATATCTTCAATGCTTATACTATTTATCAGATTCTTTCTGTTCAATACTTTCCAATTGCAATTGGATCTCTGCAATACTCCTCTTTAACTCCCATATTTCTTCGTTAGCATCGTATTTAATTTCTTCGTTAGCATCATATTTAATTTCTTCTTTAGCATCACATTTAATTTCTTCGTTAGCATCATATTTAATTTCTTCTTTAGCATCGCATTTAATTTCTTCGTTAGCATCATTTTCATTTTTTTTTGGTTTTACTTTCTTTTCTATTTCTTTTAGATTTAACATAGTTCCTATAATGTGCTCATTTTTAGGATACATAACACCAGCGACCTCCTGATTTTTCTCATTCTCTTGCACGCGGCCTTGAAGTATCTGTTTAGTGACAAAATCATTATATGTTATTTAATTAATTCTAAACAACACTAATATCACAATTTTAATTAGCAAATACAACCACAAAGTATTTATATTTATATAACGAAACTAGTAAATTAATTATATACTTGTGACTTGTGCTAAATATATAAAAATAAATTTTGGGAACAAAATAAAAATTCAGCTACATCCAATATTATGTAAATGTAAAATTGCTAACAAATAATTATAATTTTCTTACATTTAATTTCTTCTCAAGCTCAGCTTTTTGATAAATTAAGCTCTCAACTAAATCCTTATATTTTTTTGCAGTTTTTTGCTTTCCAAGTAACTTGGCTGAAATTTTGTCATTTTCAGCAAGTAGTTTTTCAGTTTTTTCTTCGTACTCTTTTCTTAATTTTTGTTGTTGTATCTGTGCTTCCTCAGTTAGTCGAACTTTATCACGTAGTGCTTGCAATTTCAAAAGGGAACTAGTAAGATCAGATGGCTTGCGATCCATTTCAAATTTTGTCACACAATATATTATATAAATAAAAGCCTTCGAATAAAAATGAATACGTATCAGCCAGCGTACGTATCGTTAGAGACTGGACAAAAATTTAAATTAAAACTACAGAAATATTGATTAAAAATCAATTTAATAATATTTTAATAAATTGCCGACTATTTATAATCTTTTTTATGGTAAAAAAAAAAAACCAAAAATGTGTAGGAGTAAAATTTTAATGATACAGTTTAATATTTTATAAAACTCGGGGCTTTTTACATTAAAATTTATCAACAAATGTGAATACATACCTAATTGTGGTTCTGGATCATAATTTATTGTGTAACCAATATGTTCCAATTTTTGTGAATAAAGTTTTCTTTTCCACTAAAATTATACTAAACAATTTATTTTCGGCAATAAAGGTTCATAATATAAATCAACTAAACTATCGCATCTGGTTCTTGAGAATTGTATTTCAATTGTGGAAACAAATTGTTCGAATTATTCCTCTTGGTATTATTGCCTTTTAGATAGAAAATAAAATATATCTAAAAGGCAGTAATACAGATTCCATCTGTATATATATATATATATATTCAATTCGAATGGGACCGACATAATATCTGAATTTTCGAGAAATTTGAATTATGAAAAGTAGACAGCATCATCGAGTCGTTTTTGAAATTTGAACAGATAATTGAATTATATATTTTATATATATATATGAATATATATAAAATATAAAGTAATAAATCTCTAATTGTTAAAATATAACTTTTATTTAAAATTATAAAAAAAAGAATTGTTAGGGAGCTAAAATTAATTTTTATACAAAATGATTTCAATATTTTATTTGTTGTTATTATGGACTCTGTTGGTTGTACACAATTATTAAAAAACTTAATACAACTTGAAAATGCAAAGATATCTATCAAAAAAAAAATCTAAGCACAAAAATTTTATATTTATATATAACTTAAATTATATTTTTATATATATAAATAAATAAAATATATAAAATTATAACATATCTCTTAATAATTCCTTTTGCGTAACAGTTAATTTTTCAGGGAATTGTATATCAAAAGCAACCAATAAATCTCCTTTCCGCGTCGTATCTTTAGGGAATGGTAGACCATATCCCTGAATTCTTTTAACAGTATTAGGTTTAATGATTTCTTGCATTGTACTAATTCGTAGTTTATCCCCAGACATTGTAGGAACTTCAAACACCACACCACAAAGTGCCTAAAAAGTAATAATATATAAAAAGTGATAAGTTTTTTCTTAAATATATAAAGCTAAACTGAATAAGACAATCTATTTGTTATGTTATGATAATGATATGTTTTAATTATATTTTATTTAACTAGATTAGATTAGATTAGATTATGACATATTGTGGAACTCGTTCAGTATCTGTCGAGTCTTGAATTAGACACAGATTTGATGAACTTTAAAAACTTATTAAAGATCAAAAAGTTCACAGGTTAAGCGAACATTAGTAATGAATCGACTAAAAAATATTAAGAAGTATTTTTTAGCAGCAGTTTGAGCAAAAATATAAAATGCATAGTGCATAAATTTTATAGTAAAAAGATTTTCAAAGTAAAATTAAATCAAAAATAATATTCAATATTAAAAAATAGTTTCCTTATTCAGCTTTGTGATTTACAAATATTACTTACTTGTTTTAGAGTAAGTCGTGCGGTATACCGTAAATCACTTCCTTCTCTCTTAAATAACGAATGAGGTTTATCTCTTATTATAAAAACAATATCCGCTGGTATTTTTCCATGTACCTGATCACCTTCTTTTTGGAAAGTAACTTTAGTACCTGATTTCCAACCTGGCTTCACAGATATGCTCACATATTTATCTTCTTTTTTAGATGTTCCATCTGGTTGTAGAACACGTTTTGATATTTTCATTTTTTTAACACAGCCATTATAAATTTCCTCTAAAGTAACATAGAGGTCATGTTCTATTGGAGGATCCTGTTGTTTTTCTCTTTTAAACGGAGTGTGTACATTAAATGAATGCGATCTACAAAATATAATATTCTATTAAAAATTTATTGTATTATTTATAAAAAAAAAATTAATAACCTAAAAGCACCTCCTAATCCATGCCTAGATCCTAAGCCACCAAATGGGGAACCAAAGAAATCATGTTCAGTATCCAAATCAAATACATTTTTATCAAATAAATTATCCGACATATCAAAAAATGATGCAAACGGATTACTTGAACCGAAAAATTGAGCAAATGTTGCTCGCGGATCACCGTGAAATTGGTATGAAAAGCTTGTATTATTTGGACCATTGCTACGACCCCCTTTTTTAAAAAAAAATATAAATTACATTAAATATATAATTTTATATATATAAATTTATGTAAGAGCTTATATACCTGATTTTAATCCTTCTTCACCATATTTATCGAATATTTCTCTTTTCTTTTTATCTGATAAAATTTCGTATGCTTCTGCAACTTCCTTAAATTTATCTTCTGCATTTGGAGACTTATTTTTATCAGGATGATAACGTAATGCTAATTTTCTATAAGCTTTTTTTATTTCATCATCTGTTGCACTTTTTGTTATACCCAAAATTTTATAATAATCTTTTCCCATTTTTTAAATAACAATTAATAAATAAATAAATAAAATTTCAATTTAATTAAACACAAATTTTCTGAACTTTTATAATTTCCAAGTAGTTTAAGTCATAATTGATTCATAATTATCTGAAAATATATAAATATTTTATTATTACTAAAATATTTCTTTAGTTTTCATAATTATAGTTTATTAATTATTAATAATAAGATATTATTCCCATTGATCATCAAAGTTTGATGTATAATTTATTAGAGAAATATGGCACAATAATTATGAACCTGAAAAGGTTGTCTGTCAGTAAAATAATTATACATGAAAGATAAATATGGAATATTTATAAACTAAAAATATGTTCATGAATTTGTAAACGTGGTTATTTTATTTTAAATGATTTTTTATAAGTAAAGAGATTTTCGAATATTCTAAATCTGTATCAAGGTTTTTATTAATATGATTATTACAAAAAAATGCATAAATAGCAATGATAACATTCTATTTATTTGCTAGACAGTTATATAATTATCAAGAAAATCAATATCTGCATGTTTACATATTATTTCAAAATAATTTTATTTTTGGGCTTGAAATGCTAATTATGTTACAGAAATTTTTAAAACTCTTATAATTATTTAATTTAAATGCTTTCTTTTTATATGTTAATTGTAAAAAAAATTATAATAAATGGCTGTTTATATACATGTATGATATATAGTTATATAATGTATATGTGTATTTATTTTGCCGAAATTGAGATAGTTTTCTTTTGATGCTCCACACATTACTCCCACATTACTTTTAAAAATAAAATTCTTGTTTTAATTTTAATATTTTTAAATGAGTATATACATAATTTTTATATTTTAAATTATTATTTGATTTGATTTGAGAGCTTTTTGTTAATATATTAAAATTCCAAATTCACGATTTTGATAAAACTTTACATCTATAATTAATAATTAATTGTGAAATAAATATGTATGTGAATAATATATATTCCTATATAAAAATTAAAATTTTCAATATTTTATTTTATTTCAAATTTTAATTTAAGTGTGTAATACTAATAGCAATAACTATTTAAAAAATGGAAAAATTTATTTTACTTTTACCTGTTCTTTCTGTTCGTTGTTCTGAATATTGAACTAAACTTGAGAACTAAACTTGAATAAGTGTACTGAACAAACTTTTCAATACGTATGGAATATGACTTTTCAACGTTGTGCAGAGCAAATATACCCGAACAAAAATGTGTATACTAGGACTTTATTACGCTAGGTCTTTAACTGTCTGCGATAGTTTATAAAAATTCGGCAACAGTGCACTAGTTTGTGATTCAATATTTAATATTATGTGATTTTTATAATATTACTATATTACAAAAATCACATAATATAATACTTCCGTAGAACGTAGAGTAATATTACAAAAATCACATAATGTTAAATACATAATATTAAACATATAATATTAAATATTAAATCACTAACTAGTGCACTGTTGCCGAATTTTTCTAAACTGTCGCAGATAGTTAAGGCCCTAGTGCAATGATATCCTAGTATGCACATTTTTGTTGGGGTATTTTTACTCTGCACAACGATGGAAAAGTTAGTCATATCCTATACCTATGAAAATCTTTGTTTAGTAGACTTATTCAAGTTTAGGTAAATATTCAGATCAGCGAACAGAAAGGACAGATAAAAGTAAAATACATTTTTCCATTTTTTTAATAGTTATTACTATTAGTAACGCAACACTTAAAAACTAGGAAACTTTAAATGACGTACTACAAACATTAATCTAAAGCATAAACTGATTGAAAAATATATCTTTGGAAGAAAAAAAGTAAGGTATTAATAATTTCACAATTTAAAGTTTAATGCTCCTATTATATTCTTCGAAAGATTAAACTTAGCAGATGATTCGCTTTGATTTATTTTAATAATTTAAAGCAGTCATTGTTAAATAATTCATATATTTATTATATGTATATTTGGTTTGCTATATACTCGTAAATTTCAATAACGAATATAGAAATTTACAAGTATATATTAGACTAGAGACTAAACTATTCATGGTTTTAATGACATTTAAATTCTATATCTGATAGAATTTAAATGTGATTAAAGTATTGCTCAGCTTCAAAATACTTGTGATGTTGTAAATAGCTATATATTATTTTTATATCCAGAACTATTCTGCAAAACTAAATTTACATGCGAATATATGTAGTAATAATAATATTAAATAGAAACGAATGATAGTAATAATACACTTATCCCTCGATTTACACGATAGATACGTTCCATGAAAAATCGTGTAAATTAAAACCGTGTAAAACGGGACTCAGAATGCATATAACAAATTAAGATTGGTTTCACTAATCTTTACACCGTGTAAATCGAATCAACGAATATATAGAAATTTTTTTTTTTCAATTAAATTTTTCAATGAAATTTTTTTTTTTTTTGTAATTTCAAAACCGTGTAAAAGCAAAACCGTGTAAATCGAGGGATAAGTGTAATTACTTTGTTAATAAAAAGGAAACAAATAAATCTACATAGCCAAAAAAAAGTTTTTAGATATGCTACAAACTTTAGAAGAATACTAACTGGGATGTTGGTATTTTTATATATCAAGAACTTACATTATTTATGTACATATATTAACGAATTAGCTTCCAGGTATTAACGCATAATTTTTCGTTCTCTAGAAAGGTACTTGTGCGGAAAATTCTATACACCTTTGGCAAAATATAAGAAACTACCAACATCATAATTTTTTCCATATATACATAAATACATCTTGAATAAGATGAGAGTTTCGTAGTAGATAGATTAAAGGAATTTTTTTTTTGGTTTTACCTTGCTTTTTTCATACTTTGAATACAAACTATTTGTTATTAAATCCATCAGTTTCGAAAATCACAAAAGCTTGTATTAAAAGAGAACAATTATTTAGTTATCGTATAATTTTTTTAATGCAAATATTAATATTGTAAGGTTATATTTTTTCGTAGCCATAAATTAAAACAAATAAGTCTGAGGTCAGGAATATTTATTTATAGTTATATATACATTTATAATACCATATCGTTACCGTATATATATATATATATATATTGCAGATCTAAAAATATGTGATTAAAAATTCGTCAAAACAATTCCATTTAAGTACATATTTTTAATATATGTATATATTAACATTATATATATTACATATTTATATATATATATATATATATATATATATATATATATATATATATATATATATATATATATATATATATATATATATATATATATATATATATATATATATATATATATATATATATATATATATATATATATATATATATATATATATATATATATATATATATATATATATATATATATATATATATATATATATATATATATATATATATATATATATATATATATTCATAGATATATATTTCTTTAATATATTTATATATATGTATGTATATATATATATATATATATATATATATATACATACATATATATAAATATATTAAAGAAATATATATCTATGAAATAAATTTATCGTCCAAATACTTTATTACAAAATCTTCATGTTATAAAATTTAATTATTTTTAATATTTTTCATAAAATTTTACTTACTCGGTCACCTAAATTTGTCATAGCTTATAAATATGAATTCAATTTTTACTGAGGAAACTGATCGGGGATAAAAAATACGACTGGTTTATAAATTTTATAAACGTATGTACATATAATGAGATATTTCTTGTTTTAAAACAAAAAGCTTTAATACAAATTTTGTCAAAAATAACCAAACTAAAACATCTAAAAATAAATATAGTTCAATACAGAAATATATACAAATATTTCAAATTTGATGTTAAATAAAAAGTAATCACCACAATATTTTGTAATTATTATTAAAATTATTTACAAAATGCACATTTATAATTTATATTAAAATAATATTTCAAAATTAAAATATATTTTTTATATTTTTTAAATTAAAATTATTTTAGAAATTTAATATTTATTTTATGTAATAAAGCAGAGACTAGAAAAGTTTTTTATCAATCAACGAATTCCAAACCAAACCGAATGATCATAAAATTTTATTTTTTGATTGATTAACATGCCATCTATCGAAAAACTTTACAATAATTTAAAAACATAACAATTTAAAAGCTAATCATGAAAATTGTGTGCTTTTTAATGATTGCCATATGATAAAATATTTACATTTTTATTGATTGCCATATCATAATGTATTTATATTTACGTTTTTAGTACGTTGTAATCATTTTCTGGAAAATATGTAGTTTATTTTTATTTTATGTAATCGTGAGTTTGTCTAACCGTTTTTTCCCATAAAATATTGTGTTGATTACTTTTTATTTACTATTTCTTATTGGTTTCATTCGATATTACGTTTAAATTAATTTTTCATTAATTTACAGCTACATTTAAATTAATTTAAAATAGTTTTTAATGCAGTTAAAAAACTAGTAAAACCATTTTAAGTGTTTGGATCATCTTGAAATCATTTTTTTAAGATTTTCTGGAAAATATGTAGTTTATTTTTATTTTAAGAATAACCGAACAAAAAAAACCGGACAAATGAAAAACGTCTAACGAAAACAGACGAAGGAGAACGGAACCTAGCATACCTATTACTTCTAATCGTCTCTCTAAATACTATTCGGTCATAGAAAACTATAAAAAGTGTGGTAAAATTAATTACCTTATTGATTATCTTCCTCCAAAGTTTTCAGTTGATTTATTTTTAACGGTATGAAATATATTTACAGTATAATCGCTGAAAGTGAAAGTAAATGTGCTGTGTGTATTTATATTGTAATTTAATTTCAAATTTATATACATAAATAGCAGTTAAATGAACTTTAATATTTATCTCTTTAATCGCAAAAAAAATGCGTGTCGGCTTTGTCTAGATTGAGAAGGAATAAATTTTTCATAGAAATCCAAAACAACTTCTACTATTTTAAATCCAAACTTTTGATAAAGGCAAATTGCGGGATTGGATGCAGATACATGAAGTGTTATATCTTTCCCCATACATGTCTATATAAAAATAGAATTATAAAAGTAACTCTTTTTATCGTATATAACGTACTTGAGTTAAATGGTAAAGCATAAAAGTAGCAATTCCCACTCTATTCCAGCCAGGCCTTACTGCCATAAAAGAAATATATGCCTCATTATAACCAACATCTGGAACTAAAAATGCACAACCAATAATTAGTTTTTTATATAGGGCAACAACACTAAAGTCTGGGTACATTAAGCACTCTGACACTGCAAAAAAAATAAATGGTATTGATGATTTTATTATTTTGAATATATAAATAATTACTATCAATTCCAGGCCAAAACATACGTTGCAACAGGCCGTTTACTCCGGCAATGTGATAGGGACGAATATAACAAAAATCTATTGTAGATCTTACTGGCACCGCATGTATATTTTTCGACTTCTGTATTTCGCAGAGTACCTTAGGTAATATATTTCAAATACTCGATATAAAAATCGATATAAAAACAAAATCTTATAAAGTTTAGAGTTTGAAATAAATCTGATTTCTCAAACAATTACGTTATACAAACATTTACTTACTTTAACCCATGAGGGAAAACATTCAAAACTTCTATAAATGAATGGATGTAGAATTCTTGAAGTATATGGTGATTCAAAGAGTTCGTGGTCAGCTGATCTAATTAAGCGCGAATGAAATGTTGTTTCACTTTTGTTTATTGAATGTTCAGTTAACTGAATATAAGAATAAAGCTTATAATTAATTTAAGAGAAATTTGAAGTTTTAGAGTGACAGTGAAATTGATTTAACTTACGTGAATAAATTTATCCAATATACATGAATATTTCTGATAATTGTTGCATATATTATTTTCCAAATTATCCAAATTAAATATCCCATTTAAATTATGTCTTTTTATTTTACGTATTCGAAGTTTGTTATAAAATCGACGTAATGTAGGCGGAATATCAATATTGCATATGGACTCTAATTGAAAAATATATTTTAATTGGTCAAAAATTTGACTATCATCGCATTGATTTAAAAGTTTTGATGTTCTAAAAAATCGATTTTCAATTAATTTTAATAATTTATTGACTAGAAGATTTTATGGATGCAAATGTTATCATGTATAAAACTGGGCCCCGATAAAACTTACATTTTTATATCTTTTTTTTTATTGCAGCCTACTTGTTTGTAATCTTGCCAAGGAAATTTTCTTCTTAATGTTTTAGTAAAATTACTTCTTTTAAAAGTACATGAGGTATGTTCAGAGTGTTTACTCTCTTCAAAGGAATTCAATTTTATGTCATTGCCTTTATTTTCAATTGTACTACAAATATTTTCTTGGTAATTGCTTACTTGTATAATTCGGGGAGCAATTTCTCCGTCAAATTCAACGAATGTACTTAAAATAAATTGTTGTGTTAGAGCAAAATATACTTTTAGTTTTATTTTTACCTTTCAACCACATTGTCTTCAAAATTACATTCAGACAAGATAGAATTATCAATGTTTTCGTGATCTAAAAAAGAGTCGTCAGTAATTTTACTTCCAAAAAAACCTTTCGTTTTAATACATTCATCAAAAAACGAATCACCAGAAGATAAATTTTCTTCTAAAAATTCTTTTAAATTTAATTGTACATTATTTATTTCATCAGTATTTTCCATTAACTTGTCTGGTTGTGTTTCTTTCAGACCATGGCCCATGTATGGCCTAAAACCATCGAAAAGAAAGGATTTGAATTATTTTTATTTGAAATTGTAAAATATATATTTATATTTTTGGACTTACAGCAGTCTACTACAAGAATTTTCAAGTTCCATTTCAGGTAATTTGGTTTTGTAATTATTTACACCCATCTCATATTTGGGATTATGAGGAAATTTACATTTATTGATATTTCTGAATTGTTGTTTTTTTAATAAGCTTTCTTCATCTATAAAATTTTTATGTCATATACAAATATTTTGAATTTTTAAAAATATAAATACATAATTTCCAATAAAACTTAGGTGTATTATTATGTGTTAATTTCCACCATCCTTGTTCTTTTAAGATATTTTGACCAGAGGAAAAAAACTCTGGACTGTGATGCGAAAGAATTCCGGAAATAGTACCTATCCATCTCTTTTTTCGTTTTCTAGAACAATAATTGGTACAAATTTAAAATAAATTTGTAATAATATTTATTAAAAGATTGGTGTTTTCTTTTACTTTATACTTACATGGATATGTTGAAAATATATTTCCAATTTTTTTCTATAAAATAAGCAATATGACTTCGCCAATGAAAAAACCCTTGATTGCTAAGACCTTGCGATTGAATAGATAAATTATAAATTGCCAAAATTATAACAATTAACCTGAAAATATCAAATTCATTATAAAAACTCATAAATATTTTAAAGTTTTTGCTACAATAAAAAAGATTTTATAATAACAAATTATAATTTTAATAAAATAAATATTATATTAGAAAGTAGTATAAATATAAAATTATCTTACCAGGGTAGTTTTTGTCGGATAAAAACCTCCTTACCACATCTAGAACATTTTATGCAAGTAAATTCAAAAAACACATCACCTAATAAATCTCCCGGGGTGCCGGGCTTTTTTAGACAGTTTATGTGAACATATTCATTACAAACGGAACACAGTAAAAAGTATTCACTTAATATAGGTTCACAACAATATATACAGTTCTTGAATTTACTCATTTTGTTATTAATAATAAAATTTTAATTTACTAATTTTTAATTTCCGATTTCTATTCATTCTTCTTGCTAAGAATAAAAAGCATATATTTTACGTTTGGAGAAAGAGATCTGTCAAATAAAATATTGAGTTCGAGACTCGAGGTATGTAGAGTATTGCAAAATTATTTCGAGAATTACAATATAATACATATATGTATAAATAATACATATAATATATATGTACTTCATTTTTTCTTGTTTGGAACTTGGAAGTTTTCAGTGATCATATATCATATTCATGTACGTTTGAGTAGTTCGTATAAATTATAAAAGAAATATTAGTTTTGATATTGAAAAAGTGTTATTAAAAAATTATTATTAAAGATTATAAATTAAGAAATAAATAGAAAAAAAAAACTTTAAAATGGTATCTTCTTCAGGGTCGTCTGATATTTTAATAAAAGTAAGTTTATTTCATTCTTATTTTTAAATTATGAAAATTCTTTTTTGGAGAAAATATTACTAATAATATTCGGTGTGTTAGTCTACTTTGTTGTTGTTGTTTTTTTATTGCAAAGGTAAACAACACTAATGATTACTATCACGCGGATATCATTCGTAAATCAGCTGGAGTTCACGTGAAAGCATAAAAAAAGCATTGCCAGATATTTTTTTCTTATTTGTGAAATAAAAAATTAGAATGTAAAAAATACTGTTATATTTTATTTAAATCGTTTTTTTAATGAAAAAAAGAAGTTTGTGTATTCATAAATACGGTTAAATAGTAATCTAATTGAAAAAAAAAATAATTATATGTAACCATTTTTCGATTGTACTCATTATTAGTTATTCAATAACAAACGATTTTCCTGTAATTTAAATTACATTAATTTTGTAAATTTATATAATATTTATTTTTATTTATTTTATTTAAGGATCCTTCGACATTAGTATTAAAAGATGAAAATGAAATTAGCAATATAAATGAAGTAAATAAAAAACGGTTATCATTAGAAACTCAAGATACTATTGATTCCAACTTATTATTATTAAGACAATCTCTTGATAGTAAAAAAAAAATTAGCAGAGACCAACTAAATATTCAACGTGCCTCTGTTATAATGCATATAAACAACAAGGATGTTTGTTCAAATAACAAATCAATTGGAAATTTGTTATCAGAAGAAAATATCTCACATAATTCCGAAAATATTTTTAGGCGTCTTAAATTTAAGCTTTTTAGAAATAATATAAATTTTACATCTAAATCGAACACCGAAAAAAGAAAGGAAAATTACATTTCAAATGATAAATTAATATTTGAAAATATAGATAATAGTAATATATATTCTAATAACGTTACTGAATTAAAAAACTCAGAAGAACAGTTGGATACACAACAGCAGAAAAACAGCAATCAACAATTTCAACAAAATCTTTTTTTTCCACAATTTTATTTATTAAAACCATCACTGGTTAACCAAACACAATATCAAAGAAATATTGCTCTTAATCGTCGTCGAATTTATGAATGCAAATATCCAAATTGTACCAAGAATTATTTTAAATCAAGTCATTTAAAAGCTCATGAAAGAGTTCATACTGGTGAAAAGCCGTTTTCTTGCAAATGGGAAAATTGTAAAAAAAATTTCTCACGATCCGATGAATTATCAAGGCACAAACGAACTCATACAGGTGAAAAAAAATTTAGTTGTCCGATTTGTGGCAAGAAATTTATGAGAAGCGATCATTTATCAAAACATGTTAAGAGACATTGTAATAAACAAAATATAAAGAACGTTCATCCTGTTGTAGCTTTAAGACCTATTATTACTGCTGGTAACAGTTTACAAACAAATCAATCTGTTTGCTTTAATTGTAAGAATTTATTTCCATAACAAAAATTTTAATATGTGAATCCTGTGATAAATTCACCAGAAATATATATATATATATGTATTATTATTTAATTAAAAAAGTATTAATCCGTATTATTCATTATTTAAAATCCTTCCCTTTAGTTTAGAAAATAATATTTGATATAACTCAAATAGTTAATAAAATTAATTTAACTAAAACTTAACTCGATTTTAAATTTGGAAAATTTCTGGTATTTTAAGAAAAAAAACATTGTGAAATGTGAACAATGATATATTTATTAGAATTTACTATTGAGTCTTGGTAGGGTTGAAATGGATTGAGATAGAACACAAAAATTATAATAATGAGTCATTTCAAATAAATGAACGACAATTTGAGTTCAAGTCGTGAACTTTTATTTTTAAAAAATACCAAATTTAATTTACTAGAAAAAGTTCTGCTGTGTTAACGATATTTTTTAAAACTCTATACCCTAAAAATATATTTGGTGGCTAAAATATAATTAGAAACTCAAGTTTATTAAAACACTTACTAAAAATTTATCTCAATCTTTCCATTTTTTTTTCGTGCTCGATAATTCAAAATTTCGGTTGTAGGCTGTTTCTTCTCGCACAATTATCTCGATCAATTCTTCTAGCCCAATTCTTAACTCAATTCTTCTGCCACAATTCTTGGTAGCCAATTGTTCTCCCCACAATTATTCTCAGGCAATTCTTCTCAATCAAATTTATTCATGATTATGGTATATATATTATATATATATATATATATATATATATATATATATATATATATATATATATATATATATATATATATATATATATATATATATATATATATATATATATATATATATATAATTTAAAAAATGTATATATATTGTATATCTAAAATTTTACAGATATCATTTTAACGTAATGAAAAGAATTGCCTGAGAATAATTGTGGAAGAAGAATTGTAGAAGATTCAGCCGGTTGCCCAAATTTCAAAAAGTAGTTTTAAAATCAAACTACTTTTTTTAAACTTAAAACTGTTTTAAACTTATATTTTCGTTCTGAATATTTAAATTTTGTAAATAAAATTGCTGGCAGTGGAGAGTAGTAAAATTTAACTTTAATATTTTTGTCTTAAATTCAAGTTTCACAGTTAGGTGGCGATGTTTACAAATTTTTAAAATAAACTATACATAGAAATTCTTATTACAAATTTATTACATAATTTGCAACATTCAAAAATGATTAGTATGAGCACAAACACATATTTTTCCAGACATATTTTTCCAATAGAAAATTATTTTTGAACCTTCCAAAGGCATAGAAGATAGGAAATTTTTAAACAAATGTTTCAAATTATTTGGTATTGAATTCTATTTACTACATTCTCTCAATTTATTCCAAATCTACTACAAATGGTATCTCTGGAGCGCCATTTTGTACCGGATATTTTAAATGTTTCTGCCAGAGTAGACATTGTATAGTAAATTGAAGAGTTAAATTGAGAGCATTTCTAGTAGAGTTAAATGGAGAGCAGTGTCAAAATTAAGATATTAATATTCCAGACCTGTCTAAAGATAGTGACTTTTCAGCGACATTTTAAGTCAAACCACAACATTTCGCGCTGCAGTTTTGTCCCGCGAGAAAAGTGACCATAAATATACTGCACCCCCTGTTTATATTCATTTGCATCTCATATTTTAGCGTAGGATCTGCCTAGTTCGTCGGCATACTCGTTACCTGTAATGTTCCTATGTCCTGGAACCCACAATAACGAAATGGCGTGCCGGTTACTTATTTCTGACAGCACTGCTGAGCAATGCTTGACAAGCTTGGATGATATCGCGGATTTAACGGCCAAGATCGCTGCTTGGCTATCTGCGACAATTGCAATACTCCTACTCGGAGAAATATCGTTTTCCACTATCTGGCATGTTTTCAGGATTGCTAGCATTTCAGCTTGAAATACGCTAGATTTATCCGGGAGTCTAAAAGATTGTTCGATCTTGAATGAGGCTGAATAGACACCCGCACCAACACCACAGTCCATCTTAGACCCGTCAGTGAAGAATACAGTGTCAATTCCACTCAGGGGGTTACTTCGTTTCCAATCATTACTTGAAGGAAACTTAACTTCGAATTTCTTACCAATCTCCAACCCTGGGTTTATGTAGTCCGTAGATCCTGGCAGATTATAAGCTACACAGCTAAGGATCCTACTGTGACCGTACGGTTTTGTCAGCCAATACCCATTTTCTCTGAGTCTGATCGCGCTACATGAGGCTAGATACTTAATGTGAACGTCAACAGGGAGGAGGTAGAGAAGCGTGTCCAGTGCATTACCAGGCGTTGATCTCAACGCCCCTGTTATACCCACACATGCACTTTTCCGTATTCTGCCGAGCTTGGTCCGAATATACCTCCTCTCCAGTGCTGGCCACCTTTACGGTTTCGTGTCCTCTTTTGCCAGCCTTAGGTATAAAGACCACCTTCGCCCGCCTTCACGGCAGGGCAATGTGTCCTAACATAAGGCTGCCTTTGAATAGCTTAGCAATTATGGGAACAACTAGTTCTTTCGTTGCTTGCAGCATTTTCGGAAAGATACTATCTGTGCCTGCCGCTTTATATGGTGAGAAGTTATCAATCGCCCAGTCAATCTATTCTTCTGATGCAAGCGAGCTTATCAATTCGTCCGACTGATTAGGGACCCCCAGCTGAACCACCTGGTTGATATCTGTGGTGGTCTCCACACATCCAGGGAAGTGAGTACGCGCTAGCAGGTCTAGGCTTTCAGTAGATGATTCAGTCCACGTCCCCCCGTGGTTTTAAGGAAGGATAGATTACAGTGCTCTTTAGCAAGGATTCTACTAAGTCTGGCAGAGTCCCTGGTATTTTCAATAGAATCACAGGAATCCTGCCATGACTCGGTTTTAGCCAGCCGGATTGATTTCTTGTATTCCCTTAGGTTATCTTTGTGGAGTTGCCAACTATTCTGTGTGTAACAGATATTGTAGGCTTCTCTGGCCGCTTTCCTTAAGACGGATAAATTATCGTTCCACCTTAATTTACTGCCAGAATTGTCAAAATATATATCAAAATAGAGAGATGACAGTTGGAATTCCGAAATTTCAATTCTAAATTATCTAAACACATCTTTCTCTGTAATGAAATTTGGTTTGAAATGTGATTTTTCAAATTAATTTTCATATAGAGGCATTGACATTTAGGATAGTAAAAGAAAGAGAACTACTAGATTTGGTTGGACACTTTGTTTATTGAATCTATATGCAAACAATATTTAGGGCGCTTTCATGGCTACTTATTCAATGGGTAAAGGTAATCAAGAATTATATTATTATAATTAAAATAATATGTGATAAACAGTACTATTTTCACCTTTTTTTAAATTATTTAATTTAAAAATAAATTCAATAAACAATAAATTTTTTAAGAACGAAAACGTTTCAAAGTTAAAATCCTTTTTGTGGCGACCTATTAACTAAAACAACAAGAACAAAGCAGGCGCAAATGGTGTTGGATTCTTATTAAGCAAGAAAGCTAAGAAATCTTTGTTGGGCTTCGAACCTGTAAATGACAGAATCTGAAAGATCAGATTACAAGGTATATTTAACAATATTTCTATTGTGTGCGTGTACGCACCAACAGAAGAAAAAGATGACACAGAGAAAGAACAATTTTATGATCTATTAACAGATGTATGTATGAAAATACCAAATCATGATATGGCGATAGTATTGGGCGATTGCAATGCGAAAATAGGTAGAGAGAATTTCGTACAAAAAGTAGCTGGAAAATACTCCCTACATGAAGAAACAAGCAATAATGGACAAAAATTATGTGATTTCGCCGCTAGCCTTAACCTATATATAAAAAGTGTAAGCTTTAAGCATAAAAACATACATAAGGGTACATGGAAGATTCCTGGAAGAAGAAGAACAAATCAAATAGATCATGTTTTGGTGAGCAAGAGATATGCTACTTCAATAATCAATGTCAGAAGCTACAGGGGGGCTAATTGCGACTCGGATCATTTCCTTGTCGTAGCTGTTTTAAGACAGCGAATATCAAACGTAGCTAAAAGGAAAGGTGTGAAAAGAATACGTTGGGACACTGATAAATTAGTATATGATGAAGTAACACGTGATCAATTTGAACGAAAAATGGAAGAAGAACTGTAGCTTCTCTTCTTTTAGTCTTGTAATCTTGTAAACAAGATTACAAGACTAAAAGAAGAGAAGCTACAAAATTTGTTAGAAGAAAAAAACGTGAAATGATGAAAACAAAAGTAATGGAAATCCAAAATAAATACGATGAAAATGAAACACGAAACTTCTACCGTAAAGTAAAGCTAGAAAAAATGTCATTCCAACCTCGATTACAAGCATGCAAAGATAGGTCTGGTAATACACTAACAGAAAAAGATGAAATAGTGAAAAGGTGGGAAGAATATTTTGGAGAATTATTAAACAGCAATACACATAATGAACAAGAAGAAAATGAAGAAGAAATCCAGACAGCTGAAAACTATGTAGAGATGCCTACGTTAGCTGAAACAAAACAAGCTATAAACAAACTAAAAAATGCAAAATCACCAGGAGAAGACATGCTGACAGCAGAAATAATAAAATATGGTGGTGATAAATTACATTATCAGATACACAACTTGATATGCAGCATATGGAGAAATGAGGAGCTACCTCTGAAGTGGAGAACAGGAATTATCTGCCCCATACACCAAAAGGTGATAAAAAAGACTGCAATAATTATAGAGTAATTATGCAATAATATATTATACAAGAGAATAAGTTCGATCTCAGAGAGCATTGTGGGTGAGTGTCAATGTGGATTTAGACCAAATAGATCCACAAATGACCAAACATTTGTCCTAAGTCAAGTATTTGAAAAGTTCTACGAGCATGGTAAAGATCTACACTGTCTTTTCATCGATTTTAGACAAGCGTTTGATACCATTACAAGAGATAAAATAGAAAAGTCGCTACACAAAATTGGTATACCAAAAAAACTGGTGAAATTGGTATGCATGACACTAAGTGAAACGACAGCGAAAGTGTTAATACAAAATGAGTTTACAAACACATTCCATATTAAATCAGGTGTCAGACAAGGAGACGCATTATCGGCACTGATATTTATGCTTATGATGCACGCTGCAATTGATGAAATTGATCCAGGAGGAGATATTTTAATTAAATCCACACAGATACTGATATATGCTGATGATATAGTATTACTAGCAAGAAACATACATGAGTTAAAAGAATTATTCATCAATTTAGAAATGAGAGTGAAAAAGTATGGACTAAAAATTAATGAAGATAAAACTAAATATATGATGATAACAAGATCGAGGCAAGAAATGCAGCAGAGTTTACAAGTTGGACAATACAATTTTCAAGCTGTCGATAATTTTAAATATTTAGGTGTTTCATATAACAATACAGCTAGCAAGAAATATACAATACAGACAAGAATTCAAGCAGCAAATAAATGCTTTTACGCATATAAAAATCTACTCAGCTCAAGATTAATTTCAAGAAGTGCCAAAGTAACAATTTACAAAACATTAATTAGGCCTGTACTGACATATGGATGTGAAACATGGTGTGGAACAGCAGTAGAAATAGGTAATTTAGCTGTATTCGAGCGTAAAATTTTACGAAAAATTTATGGACCAATTAGAAATGAGGATGGCACATATCGCACAAGATATAATCACGAGTTGGATATGCTAATAGAGGGTGAAAATGTCATAAGGTTCATAAAAGCACAAAGAATACGGTGGGCGGGACATGTAGCTCGCATGCCGGAGAATAGAATGCAAAAAAAACTGCTGAATAGAACATTGGTAGCGACAAGGCATAGAGGCAGACCAAGAACTAGGTGGAAAGATGCACTTGAAGAAGATTTACGAGTCATGGGCATACAAAACTGGCAATCTACAGCTCAGGACCGCGTTAAATGGAGAAAAGTTGTTGACGAGGCAAAAACTCGAATAGGGTTGTGAAGCCATGAAGAAGAAGAAGATTAACTAAAACAAAATTTTTTCAGTAGATACCAGTTTCTAAGATTTCAAAACTTCCATTTTTAAAGTCTTAAATTACTCGCAAATTGCGTTAGTTGAGATGTCAATAACCCAAGGCGAATATAAGTTTGGTGGGTTGGTTTGATTTTTTGTAGGAGTTCAGTTTGGTGGGTCTCTGCAGGATTTTTTGCAGGAGCTCAGTTAACACAATTAATTTTATAAAATTTTTCTGATATCTGTCTTCTGAAAGGTACAATTTTGTTATGAATTAAATTTTTTTGTCATCTTAATTTAAAATGTCATCTTCAGATGCAGGTAAGTGATTTATTTTAAAAAATTAAAGTTATATCATACATTTTCAGATATAAAACACCAAATATGTATAAAATATATGTTTTGATTTAATTTTTTATGCTTAGGAAAATGGGTCAAATTTTTTACAGCTGCTGGTATCCCATCGCCAACTTCTGCGACATATGCACATATATTTGTAGAGAATCGTATTCAAATTGATATGTTAATGGATTTAAATAAAGAATATATACGAGAAATGGGTATAACCTTAATGGGTGATATTATAGCTATTTTAAGGTAAAAAAAAATACTTATTAAATTAATATATTAAATCTTTTACAACATTTGCTAGACATTCAAAACAAGTCTGCGAGCAAAAAGCGAGAGAACGTGTACTTTCAAGCGAAGCCCCAGTGCCAATTGCAGCAGTTGCAGCGAATAAATCAGTATTCAGTATTGAAGATAAATGTGCAGCTAATAGATCTTGCCAAAACCAAAAGAATACAATAAAACTACAACGTACACAATTCATTGAATTTTTTATTATTTAATAATTTATCTGTATTTTTAGCTAGTCGACATGTTAGTTTGGTAAATAATGTTCAAGTGAGACGAGTTTTACCTGAACACGAAGGAAAGTATAAAATAAAGTTACCGTCAGGATCAACAGCTCGAAGCAAAGAAATTTTAGCCAAACAAGCTTTGCGTAATAAATTATAATAATTATTCTGTAAAAATAATTACATTTGTTTAAAATTTGCTAGTTTATTCGGACAAAGAAATTTTACAAACAAAAACCAGAGTATTCGATAGACTTTCAAATCAGCAAACCAATATATATGATGAAGATCAACAAATTACTGGTATTGTTAAACAAGCACATACATCTTCAATATTTACACGACTTGGTGGTAAAGATAATTGTGAACCTAAATTACCAGGAATTTTAAAGACATCACCGAAAAATAGAGTATATATCATTTGTTAATCACAATAAAAAATTTTTACATTAATTTTTTAATAGTCGGCTGGAATTTTCAAAGCAAAACCACTTCGAATGCATCAAAAGGTTATTTTAGTTAAAAAAATTCCGGCCAAAGCGACGACAATTGATCCTGATGAATCCCCGCCAAATCGAATGGATACAGGAGAAAAAACTGTCTCATTCTCAGAAGAAGATGAAGTATTGGAGATTGCATCCCGGAAAGTAAAAATTAAACCAAGAATTAATTTGCCAGGTGTAAGGGATAGATTAGGTGGACATAATTGTAAGTTGAAGAGGATATGTATTTTGCTTTTCACGACCATTTTTCCTATACACTTCGGTGTACAAAATTATTAAAATTATATTTTATTTTTTTTAGCACCTAATTTACATCGAACCCGGAAAGTTGTGAAATTAAAACCAAATAATTTGAAAAAAACCGCTTCATTAAAAATATCAGCATCAGCTCATAGCTTAAGATCTGATAGTTTAGTTGGAAAGAGACAAATACCAGTACATAGTCGATTGGGTAATAATGATCCAACGATTAATAAAAGATTTGGATCAGTTTCAAAATTAACTAATAGAATTAGAAGAGTAAATTTGTCACCGGCATTAAGAAACCAAGAACAGCAGGGAGGAAGTGTGTTTGATAGATTGGGTTTTATTGGTAAAAATTAATCATTTATCATTTTCGATCTTCAAAAATTTACATCCTATTGGATTTTTTTAATAACTAACATATAAATATACTAACGCATTTAACATAGTTAAAAACAGAATCGTAAGAATAAATATGTTAAAGTAAATCAGTTTTTGGTTTGTTTTTAACGTATAAATATGCAATTTGTATGTTCAAGGGACATTTTTGATGCTCCGACTTGGAATTGCGGTATAATCGCGGGATTTTAAGAGTTCAGTCACTTGCAAGGCCGGCCCTCCCATAGAACAGTGTGAACAGCTTGAAATTTTAGGGCGCCAAAAGGGCGAAAAAAAAGAAAGTTAATTAAATTATTTGCGTAAAATTTATTTCCTAATTTTTTAATTACAGAATAGTATACTGCATACTGTAATTCTATTTAAGAATAACTTTCAATAAGAAACCCCTTCCGTTTCTTATATAAAACCAAAAACTCCCACATGCGCAGTCTTTTTATTCTGTGCAGACAGTCTAACCAGAAAAATATTTTATTGTATACACATGAAAAATATATATGAAAATATATTATATACGAAACTTAAAAGCAGGAAGGTAAAAAAATTCCTGCTTGCACTGAGCACAAAATTTTTACTGTTCATAGTTCATAAGAAAAAAAAACAAAAAATAAAAACTCCCTTCCGTTTCTTATACGAAAAAACACCTTCGCATATACAGTATTTTTATTCTGTGCAACCACAAATATTTCATATGCAGAAAAAGAAAACCACGAAACTCTAACCACAAAATTTTAATCCATGCAGTAGAACAAAATATACAAGTTTATTTATTTATGTCAGCTTGTATTGTATATTCTTCTTTGTGCTGTGTTCTTAAATTTAATAAATTCCTTTCGGGCATTTTTTGGTCGAATATTCTTCTATATGCTCGCCATTGCTCGCAGCCTGCTCGGCTATATATTTCTAATAAATAAATACAAATGAAGAATAACAAAATTTTCTGTGTACATACAAGGGTTTTTATTTGGATTTGTGAATTTTGGAAATTTGAAATAAATATAGTAAGTAAGTAAATTTATAAATTTTCTTTTAAGAGGGCCACCGTTTAAAAGGTTCATAATATGAAAATAATATGTTTAACATCCCAAATCAAACAAATTAAATTATGGTGTAAACTCTTCTTATCATTTTGCTCCACTCTACCAAGATTTAGAACCAACGACGTGGACATGGGGCTTCCTTTTACGGTTCTTAGATTTTTTTAAGAATTCTTTTTCGTGTTTTGTTTTTTTTTTAATTGCATTTTTAATGCAATTTGTAAATTAAGTTTAAAAGTTATGTTTTTAGATTTAATAATCTTCTATTTAATAGTAACTAATTCTAATTTTAATAATCTTCTAACTAATTAGAAGATTATTTTTAATAATCTTCTAATTAGTTAAAAAATTGTAATTAGAAAGTTAAGTCTAAATCTATACAAACAACTATATTTTACCGAAAAACTTCAGTAAAATTTAGTTAATTGTATAGATTTAGACTTGAACGATAGTTTAAAGTTGAATTTTATTTCCGAATCCTTGAATTTTATTTCCAAATCCTGTTCAATGGAAACGAATTTGACTATATTTTCAAATTTTTGCATAATATTTCTGTAGTTTCATTACATGCTTCTGATCTTTTAGATAATTGTCTTGCCGTAGAAAAGCATTTAACTTTCAATTCGGATTCCGATATAGTAGGATTAGAAATCCACGGACATGTAAGACGAAATTCAAATATTTCAAAGTACAGTTTCAGAAACTTTTTAAGAGCTATAGAATTTTTAGATTTTATATTTAAAAGAAATTAGACTCCATATCAGATCTAGTTGTAGCACTTACAATTTTATTGACAATCCCAGTGACATTAGTTTCGGGGGGTTGTAATACGGGACATAAAAGCCTGGTAGGTTTGGCTAGAATAGTATAGAAAATGATTTTCTGAGCAACTTGGATTATACTGATTTGATAGATAAAATTGGAAAACTTAAGGCACCGAAAGTAAATGTTAATTAATTAATATATTTTGCATAAGATTTATTTCATTTATTTTGCAAAAGATTTATTTTATTTACATGCAAATGTTTTTTGTTGAATAGATTTTTACTTAAATTCATATGCTGAATTAGTACGATAGCAATATTTAATCTGTTTATTTTTTAAATATATATATTTTTGAGGACTCTACCCACAAGAGACACAGTGTTAAAAGAACGAATTATATATACTACTTCATGGGTGGTGCGCAAATGGTTTATTTAAGGCAAATTACTTTTTTGTTTAGCGCGGCATTTTTGAAAAGTGCACGGGGAGCATAAAGAGTCAGCGCCAGTCCTGTATACACCGTTACATAATGAGAGCTTTTTCAAAATTATATAATTTTAATTTTTGGTAAATGAACGAAAAACAATTATTGTACCAAAAATAAACGAAATTAAACTTGTTCGAAAAGTTATAAATTACTCTTTCCACTAAGCTTTTCATTCTGACGTTTTTATAAAAAAGAAATTAGGTTTTTATAATAATTTAATACTACTAACATACATAAATAATATTACAATATTGATATTCCCACATTCATTGATGAACTGCTAAAATTTTTACAACCAGTTCTCCAAACTTAAAAACTGAAAATAATTTTGTTTTAATTAAAAGTTCGTTTTAGCTAGAATGGATTTTTTTATTTATTTGAAATATATCATAGTTTCCAAATAAGTTCGTTATTTTCATTAATATTTTTTTTTTGTCTATTTCGAATCCTGGTAACATCAGCTGAATTATGATTTCTCAACCAAGTTTTAACATATTCTGCAGCATTCCATGAGTCAAGGCCCAATCATACTAACAGTCATTGAACTAGAAATATGTTCTACTGAGGGATTAGTTTCCTCGTTCGGCTTCTGCTGAGCTTCTAGCAATAGTATTAATTTTATTTTTAGCTTTTTGAATTGTATCTATTACAAATTTTTTTCGTTCAATTATGTTTTGTAAATAATCTGTGAAATCATTTATGGGTATTTCGTACAATAACTCTCACCAGAGTTTTTAAATTTTTCTAAAAAAAAATGTACAAAAAAAAGTATATAGAAAAAACACATCTGGTATTATTCTTAATCAATGGTTATAATAAATATTAAATTGTCAATACTTTGCAATAATTTTTTAATATTTTTTATATATGAAAGTTCAAAGTAAGAGTTTAGTATGATTTTTTGCTTTTCCTAAGATATAACTTATTAGCAGATAGCTTCAAAAATATTAATATTTTAAATTAAAAATCGTTTTATATTGTTATGTTGTAAATATTCTCCTAAATTATGATTTTATATTGTAATACAACTTTTCACTTCTAATGTAAACCATCTTTTATTTAAATTTTTAGTTTCAAAAATATTAATACATATTTTAAAATAAAAAATTGGTTTACATTCTTATCTTGTAAATATTCTCCTATATTATGATTTTATATTGTAATGCAAACTTTCACTTCTAATGTAAACCATGTTTTATTTAAATTTTTATTATTAAATTATCTCTTTTTTCTTTCGTTTTAAATAATAATATAAACTTCAAATCAATTTACATGGACCCGCAAAAGAAAGAAAGGCTTTGAATAGTCTATAATTTATTTATATACTATGCAAAGTTGAGGCTGGATCACAATTTACGCGAAATTATTTTTCAAGTTTAAACTTAATAAATTCTCAGCGTATTTAAAAAAAATTTAACTGATTCTAAAATAAATAATTATGTACTATTAAAACCCCTTCCCCTTCGTTATTTTGTGAAACTCTGTACATGTACTGTTGCTAGGCAACAAAAGCTAATTATCTTAGTGATGAGTATCGCAAATTTCGTTCGACGACTAAGAAATTAAATTAAACTAAATATTGATATTTCTAGGAAAAAATTTAAATTATACAACAAATACAACGAATAAGTATTAGAATGGAATAGGCATACGTTTAAAATATTGAAGCCTGGCCGGATATAGTTCTCTCTTTCTTAGCAAACCAAAGTGTCAAATGCAATTTGGGGCGGACTAGGTATCTGGGTATTGTTTTTCTATTGATATTTTAGATACTATAAATTACATCATTTTTAACAAAGTAAAATAGTAAATATAGGTAACAATAAAATTGAAGTCATCATTATCCCTGGACTAGTCCAGGGTGAACTTTAGCTTCGTAAACAACATTCCTGTTATTCGCAGTCGCCTTCCAGTTTTGGATTCCTAATACTCCTAAGTCCTTTTCAATTTTGTCAATCCATCTTTTTTGGGGCGACCTCTGTTACATGTAGTTTCTTCTCTGTCACAATTTTTCTTAGCCTTTGCGCAGGCATCCTGGATACATGTCCTGTCCATCTCCAACGTTGATATTTAATAAATTTAACAAAATTTTCTCCATTATTTAGTTGTTCTAGCTCGCGGTTTGTTCTAATACGATACTCTCCATCATTTAATTTTGGTTCAAAGATTTGGTTCAAATCAACAAATAAGAAATGTATTGAACGCCTGCTTAAAATCAACAAATAAGGTTGTGCTCATAAAATTTTTCTTGAATTTGCCTCATCAGATGTATAGTTGAATTATTCGCTCTAAGACCGCATTGATAATCCCTAAGTATTTGTTCCGCGTAATCATTAATTCGATTAAACACTACACTTGATAATATTTTGTAACCGGTGCATAATAAACTTATACCTCTATAATTTGCCCAATCAGTTTTATCTTCTTTTTTATGAATTGAGATTATCAGAGTATTGTTCCATTTTACTGGTATTTGCTCTGCAGTCCATATTTTACAAATTCAGTTATGTAATTTCTTCCACGACTTTTTGTCACTGTGTTTTATTAGTTCAGCAATTATCATGTCCTCGTCAGGAGTCTTATTATTCTTAATTTTTTGGATGGTTGAATAGACTTCCTGGTCTGGTGGATCAGAAGCATATGGTTGAACAGTTTGAAATAAAGTTACTTCTTCTTCTGTAACGTTTTCATTCTCAATGTTTATCAATGCACGAATATATTCTACCCATCTATCTATTATTTCGTTTTTCTCATTTAGCAGATTTCATTCTTTATTCTTGCAGTTGGTTGGAATCTTGCATTCTTGGTTGGAATCCATTCTTTATGTTTTTAATATCCTTGTACATTTCTCTTGTTCTGTTTGCTATTATATTTTCCTCTATTTTTTCTATTTTTAACTTTATACTTTTTAGTTATACTTCCTCTTATAATGTTCTTAACTAAATTTCTTTTTCTATTATAGTTTAGCTGATTTGGTCTTGTGTTTAATTGCATGCAATTTTGTTTTGTTTTACAGCTTCCTCACACTTAGCATCATACAATTCTTCATTTCTTCTAGGAACTATGCTTCCTAATGCGATTTATTTCGCTGTGTAATGTATGCAATCATTCAGATTTTGCGAATTTTCTTGAATGTTGTTCTCCTCAGAAGTTTCTTGAATGTTGTTCTCCTCTTGAATGTTGTTCTCTTCATTTAAGTAATTCAACTCCATACTTAATTTATTTTTATAGTTACTTCTTATATTTTCTTCTTTCAGCCTTTCAACATCCCATCTAGGTCTACTAGTTCTACGTGCTTTGCTAACATTTGAAATTCTGTGCCCGAATATGGCCCTTACCATATAAAGGTGCGATTTGCAGTTAGAACCTCTACAGGTACGGACATGCATGATGCATGAACAACCAAGAGGCCATACATCTTGATTTAACTTTATTTCAAACTGATCAATCTAGAGGCATGCATCATGTATCATGGTGGAGAAATGTTGTTGAGGAAGCTAAACTTCACCTATAGAGCTATGGACTATAGAGCTATGCTTGATAATGATGATTTCAATAAAACTATACATATTTAACATAAATTTTTTCTTTGTGTTTACCCTTATTTTTTAATTTTACCGAAATAATATTATTTTTTCCACCAAATTAACCAAAATTAATTATTTTACATAATGTTTTATTTTTTCCCTTAAATTTCATTGTTACCTACATTACATTCTTAACTAAATAAATTTTTTTTTAGTTTTTATTCTTACCTATATTTACTATTTTACTTAAATTACATAATTTTTAACAAATCTATTTATAGTTTCTAAAACGTAAATAAAAAAACAATGTCCGCCCCAAATTGCAATTCCAAGTACTTTTGTGAATTTCTTTGTGATCAAAATCTGTACACTTGATGAATATATTATTAGCAAGTGCAAAGTTACACGGTGTTTCTATGTAGAGATTTCATACATATAAAAATTAAAAACAATATTTGAAGAAATAAAACTTAAAAACAATATTGGTTGGTTAGTTGGTTTGAAAGGGGGGGGGGGGTAGAAACAAGTCCACCACGCACCAAGATCTAAAGAGGTCCGTTGTACACCCCCACCGGCGGCTGAATACTATGTCTCCCTACAAAGCGTCGGCCCACCCTACATATTTCATGAAAGAGATCATCCTTGCGGGCTTAAAGGTACCAGCCGCCGAAAGAGCTGTCAAAAAATATGTCTTATGCTACCCCACACCACATAGTAAGCATTGGATTCGTATCCTATTATTAATTCCCTTTTGTTGTTTCTTGAAAACTCCACTATATTCCTCTTATCCTGCGTTGGTGGCGGATATGGCGTGTCATATGGTAAGTAGCATGATCCCAGTATCTAATCTGACGATTGTGTCTCATTTCTAAGATTCTCCAGAACTGCGATACAGTCATTGCTACTTATCTGTGGAATAAAAATCAATTTAGTATTTTTCTATGAGATTATACAAGTTCTTGGTCTACCTTCACCTTTATGGTAAAATACCTGGAATTCTTTAGCACTCCACCCAAGAACCCTGTTGTCCTTAGTCATGGGTTCTTGAACTAGTGCTATCTCCACAACTCCTTGTATTACCTTGTATTACCTTCATGTTGCTGGGCTTACCCAGTGCTATCTCCACAACTCCTTGTATTTGCTTGTATTACCTTCATGTTGCTGGGCTTACGCTACTCTTCTCCTTGATTGTGGTGTCTTCCTGCCGAGACTCTACATCCATCTATAAAAATAATCGTTTTATTTAAATCACCAGTCAGGTTTTCCTCGTCAGTATAACTGTAGAGGTCAGAACCCATCTCCGATCCTAACACCCCAAGTTTATCGACCGTCGGCATTGCAGACAAGGCCATCTCCCGATGCCGACTGTCTGTCACCTATAACTTTAACTTTCTTGGCGATAGGATGTCCTTATTCCTCTGACCTGTTCCGTTTTTTACTCGCACATTCCGTCCGAGCGTTACCGGCTCCAGAGGTAGAAGGCGCAACTAATGCCTTGACTTTTTTCTCCTTCGGCAAGGAGTATGACTCTTCCTTTGACTTTCCTTCCTTCATCCATCTGGTGAGCCATTTCCTGTCCGAGCTGTTAAGGTTCAGGGATTTTGGCTACACCAGAGGAGTCATCTAGTGTACCTTTAACATTTGCCTGGGTCTTCATTTTAGGAACTGCTGGCGACCTATCCCTTTATGGGAGAGGCCCGCCGGCAGGCGCAGTAACTGCCGACGTTTGGATAGATATCCCTACCCGATTTTTATCTTCTTTCTCTTTCATCGTTATAAAGAATTGCGTTTTATACCTTCTGCCAGGTGTATTTGTGAGGCCGTTCTTAACATGGAGTCAGACGCCTACCTGCATGCAGACCAGCTGCTAGTCTGGATACAGGATTTTTTTTCCTCTCTCTTTTGTTGACTTGACCTAGCTTCCCGTTGATATCAACCATCGGGTCCACTCGGTATACCAATCTCCAGGGGGCACCACGTGGAGGTGAGAGTAAGAATTGAGGAAAAATCGTTTGCGACGCTGCACAAGGCCGCCCCTAATCTGGAGACAGATGCGAAGTTCGCGAAGCCGACGACCCTTCCCTCGTAACCCCCCTAAAAACAATATTACAAATTCCCCTGTTAATATTGTCAACCAATCTGTGGCACGTATAGAATTTATCACATTAAGTGTAAATAAGATTTTCAATTTAATAGTAATATTTTTTTAAGAGCCTCAATACTTGGGGATCTATAAAAATAGACAACCCTGTTATCAAAAATTGAAATTGTCATTTATCATTGTCAACGCATAACTATATACTTCAATTATTTGAAATCAAATGAAAATTTGATTTTGACTACTTGGTTATCCTAGAAAGAGAACTACCATGGCTTCATAATGTGGGTTAAAAGGAGATGCAAGACTTATGCTCTCTCCACCTAATACTTACTATTTGGTCAAATATAATAAAATACAACAATAGTCAAATCAAATAAAACAACCAGTAGTGATAGTGGCAATAGTAATAGCACAAATATAATAACTTAATTCTAACAACAATAGTAATCAATCTTATTTAATATAGTCATATGCAATAGTTGAGCTTGTTTTAAAATACATCGTTCTTTACACCCAATAGGAGTTGCTTTATATATTCGCAATGATATAGCTGATCAACTTTTACATAAATACAATATAATAAAACTTAACTATTTTTGGGTAAGTTCATGTTCGGTAAGCCTATAATTTCGATAAGCCTATCATATGTCCTGGTTCGGTAAGCTTATCATATAAGGAGCCCTAACGCTGATCTTTTGAAGACTATTGCTGAGTTAGATACATACACTATTTAACTCAATGGATAAGATTCTTAAGGATTCTCCATACTTAGAAATCGCTATTGCGGGTGATTTTAACGTCCACAACTAACTCATCTTGATATTTTTAACATTTCAGTCCAATCTGCCTGATGTCGATACACTGGATCTGAAATTATTCCTTTATTTTTAGTACTTCTTTATTTTTAGGCCTTTATTTTCAGTAATTCAAGTAATTTTTTAGGCCTTTATTTTCAGTAATTTCAGTAAGTTAGTTCTATAATTGAAAATTAGATAATTTTCAATTATAGATACATATATTACATTTTTGTAAAATTACACATAAACTTTCTGTCATTTATTTCAATTAAATTCTTACGTTTTATATAATTCAGAATCATTTTTATTGATTATAAATATATCTAATATTTTCTGTTTCCGCTTTGATTGCTTTGTTTAAATTTATTTAGCTTATTAGTAAAACACTAACCGCTTTTATATAAGTTTTTAATTATATTTCAGTTTAATATTATCAAAAATTAATTATATATTTTACATAAGATTATTTTTTTTTATCTACTTTATTCACAAATTAATTAGAAAATATAAACACTGTAAAAAAATTTTATTATAGTTTTTATGGCACATGAGAATGTGCACGGACTTAGCCTTGGAATTAATATTAAATTATACAGATAATTATAATTGTTTGTATAGCTTAAAATTAGTTTGAATATCCTGTAAATTTTTATTCTCGATTTTAATTTGGCAGTATTTAATTTTATTTAAGGTTTCCATTATATAAAACTTCTAAACGTTAAAAAAAAAAAACAATTTTAATATTTAAACATTAGAATCAACTTCAATTTTTTGTCGAAGATTTGTTGGTAACTCATTATAAATTTTAATTGGCACACGATCTAAAAATAATTTCATAATTTATTACTTTTCTAAATAAAATATTGAAATATGTATAATACCATTGCATTTATATGCCAAATCCGACCAAATAATCATTTCCTGTGAGAAACAAAATACACCTAGACGACCACCTTTTAATGAGTTATCATAAATGTTTCTAGAATCGGTCACTAATTCATCACCTTCAAAAATTCTGAAAAACAGGCATATTGAAATATATAAGGTTATCACTATTTGAAATCTATATATGTTTATACCTCAAACGAATTAAACCAATTGCTGGACGATGCATTAACGCCCATCTATAAGCAGTTCTTTCTTTCCATCCAATATTCTGGGGATCTTTCCAAAGCAATTTAACTTGATCTCTTGTATCACCGGTATGCCACATACTATTCCTTAACATTGATCCTGGTCCAGTAATACTATCAACTAATTTTATTTGGATACCAGGTTCCGCTGAAGCACGAAATGGTGTCGATTGCCAATATGTTTGTGCTAATTTTTTCCACATTACAACATAAAATTTCTTATTATTTTGATAACTGAATATAAAACCAACATAATCATCATCAATATCAGTATCAACATAAAATGTTCCTTCAAAATCAACACCACCGAACGCATGATAACCAATTGCTAGACCAGGATCACTATTTAATGTTTGAATAATTTCAGAGCCATTAGCATGAATTATCCAATTTGGATCTTTTTGTGAATCACCTTCAGGATCAAGAATAACAGTTTGGAATGTACGGAAATCAGTTGAATAGATTTTTGAATTATTAGGGCAATTATCAATAAAGTTGGGAACATCATCGTCATCTTCATCATCTTCACAAACATCACCCTTACCGTCACCTAAAAATATAATTGGCTACTAAATTGTTCAATAAGCACTTAAATTAGTATACGATTAAGATCCAATTGGTCTGGATTATAATAAAGTGGACAATTATCTTTGTAATTTGGTACGCCATCATTATCAGCATCGTCATCGCAAGCGTCGCCCCTTAATAAAATTTAATAAAATTGAATATCATGGCTTTATATACATATTCATAATTTTACCTTCCATCATTATCTGAGTCCAATTGATCTGGATTGGTAACCATCGGGCAATTATCTTCACTATCCTGTATACCATCACCATCAGCATCAATATCACTGTCACAAGCATCTCCGACCAAATCATTATCTTTATCTGATTGCGATGGATTAGGTATAGTTGGACAATTATCACAGGCATCACCAATACCATCATTATCAATATCTGATTGATCAGTATTACGTACGGTCGGACAGTTATCAAATTTATTTCGAACTGAATCTTTATCAACATCTTCATCACATTCATCACCACTGCCATCCGAATCTGAATCAATTTGTTTTTTATTCGATATGTAAGCACAATTGTCACAGGCATCACCAATACCATCATGGTCTGTATCCAATTGATCAGGATTAAATACAAATGGACAATTATCTTTGTCATTTGGTTCCATATCACCATCAGCGTCATTATCACAACCATCACCAATTCCATCTTTATCAGCATCTTCTTGACCGGAATTCGGTAAATCAGGACAATTATCTGCTTTACATCTTATGTCCATACATTTTAAATGATTATCTGGCCAACCATCTAAATCACGATCTCGACCACAAATGAAACCATCTCCAGCCCAACCAACTTTACATTTACATCCGTATCGGTATTCTCCGAGGTATTTACAGACGGCATTACTATGACAGACAGTTCCATCAGGACACATATCACTTGTAGGGAAACAACCAAAAGTACTATTTGCTACAAATCCTTCACGACATTTGCATTGATAGGAACCCTTAAATATGAAAAATTAAGAAATTGTTATGCAGCTAAAAATTGTTGGCCATCTACACTTACTACTGTATTTATACAATCAGAATTGGCAGCGCAGCGTGATAACCCTGAATTACATTCATCGATATCATGACATGTTTGTCGTTGAAATGATGGCGACAGGTACGAAGCAGAATATCCTGATAAACGAAATATTTTTGGGAAAAGATTTTGAAAAAATAGAAATAAATTTATACCATTAACATGTGTTCCATGGAAGCCAGGTGGACATGGTTCACATTTAAATCCAGGACTTAAGTTGATACACATTGTTTTCGGATCACATGGTTCATAGAGATCACATTCATCAATGTCACGACAATTTCCACCATCACCAATAAATCCACGTGGACATGTGACACATTGATAATATGGATGAGAATTTGTTTGAATACATTCAACTCCTGAGATGTTTATTTACAGTATTAGCTTTGATAAAAAAATTACATATTTAAAAAAATTTACAAAAAAGTAATACATTCTTCAAGCTCTAGTAATTGATGAATCGATTACTTAAATATTCGATTAAAACATTAATTGTTCTAGTATTCGTAATCTAAAACAATAAAATTAATATTTGCAATGCACTACTAGAAAGAAAGCTTTTCAACTTTTCTCAATCTCAGAAATTTTCTGATTAAAATTTACAATTATTTGTTAATCAGTTTTTACAAACCCAATAGCGCAAGTATAATACAATGCAATGTTATAAGAAACAATTACATAAGTTTACACCCGGAATATTTAATTCACATAAAATTCTTTTGGTAATATGGAGCCGGACAAAAATATGTGATTTTCAAAAATCATAAATTCTCTTAAAATAATTATTTTAATTAAATTTTATCATTTTATGCTGAAGTTGCGACATTTATTTTAAGTAAGAAATATTGTAATTAGGTTTAAGCATTAATTTTAGTCAGTATAAATTTTGATTTCAATAAATGTGGAAGAATCTAGTAAAATATAAATTTGATTTTTTTATTTGTTGCATTACTAATAAAATTAACTCATACTTTCAGGCGAAATAAAAAATATAGGTTTGAATATGCACTAGTATATCAGCATAAGTAAAATTTTTGAAAATTATGTGATTTTGGGAAAACTGTTTGTTTAAATTGAATTTAATAAAAACCAGCTTATTTATAGCTTATTTATTGTGAAATGCAGTACATGTATACTACACTAGAACACAAAATGTTGGTAAAACTTAATATAAATAAAATTTAATTCATCGTTTAGTATGTAAATCAATTTTCAACTTTAAAATCAATTATAGAAGGGAACGTAGAAGCTTCGTTCAAAAACCTTAATTTAAATTAATTATAGTAAATTCCCATGCAACTAAAATTATTAAATAATATTTATAGTTAGTTTAATTTAGATAGTTAACTTTATTAAAAAAATGTTAATTGTATATAAAAATTAATAAATTAAACTTAAAATGAAATTTAATTCCTTCTTTCGCCATTTAACAGTATTTAACTGAACGAAAGTTTGTATCTCTGCTAACAAAAAACTGTGCAAAGAATAAACAAGCTAATACAAACTGTAGAAAATATACAGTTTTAACACGATCCACAAAAAAAGAACAAATCTTCTTTTTTTATACGAAATATTTGGTTTAACACGATTTCCAAAACAAAAAAATTCTTATTAATTTTTTTTATGTACTACTCGGGGAATACCCAAATTTTATTATATGATGTATAATCAAGAAACTGAAGTCGCATTTTCTATGTTTCTATTTAAATTTTATTGTTGTGTTCAGTTCGTGGAAAAATTATGTTTTAAATATTTATTCTTTTTTTGCACGGTTTTTTAGAACAACTTATGGTTAATTTTTCTATTTTACACGGTTTTTTACAATTGTTGAACACATCCTCAATTTTAGTATGGTTAGCATATCTTTTTTGACACGATTGTTTTACACGATTTTAGTTCGAACGTATCTACCGTGTAAAAAAAGAGTTGGGTGTACATAAAATCAAGTTAACAATTAGTTAATTTATTCGAAATACTATCAGTTGTTGATTAGGAAATAAATCTAATTTAAAAATGAATGTCCAAAATATAAAAACCAACACAATAAAGAATTAACCAACGAAATTGAAATTAATAAAAAAAATATTAAAACAAAAATTTTGAAAATTTAAAAATTATTTTATTTTTAAATAAAGAGCTTCATATTTTTACCAATTACATCTTTGAAATGGTTATATGATTAACAAAATTTTTAAGAAATTATATTTTAAACAAAACTAAATTAACTAAATTTGAAATTAAAATTTTTTTTTAAAAGTAGTACCAAAATCACCACAGAAAAACTACATTTATGTAAATTTAAATCTAATCATTACTAATTAATTATTCTACAAAAAAAAATTTACATTTAAAAACTACTTTCAAAATAAAAGTCAATTTTTAATTTTTAATATTTTTTTAAAATAATTTATTATTTTATTTCGATTTTACAATAAAAAATTCGTATTTAAATAAAAAATTAAATTAGTTAATAAAAAATGCAATTTTTGTTATGCAATTTGTGTAAATTAATTTGATAAATTTAATTAAATTTTTATTAAATTAAAATCTCTGAAAACATTTTGTATTTAAAATAACAAAACATAAAAAATAAACATATTAAATTTTTATAAAATAAATAAAAATAATTAATTTTGTCAGAAATATGAAGCTATTTATGTAAAATAAAATTAAAAAATAATTATATTTAAAATTTATTTGTATTTTATTTATTATTTTAAAATCAATTTAATCTTTTTTTTTTGTTATAATCAGGTGTTTTACTAATTGTTTTTATATCGTAAATTAAGTAAATAATTGAAGGAAATATTTTAAAAGATTTTTTTATAGATTGACTTTCATAAAATAAGAAAATAATAAAATTATTATTCAGAAATATTAATATTTTTTTATGAAAAAGGTGCGAACATTATAGTTAATATTTGTGATAATCATTTTTCAATTTATGATAATTAAGTATTTAAATTTATCTAAATCTTATTTTTGAATTTTTATTCGTGGTTGAAAACATTTTTTTAGTTAAACGAACTGTTTTAGTGGCCAATAAAGAGGTTCCATTGATATGCAAATTATTTTATGCAAAAAAAAACTACAACATTTTTAAAATCATTAATGTTTTTGAAATGGACATAATATATTGACCTAAATGTGTCATTAATTTTAGTCCAATAACGTTAAATTCATATTCAACATAATAAAAGTAGTTTCAGAAATTTTAGTTTATGTTGGGTTTGATAAATATTTTTGCAGTTATCAAGTATGTGACTACTTTAATTTTCAGGATCATTTCGCAGGACCATACTCTTTTAATTTCGCTAAACAAAAAAATTATCCCAACCTACAAGTAACCATTATCTTATTATCGATTCTTTTCAATATCTTTTTACACCCAATCTCAATTTACGAAAAACAATTAATTATTATACCTCGTGATTAAATTCAGATAACAAAACCCAAATCAATTGGGCTTACTTAAAAGCGCTCAATTATTGAACGTTTATTAATTAAAAGAAAGGATACATAAAAATTTATATGAAAATATTTTTTCACACTAAGCCACAGGTATTCAATTTTGATTGTTGTACATATTTTTCTTGTTTGGCGTATGTTAAAATTTAATGGATATCGTTTACGTATAGTCGGAAAACCAGTTTATGATTAAAAAAAATTTAATTTTTTAAAGAAATGTTTATCACACTTCTATTTTATTTTTTCTCCAATATCTCAAACTTTTAATTAAACTATGTAAATTTTTGTTTTTCTCTTAACAACTTGTTGAATATAATCTAGTTTACATATTTTATGTAAATATTTACTTTATGAAGTTCAGTTAAATTTCAAAATATTTAAATGTTTCTTTGAGCCATTAACATTTTTTTATTTTTTAAGTTGATAATTTCAAAGTGTAAATAATGAAATTAGAAGAATTTAAATTTGAATTCTTGTCAATTTTGTCTGTACATGAGTTTTATAATAATAATTTTGCAGGATTAAAGTCAAATTAAAAATATATATATTTTTTTTATAAATAATATTTTTAAAAATAATTTAAGAAAAATTTATGTCTTGTCAAACAGGTTGAAGAATTTAAATCTATTTTGTTTATTGTAAATTGATATCTGAATGAAGACCGTGTAATTTTTTTAGTATTTTAGTTGAAGAATTTTATTGAAAATGATTTAAAAAAACTAATAAAAAATAAAAAAATTATGGCAACAAATCTATTTGTAATTAATTTAGATTTCCATATGTAAGATAAATTTTTCTGAATTATCATGTTCGCAATGATTTCTCACAAAATTTATTAATAATCTGAATAATTAAGTTTTTGTAAATCTGAAGTTTTTTTAAATAAATTGTCAATATTTTTAAAATGTTTTTGCAGAAATATACTTTATGTAAATATCTAAAATTATTAAATAATTTATAAATTATCATAATTTGATGTCACTGAATATTTTCTTGAATATTTTCTTTGATAATGTTGGTAATTCGATATTGATGAATGTGTTGGTCCAAAGTAATTACCTAAATTTTAAAATATTTTTAAATTAAAATGTTCTAATACAAAAATTACAGTAATAATCTGAGATTTTTTAAAAAAAACAGCTGTTCTAATTTTTAAATGGCCTAATTTATTATTACAATTCATATTTGTAATGTACACATTAATTTTCGTCATTTCCCTTGGTTAATCATCAAAAACAATTAATTTTTCATCTCCAAGAAAAAAAATACTAACATGAATCTCTCATTACTACTTTAAGATAAAACTTTTTCATTGACCTAATTTTCTTCTGTAAATAAATTTGTCATTAAATAAGCGATTCTAATCTAATAAAATAAATGTCAAATACTTTAAAAATATAAATTAATATCAATTTAAAATAATGTTCTAATAAATTCCACCTGAAAGTATATATACTTCGCGCGCTATCAGCTGCACTAGTTAACAGAGTGCGCACGATTTTTTCGAAATTTCTGATAAATTTCAGAATTAATCTGAACGATGACAATTTAATGGAAGCCACAATAAAATAGTTTACATCGTAAGTTTTAAAAATATATTTAATCAGATATTTTTCTGCCGGTATTAGGATGATAAATTGCCACCGGGGGCAAAGAAATATAATTTTATTCAAAAGAGCAAAATGCTAAGCGTGTTAGGGATTATGTTTTTCTTTTTTTTTTCAAATGGAATTCATGGAAAATTATATTCATAGTGACAATTTGTATAATTTTGACGGAAAAAAATTAATGATTTTAAGGGGTTAAGAATTTTTATTTTATCTCAAATTGTAAGTCTACTACTCTACACCAGTAATACACATGAGAACTAATGGTAAGTCTTTTGATAATTTGGGAAATAAAATCATGCTTGGGGCTACAATAGTTTATAATTTTTGAAATTATCTGTTAAAAATATTTTTTTGAAACAATTTTTTCGAAATTGTCTGAAATTTTCTAATATGATTAAATTGCGGTTAGACTGGTACATTTATAGTACTATTTATGCTAGATTCATTAAATTATATTTTTTTCAACACCAATTAAATGATCATAAATGAACAATAATAAATAATATATAATCAAAATAATCAAATTTTGAATAAATTTAATATTTTTTGATAAATTTAGAAATAAAATTAATTTTAAATATTTAAAATTTTAGAATTGGTTTCATTGTAGTGAAAATTTATTCTATTTAATATTTTATTAGCAAATTTAAGTAATTTATAGATTTAAGTAGTTTATTGAAAGAAATTTAAAGAAATTGTGAAGAATCATAAGATACATTTTTTTTTTAATTAAATTTATTTTGATCACGAAACTAAACTAATTAGTTATTTAATTTTTAAGACTAAACGTACATTAGCACAATACGATTACTTAGTTCAACAATAAGAAATAATCTGCTGCAAGCAATTATTTCATAAAACAAACCTTATTTTAACAGAAATCTGTTCACTAATCTAACATTATTATACAACCTACACGGATCCGATTTTATATCTGAAGTTAATTGATATATAAAAACATTTGAAAAACTCCTACCTTTTGTTTAGGTTAGAAATTTCCGTCATCTAATTAACTACTTCCGATTAATTACAATTATTTAACCATTAATTATCTGACAAAATTAGCTGTGGAATATGATACTAACAGCAGGAGTTTTAGTATACAAGAAAAATAAATCTTGACTTATGAAACGAATGATTTTGCATAATAAATAGTTTATAGAAAGGCTTTAAGTCTTAAGTGATGCGAAAGTAGTATTCAAGTTTTATTTATTCAAACTTAATTTTGTACAAAGAAAATTTTTCAATATGATTTCAAGAGTTTATTATAAATTTTAATTTTTAACCTTATGAAGTAAAGAAAAGAACATATTCTACTTAAACATTGTCATCTGTGCCAGAAGTTCTTCTTTGAACATTAAATTAATTTTTATTTAGATGATTGATTACAATACATTTTTGGTATCAATGAAATATTTAAATATTACCATATTATCTAATTTTAATATTGTATATTTGGTTGATGAAATCTGTTAAATATTTGTCACTCAAAATTTGTTAGATTAATGAAATTTGTTAAACATGGTAAAATATTTTTTTTTTGACTTCAATTGATAGCAAATTAAACTCTCAATAATGATCATTTTTTAAATTACATTTGTAATGCTTTAATCATAATCTCCAATATATTATTAGCTGGTCAATAAAATATTAGAAATATTTATTTTAATCCCATTAAAATATTTCTATTAAATCGAATTTCTTTTGAAACTAAACGTATAAAATTTAATAAAATTTTAAGATAAATTCTTTTAAAATTTAATACGTTTAAAAATATTTCCTTTAATTTTCATTTTTTTTCAAAGATTAATACTTTTTTCCTCTAATGAAAATTCCACATTTATAAATATAATTTTAAACAAAAAAAAATCTATTGGAGCTTCACTAATGGGTGACAACTATAACATAAATTTGAACTTTTAAGAATTTCCATAAATTTTCAAATATATCATCAAACTTCTGTCTCATGACCAAAAATACGCTCATGTCAACTATACGATTTGTAAACATGCAACAGACAACAAAAAAAAAAAAAATCAAAACAGAAGATTTTGTAGGGTGACATGGCCCAGTGAACTAACTCTAGAGATTCAATATAATCTTTTCCATATTCGTTTTCTGTACATTTTACTTTATGATATCTTTTAGAATATTTTGTTAATGGAAATATTTTTATAAAAAAAAAAGTCGTATTCGATGATTATGAGCGGTCAGTTTTGGCGGTGGATCGTGTCGACATTCTCATTATCATAAATTTTCTTATTATCTTTCATGTTAATTTGGTTGTTTAATAAGAAAAAATTTTCCGGTATAATAATGATAAGAGATCTTAAAAGTCAAATAAATTGTGACAGGTAACATTTAAATGTAAAATTTAAAAAAATTGGTTTGTTTTTTTTGTGGTGGAATATTCAAAGATTTAATTACAAACAGAAAAAAGGTAGACATGAAATTACGTAAATTTACGATTAAGATTAAATGAAATTACGAAAATAAATTAAAAATTGATGTATAAGAAGATAAATTTTATTTTTAGGATAAAGTTAATGTATTTAATTAAATTTGAATGCACAAATGTAGACGTAACTCCATTAAAAAATTTTCTGAAAATATAGTGCCATTATTTTCAAAACCCACTAATAATTATTTTTTTCGATAATATTTACATATGGGTATAAAATAGATGCATAATTAAAATTTATAAAGTAATATTTACGCGTATGTATACCAAATTATAATATATGAAATTTTATCGCAAATTATACGAATTTCTATCTAAGATTATAAGAAAATCGTATCCATTAAAAATATTGTTAAAATTCTGCAAACATATTCAAAATTTGGAATATACATATTATATCATACATATATATAAAACGAGTACTTCCTGAAATTCAACTCTAGCATTGCTATGTCCAAGTAGATATAATATTTAAAATTTTCTATGTTGTCTTGTAAAATAAGAAAAGCGCCCACATCATATTCAGATCAACCTAATTCATGGCCATATTATTCGAAAACCAATAGAACTTAAATATTATTACACAATTTTTGCTATAAGAATTTAAGTTTTATTTTTGTTGTTATGGTCCAGCACGATTATGAAATCTTCTACATTAAATTGTTTACTCAATTTGGACATTTTATCAACAACCTTATACATTTGATATATTCCGCAATTTATTTGTTCAACACAAAGTTTCAATTAAAACACTACAGAAATTTATTGTTTTGACCATCTACTATAGCACTTTAACAACAGCCACCACATAATTTTTCTTAAACATTATAAATACGTGCTGTGTGAACGCTTTACTTTGTTTATATTTCTTTGAACAAAATATATATAGGTTCAATTGGTCTGAGATTTCATTTCTGTACTCTCTATAGTCTGTAGTTATGCCACTGGTTTTCTTTGTTTAGCCAGCATATATATTTCTTCAATATGTTTATCCAATCACCTCTGATATAATCATCTTTATAAGTATCATCGTCGCGTGCATTAATACCACCGCACAGTACAAAGTATAGTATGTATGTACAAACTGATAAAATGTAAGACAAATATTTTCGTAGAGTCAATATGTTTTCGGATTATAATATTAAAATAAAGATTAATTTATTTTTTTTTTTAAATTCCATGCCGAAAAAGATTGAATAAATGGACAATAAAAAAAAATTGTAATAAATACCATAAATTAAATTGTTATAGCATTAAAAATCGAAGAGTTTATTTTGATTATTTGTGACAATATTTGATGATGATGGTTTATGCGTTTATAATATATATACAATATATTATATTATAAATAATATCATAAACAAAATGTCAGTTTTATTTAACTATTAATTAAAATTTCAGCTGATTACCGTGTCGTATTGAATTTTTTTTTTCGGTTTTTATGCGCAACATATTTACAGAGCGAATAAAATTGGTTAAAATTTATATAATAGAAATAATTTAATGCTTATTATAGAAATGGTGTCATGCTATATTTAATTGTTCATCAAATATATTTAAAAATAATTATCGTGACTAATTTTAATTTAAAGTGGAAAATTATAAATACATACATATATAATTTATAAATTATTTGTTCAACACAAAAATTTTTATTTCGGACGACTGAGATTCTTTTAAAATTATCAAAATAAACATAATATTAAAAAAATAATTTCTCAGGAAAATAATAATATTTTAAAAGGTTCAATATCACTACAATCTCAATTATGACAACATCAACCATACTTAAGAGCATGATTTTACAGCCTATCGTCATTGTTTTACAAATAAAACTTAATTAATGTAAAGAAAATCATTTTGTAAGCTAAAACTTGACAATGAAAATTGTACTTTCAATTGTACTGTTTAAAGCACTTATATTGAAAATAATTTGAATTTTTTATGATTCAATTACTGAAAACTAAAAACTTCTTCAAAAATTTGTATCCGATGCATGCTTGTTTTGGTTATATAAATAAATTGGTACAATTTTAATATTATACATTTTTCGTACTTCAGCTTTTGATCACTTATTTTGTCGAGAAAGAAACATTAAACTTATATTTCTTTTCAAAACAAATTATAAATATTGGTTACAGTTACACTTATCTTCTTAAAAAATTTCAACATAAGTAAGTTTTTTACGAATTTATCACGTGAGTAAATGAATATTGCCAAAACGAACGCATAGCGTAAAGCACCTTCAAAATACATTATTTTATAATATATCACTTGTGTCATCGTATGTGTCGATAATCTGAATTAGAAGTCTATTCTTACAAGAAATCTATTCTTACCCTGGTTAATGATATCAATATACCATTAGGATTGCACTTACTGAATGTTGCTATTTGAGTAAGTATGTTTACAAATTGAATACAAATTTCTTATTTCTTGTTAGAATTTGTAATGTTTTCTAAACATATAAACACTCATAGTTTGTCTTTAAAAATGTTAAAATTCCTACTGAAGCATAGAAAACCTATTGCTAACATTCCCCTTTCCATTTATTTGTAAGTTAATTAATATAAACTTTCAAAAACTCTCATTTAACACTTAATTATCGTAATTTGTTTGCATGCTGATATCAAAATCTTTACACATAAAATTTATCAAAAAATAAATCTAGACTAGAACAGCTGTTTTTCTTTTACTTTTTTGCTTTTAAAAATAATATAACAAATTATTGAATGTGTTACGTGCTGTTGGCTACATGCCGTTTTTTTTTCCTTCAAAATTCTATTAATTTAGTGATTTTAATATTAATCTATTTGATAATTTCGATTTAACATAAGAAAAAATTGTGTAAAATTTTAAATTAAATATAAACTCAAAAAAATAATAAATAAATAAAAAATCAATAAAAATAGTTAGTAATTTGTGTAGACATGCATTTTTTCATATTCAGTGCCTTATCTATACTTTAGTGTAATGTCCTTTAAGAATATAATTGTACGTTATGAGTGTGCATGTTAGTTTAAAAATATACATTTTTTTTAAAATTATTATTAAACTTACCTGCTGGACATGGACTGTCAATACAGGGATTTCGAATTGTACAAGTTTTACCATCACCTTCGTATCCTGTTGGGCATGGACCACACTGTGCACCACTCATCGTATCAATACATTGAACTCCCCTATTTGGTTGAAATTAATAATAAAATTTTAAAATTAATTTGTAAATTATGTAAATAAAATTTCTAAAAACTATATTTTGAAATTTTAATTTAGATTGAAGAATGTGTATGGGTATACACATTTCCACAAATATATCTCAATTTGTGGTAAAATTCATTTCGAAAATTTTAAGATTTTCTGGATCAGTTGTCTGTAATTGGTCAATTAAAATTAAAACTACAGCTTTTCCGATAATTATTTGAACAACAGATTTTATGTTTTGCTAAAATTTAAATTTTATTATCAATTTTTGGCCAAAAATTATGATTAGTTTTGTAAGTGAAAGGGGATAGCGTATCTATTATTTTTTTAATACACCTACACTTTTCCATTTTGAGAATTTACGATAAAATTTTACAATTATATGAAATAATTTTCATTATGCTATAAAATTTTATAATTAAAGTTTACTTATTTTAAATTCTGTTCAAATAACAATTTAAAACTTTCTTTACTACTACTAATCCAAGCACAAAGTTAATTGAAAAAACTTTCTTAATAATTTAAATTGAAAATTTATTAGACTAATTATTATTTACGTAACGTAGTGAGGCCAAACTTTTTATAATTCATTAGTTAATAGTTATAACTTTTTGAAGAAAATTGCATATTTTACTTGATTAAATCTTTCATAATAATTTCATGAAATATTTCCTGTTTTCCATATACGTAGCATATAATATATGTATTACAGAAATTAGAATTTTCACCAGATGGTATTTTATTTCCGAAATAAAGGGAAACTCGTTGACGCCGCTATATAAACTGATAAATGTGCGTATTTTTCACACCAAATGACGCAGTAATTCAATGCCATTATTTTTAATAAACAGTACGCTGCGCACGTACGAAAAAAGCTATTAATTTTTGTGTTTTTTATTTTTTTTTAAATGTATTAAAATTAACAATTCTCTTGTCTTGTATAGTTATGATTACACTTTTTTTTGCTTTTCAAGTCCAACAATTTGAAGACAAATCTCATGTACGATGGCCTTAGGGTTTGTAGACCAAAATACAAAAAGATTATTATTAAAATATTTTTTTTTTTTGGCGACGACGGTGACTGGAGATGAAGCGAGTTTATAGGATTATTGTAACGACTGTGCAGATTTGTTAAGAAAAAATTTATATATAATCCGTGAGAAAATTGTTGGCGAAAACCTTCAGTTAAAAATTGGAGAATGAAATATATTTTATATTATTATGTGAATGTCCATAAATGCGTGGTATGTTTTGATTTTGCAAAAAAAAAACTATTATGTATAAATATTTTTTTTATTATTTTGTTAATTCAAATATGGTCATTGGTTGATTTAAAGAAATTTTTTTAATTTGTAAAATAAAAATTTATGTCAAATATTAATTGGCATTTAATTTAAAACAAAAAACGAAAATTAATTTTTCAGTTAATTTAATGAAATAAAAAAAAAAATTTTTTTAATAACCGAAACATATTGAAAAATAATTTCCATTAAAATGTAGTTCAGATATGAAAAATCATGGTCAAGTCAATTTTATGCGTTGAACTATAAACCTAATTGGATATTATGTAACTATAATTAGAATGGTCTGATAATTACCGCCTTCAAATATAAATTGAAAAAGTGATATTAATATTAAGTAGGATACACTTACGCCCAATTATGTATTAGTCGCGCCCCTTAAAAATATGTACGTTTAATTGCATCAGTGATGAAATTTTAATATTTTGTTAAAGTTATTAGTCGTCTATGTTAACTGTAGTATTCTATGTTAAAAATAAGAATATAGAACATGGTAAATGGTAAGCTTACCAAAATGACGTGTTCGTAATCAGTCATCAATATTCTGATTCGGTTTTCAATATTCTAATTTGTTTGGTTTTCAATATTTTGATCTGACCAAGTAAATTGTACTTTGATTAATATTTTTTTGACAAAAAAACAAACTGTGACGAAAACATTTTTACTATTTTCCCTTTTTAGTAATAAAAGCTTTTCCTAATAAATTAATAAAAAATTTCTCCTATCACTAGAAAAATCAAAATTAATTAACACATTTCAAATAATATTTCAAACACTTTTCACAAATTTCCCCGCCAGAAATCACATTTAACAATTTCTATTTCACTTCTGGTTTATCAATAATGCAATATTATGGTTAGGCGATAGACAACATAAAATTCATTCTGATATCAATACATTTTCTATATCCTCTAATTTAAAAGTCCTCTAAAAACTGAAAATGTGATCAGCTTGGGTAAAAGACTAACTAACATAATGTTACCGTCTAGTACTTTTAAAACTTCCACGCATATTGTAAAATATACCATAACATTTATAACCAAAAAAAATCTACCAAACCTCAAAACCATGTCATTTAACTTAAGATGATTATGCAGTTGCAGCATATCACAGTATGGTAGTTATTTTTGTTGTTTTTTTATTTTTTTTCGTTGATATCTTATATGCGTAGGCGAACTTGACTTTCCCGGTGATATCAACATAAAAATACGCTTTACCTAGCAGCGAATTCTGTTGTTGGTTTCTTTTTGGGTTTTTTTTTTCTTTTGGTACTACAAAATAAAACTCTATTTTTTATTTCTTTGTTTTGTCTACGACTTCTTGGGAGATTTAAAAAGAGGATTTTTAAAAAAAAAATGTAAAACGTATAAAGTAATTTAAAGGTATGGGAAATTTTTGTTTTTGTTGTTTTTGAGCTGATCGCGTTCAAAGGCCTTAGAATTTCGTTTACGGAATTGTTGATGGCAATGATTTTTGTATTCTTGAAATATGAATTTTTCAAAACAAAAAAACAAAATGCGTTTACACAGTTAACCTATAAATTTTAATTGTACCTATTCTTGTGTCCGTTTTGCTTTTAAATGGTAGATTGAATAGAATAGTTGCAGTGGCCAAGAGATTTTTTGTTTTATCTTTAGGGCAAACACAAAAAATACATTATTATTATTGTTCTAATATTTATGATAATTGGAAATTATTCGATATATGGAAAAGACTCTGGGAAAATTTTTGTAAATATAATCATATTAATTGGCGTCCGAATTACAGTATTCGAAAAATTGTAGTCAATAAAATTGTAGTATGTAGTTTAAGGGCGACTTAAAGAGACTTTGGACCTTGTTCCAGACGGAAATGAGAGTTTTATTATCAGCCAAGGATGACTATTTTACGATTGGCTAAACACGAAGAAGAGACAGTTGAATAGACAAGTATGAAAATGTATTCAGATCGAGACATCGGCTAAGGTACAAAAGAACTTCTGGATCTTTTGATAGCATTGCTCAAAAAAATCTTAATTTTCTTTTCGCAAGTCTCGATAGTAGATTTTAATATTTTACAATTGCGGTATTGATCGTGGTATTTATTTACATTATTTACAACTCCACTATTTTGTAATTTATTCTCTAATTGACAAAAATTAAAAATTGGATTAGGTCTATTTATTCTAAAGTAGTTTACAAAAAAATAAAGTAGTTTACAAATTCACAAAGATTGAATTTAATTAAAGAAACATTAATTGCTTGTCTATAAATAGTTAGTGAAATGCAGACGAATACATAATATTCTAACGAAGTAAATACTTTCAACAGAACTAAATCACATACTTTTTAATCTACCTTACAATATTGTGGTTCCAAATTGCTTTTAACTGTCGAATTTAATGCTTCGACATTGATTTATTTAAATATGTTTTTTACTTTGTTATTTCTTGTTTAACTTTGTAACAAACTAAAAATTCCATAATTTTTTTGTTGTTGCCGGTAATCCCAAACGAACATTTGTAAGATCAAAAAAAAAAAGAAAGAAATAATGTTTATTGTCATAAATCTTTAATATTAGGTCACTAAGTGACTAAAGTAATATTTATATTCAAAAAAAAAAAATAATTAATATGCCAAATAATTTAAAATGAAATCCACCGAAAACAAAATAATAATGCAAAATTTTCACTTTCTGCAACAAAAATTTTGAAAGACAACTTTCAATAAAAAAAAAGCTGATATTTCTTAATAGCTTTTTCTCTCAATGATTTTCGTAAATTATAAATTTTAATGATAGCCAACAAACCGAAATTTTTTCTTGTTTATGAGTGTAGGTGTTTTATTTTTGTATCGTTATTTATTTATGCTGTCCATAAATTTATTACTCTTCGCATATGCCCTTATAATTCTTTTCCAAAAATATTCAATAAAATATATAAAATTTTAAATTCTTTTTTATCATAAAAATATTTATATATTTTGAAATCAATAAATTTATTGACACTATAAAGTTTCTGTCCGTCAGTTTATGAAAATTGAAAATTTAGATAATTTGAACCAATAATCAAAAAATACTATTAATAAGTTTTTATTTGTAAAATGTTGTAATAAAATTAGAATCAATGTAATCTTTATTATTTATACCCCTATGACCAACAATCAAAATTAAATTTATAGCCATATGGTAGAATCCTAATTTTTAAGAATGGTCCCATTAGGGAGCCGAATTCAATGATATCTCCTTTTGTATTTAAGAAAATTTATAGTATTTTTGTTTTTATCATTTTATATTGGAAAATTTATGAATTATCTAATATAAATAGAAAAATTTGTAGGTGTAGTGTTATTATTGCTTCCTTGACTGAAAATGATTTTATTTTTGGGTTTTTATTTTTATGGTTTATTTTTATGTAATTCTATTGTTACTATTCTTATTAAGAATATTTAAATTCTATAAATAATTTATTTTAAAAAAAACTAAATTAAATTAAATTGATTTACTAAAAAATGTATTCAATTTGTTTGGAAGCTTTGTGTGAGGTCAAAACTTTAAGTTGAAGATTATTTTTAATAGAATTTAAAAATTTATTATGTTGAATGAAAGAACTAATCTTTATGAACTTGTAAAGTAATGAATAAGTCTGATGGATCATAGACTTCTTCAGTTTAGTAAACTGGTTTATTTGGGGAAGGAATAGCTTTTATGGCAATAATTAATAATTACAGCATACTGTTTGCCATTAAGCTGGGATTTTTTACAAACGATAAATGCTCAAACTATGAGATTGCTGTGCAAATAAAATAATTATTGGAAGAAAACTGCAAAGTTGGGGAGTAAATAGAAATCAAAATAGGTCTAGTGAAAGCCCGATCGTTTGTACCATTAGCAAGAAGAAATGAGACTATCATAGTTAAATTAATCCACTCAAATCTGGTTTCTAAAGTCATCAACAGGAACCCTTTCTAAATTTCCGACAAGCAATAGATTCTCTAATATTGACTTTGCTAAGACACTGTTAGAGAATCGGCAACAAATATCATAATTTTATAATATTTTAAAAATTTTCTATAAAAAATTAGACTGAAAAAATGTGTTCCAAAAGGAACCGTATATTTTTCGCTACTTTTAGTTGAGAATAAGCAAATAAATAAAAATGATAAGGAAGGACAAATGTGAAAGGGACTTATAACAAATTATTTAAAAAATAATCTTATCCACAAAAAGAGTAGTTAAGATAAAAGTACGTGAAAAACCCATTAACACCTATGACCTTTACAAAATAATTTCTTGAAATTTATGTCCCTACATCATAGCTACAAAAAATACAAAATTAAATAATAACAAAACTTACGTAAAACATGGTCGATCCAAACAACTTAGTCCAATTTTACATATTTTACCATCACCTACAAAACCAGGAGGACAACGACCACACCTTATTCCGGACGCTGATTCATGACAGTCAACACCTATTTTTTTATTTTAAAAAGCGAAAAAAAAAAATCAAAAATACACACATTAAAAAAAAATTTTGCACATAAAGTTTTTTAAGAAACATATCAACAAAACATAACAATCATCAACAAATAAGTTTTGCCGATTTAAAATATTGTCTGACGTAGGTTTTAAATATTCCAACAAAACATCACAATTACGACAGACATGAGAACCAAAAAACAATAATAATCATACAAAATAAAATTCAGTTTAAATTTGTTTTCATATTTGAAACTTACCAGGATAACAAGGATTTGCATTACGACAATTTGGACCTGTTATTAGATCAGATGGTGGACGTTCTTTGCAACCGTAACAATTTTCGATTAATGATCGTAAATATGTGATTTCTTTACGCTGGTGGGCGATGTCCTCACGTAGTAATTTCACTAATGCCATTAATTCAGCCAGTGATTTTGCGAGGGCGTCTATAATTTTAAATTTCATGTAAATTTTAATTTTTTATAAATGAGAAAATAATATTAAAAAAAAGGTTAATGTAAAAGTGTTCTATGAAAGATTGTAGAAGGATAATTTTGGGTTTAACTCGTGATTGATATTTTAAATTTGTTAGGAAAATTATTTTATGGAATAGGAAAAATATGTTATGATATAAAACTTAAAGAAAATTAGGCCGATTTATTGTAAAAATCGATAAATCGGAAATATTAACCCGGAAAATGCTATTATTGATTTCAAAATTATCGCACATTATTTATTGGCTATATAAAATACCAAAACTCTGGAAATGTTATAAAGAAATATCATACCAATTCTGGCGCAATATGATCGGAAGCAGCTAAAAACATTTATATTATATTTTTTAAATTTTCCTATTGCACACTGGTAATATATTTAATTTCTTCGAAATATCATAAAATTTTAAAATTCCGAAACTAACTCGTTTTTCTTAACTTCGAGGTACTATAATTTATTAATAGAAAAAAATGATGGAAATGATAAAAAAAAATCATTATATGTATTAGAAATTTCTGAAATTCTTTTAAATTACTATGTAAATCATTAATATTCTCAATATCTATAAAATTTTAGTTATGCTATGATTTTATTTGGCTTAATTCTTTTTTTCATTAATAATGTAATGACATTATTTTTTCAATAATCAAAATTTTGATGAAGCATATATCCCTTATGTCAAAACTTAAGAGGATTTATTGCAATAATCATTTCAGCTGTCAACATTTTTTTTTTTTTTTATTTTTGTAATTTTTAATTATAGAGATTAAACAAGTTTTGTTTTAACATACCTTCACAATCACCATGAATAACTGGTATATCGCCACGTCTTTGGACATCATTCAAATTGTCATCTAAATGTGTTAGTGGAGGTGGTGGTGTTATTCCTGGTTCACGACGTTGATGATATCGATCCAATTGATCTTGGTTATACCAATCACGAACATCTCGTTTTTTAGTTTTCTCTTTGAAAAAGAAATATAATTGGTAACAAAAAAAATTTTACAATTCAGTAATTTAATAATTGGTTCTTATTTAAGTGGAATTTTGATTTTATGATAATAATACAAGAAAATAAAAGACAATTTTTATAAATTTGCCTAATTTTTAAATAAATTTGTTTGGTTGATTCAAATAAACAGCAAATATAACATTTATTTAATCAGAAAATGTTGGTTCTTAAGACGTAAATATTGGGAGAACAAGATTACAAAATAAAAAATATTTTTCATCCGAAAATTCGAAAAATTCTTCAAAAATAAGTCAATAGATGCGTGACTTGATTGGTCTAAAAAATTTAATCGTTTGGTTAATCTACATTTTAATTTCAATTTTAATTTATAATCACGATTTCTTTTTTGGAATTTTCCAACTACATATATGTAATACGAAAATATTATGTTGTTACAGTCTCTTAATTTTAATGATTTTACGCTAAATTAGTTGAAACACCTCTTCAGTTTTAATTTATGTTTTTTAATTACTAATTAAAATAAATGATTTGAATAATCCAAGTTGATCCAATAAAGTCTCTCGAATAGTTCACATAATTTGAAATACAATTAAATGTCGTTTTTGGTTTAAAAAAAAAAAGTCATTCAAGGTTTTACATTTAGTGGGATTTAATTACATAGTAATTAATTTATTTCTATGAATATATTTTAATTAAGTAAGTAGCTGAGATTTTTGTTATATGTAATATAATAGACTTTGGAATTATCAAATATAATTCATAAATTCTGATTTTATTGGTTGATAATTTTTAAGAAAAAAAAATATGTTTAAAGTGAGTTAAAACAAATTGGTATTTTTTATTTTTAAAGAAAACTTGTTATTAATAAAGATTTTGATTAAAATTTTTTTTTTTTATGTAATTTTATGTGACTTTGTAATCTTCCCACTGAATGTATAAAAAAAAATTGAAATTTTAAATGAAAAATAATGAAAAACTTGTACTGCCACACAAAAAGTAATAATTTATATTTATAGAATTTTCAATGTACATATTTAATTGAACGCACTTTAAAGGTGTGCTTACATTACTGTGGGTTTTTGAGAAGTATATTCTTTTTTCTAACAATTACAGGCACAATGCTAAGAAAAAATTGCACAAAGTTTAAAGGAAATTTAACATAAAACTTCAGTTTTCTCTTCTTTTAGCTTCTTTAATTTTTAGATTACACTTTAATAATTCGTGCATCCAAAAGTATTGCACATAAACTATTTGAAAATTTCGACATATCATTTTGAAAATACAGAAAATTCAATTATTACTTTCAATAAATTTTAAATTAACTTCAATTTATAAATTGAATTAATTTCAAATAAATTTCTAATCAACGTAAATTTTTATTGTTCATAAATTTCAATTTTAAATTGATGTAATTTGTTAATCATCTTAAATTGACTTTAAAAATTTGTGATAAAAATTTATTTTTCTTTTCCACTTATCAATTAATTGATTAAACTTATAATATTAAGAAGTTTAGTGCAAACTTAACCTAATAAATAAATTCTTAACATTTTCAACTGTTTTAAACATCCTACAAATTCTCCAATTTAACTTACCTTTATCACTATTTTTATGTTTCAACATTTTTTTATTTGCCCGATTACGATTTATAATCTTCTGACAATGTGCTCTTGTATGTGCTTCATCAACTGTTTTGTCAAAATACAATGGATATTTCCTTTCTCGGAACTGTCAAATGAAACATAATATCATAAGTTTAAATTTTCCAATTAAAAATATTTAAAAAAATAATTATATCTTACAAGTTTAACAATTGGCATATTATCCATTTCTGAATAAATTTTTGACAAACTCATTCCAATATTATGTTCAACACTATCCTTACAATCAATCCAAATGGTTAATAGATCATTATGAAAATGTATTGCTAATGATCGAATTGTTGCTGTTGTATTAATTGATTCAATTTTAAAACTTTTTGCAATTACTTCAGAATTTGAATGTATATCAACAGTAATTTCATGATTTGTACGATCCAAGAAAAATGATAATTTATTTCGCATTGTTGGAAAATCAATCATAAATAAAGCTTCAACTGAAATATGAACTTTACGGCGAGGTCTATATTAAAATGAATATAATACTTGAATTACTAAATTTGTCAATTTTAAATAATGTCATTAGAATTACAAATTATGTTAGATTAATAATTTTTATGCATTGAACATTTTCCAAGGAATAATTGTGCAATTAATAATGAATAATTTAAAAAAAAAATAATTAAAATACAATTTTCTTTTAATTACTTACCTTATATGACGCATTGATATGACTACATCGTCTTTGATAAATTGTTCAAGTTCACCAGACGCCACTAAAATTATAAAAAGATGATTAAATAATGCAAACTTTATAAATAAAGTATAATAAGATTTATTTTCCTTTTGACTGTAAATTGAAATCATTAAGCTTATAAAAGATAAAAACTATAAACCTAATTGAAATTTGCTATTTCGCCATATTCTACAAGAATATTTCGTTGGTTTGAAAGCGGTAACCCTCCGTGCATCAGAAAAACCTACGGGTATCAACAGAGCAGCTGTATTAATGTTTCCTCGTCTTCCCCGGTCTTGGATTTATTCATTAAGATTATACTTTCAAAAACGCTTTTGAGCGTTTAAATTCCCACAAAAGAGGTTTGTGTTGGCACAACAATTGTGAATGGACCCTCTAAGATTATGCTCATTTTCAGCCTAATTTGTTAACAATTTTTTATCGACAAAGGACTTCGTAGCTGGTAAGTGATTTGGGAGTTATTTATTACCGCATATTTTGCAGGTTCATCTGCCTATAATCTTTTGAAAAATTTAGTCTATAACCAAAACTGATAAGTTTTATTGCAAAAACTCGTTCCAATTTTGAAAGACTATTGAGCATAAACATCTAAACAAAACCTTTAATTATATTTCTTTTGATGGTAATCTTTGAAAATTGATAAAACTGGCGCCAATTTTCTGATTTTAATACTCATAACTTTCATATTTAATTATTATTTTTTATCAATTTATCTATAATATGCATTAGGAAGATAGCATCACTACTCAAATCTAATTTAAATGCTGTTTAAATATAAGTATATTGAAAACGTGTTTTCTTTTTCTAAATCACTTTAATATGGTACTTTGTAATAAAATATTTTTTTTTATACAAGTGAAGTCATTTATCAAAAGTTTAAGCATGGGCGCACGCCATACTATCAAGTGTATGTTTTTTTTATACCGCACCTCTACACCTAATCGATCTACCAAGTGTTGTTTTTGCTATTGAATAAGCAGCTAGTCAACTTATACTTCTAACAAAAAAAAAACAAGCGTCACAAAATCATAAAGAAAAGTTAATGTTTATAGTAAAAAAAAATTATTTGCACCAAAGTTGTTGTTGGCACGCAATTGATTTTCACCTCTATAGTGTAAATTACGAAAATTTATCTACTAAGAAAATATTTTCAACTAGTTTTTCACTATATATGATGATAAGACTAACTTAAATTTAGTGATAATTTTCTTAAGATTTATAAATTTATCTTTAGTTATTTTTTACTTTATGAGCTGTAACAATAAATGCTGTTCGGCATCAAAGAATTTTTGTTATGTTTTAATTTAATTAAAATAGTGTTTAGATTTTTATATAAAACATTAATTAGAAGTGAATAATGAAGATTGGTTGAAATTGATTAAATAGTAATTCAGAAATTTCTCAATAAAGAAGACATATGTGAAAGAATAAATCTTAAATGTGTATGCGGGTAAAAAGTGAGCTAGTCAAGGAATAGATTAAAGGTATAGTGATAAACAATTTCGTATTTCACTGGTTTGGTATATTCTGAATCATAACTAACACATTGATTTTCAAAGGGGTACTTAGTCTCGTTGAATAAATCCTCACTACAGTCCAGTTTCCATAATTTACAAGTATGAAAATTTGTATTTAATCTCTACATTTACGATTATTTATAATGAATGAGAAAATAATTTAAGGCAATGAATAAATTGATTTGACCTAACCATGGTTATTCACACATAAACATTTTACAAATTTTAAAAAAATTATGATATTTATGAGTAAAAATATCTTAAATGTCGTAAAGACTTATGTTTAGTTTACCGTAAATTTTATCGTAAATTAGTCATGAATTAATATTACTTTCAATTTATTGGCAATTTTTTATCTTCACAAAACTGTAAGATATTTTATATTTATATGTTTATATTGCAAATTATATATTTTTCCGAAAAGAATATTATGTGGAGGCGCCTATGTTTCAAAATCAATATTTTTATGTTATATATTGTATAAAAGATCGAATATATAGTCATGTATTGAAATAATATGAATTATATTCCATATTTATCGAAAATCACACAATAATCTGTACTCAAATTCACACAATATTTTATAATCTCTAATTAAATCTGTACTAAACATAATAATAAATCATATGTACTTAATAAATCATATAAGACTAAATTATTGTAAATTCCATTTCAAAAATATTATTAAATAAATTATAAATCCTATTATTATTTTTTGTACGAATATAATAATCAGGATAATGTTATGATGACTGAGATTTTTGCTGAATTTCTAAACTATTTTTAAACATAAGCATAATAAATTCTCGCTTTTAATGGCACCCTAAACTCCATAAAATGTTGATACGAATTTTTCTACTCTAACTATAATATTAAGTTTTTTTAAATTGGAATTTAATTAAAGTTGTAAATATTCGAATAAAGACCTACGATAAAACATATATCAAATATTTCATCTACCTACAAGATAAATTCTTTGACCAAAATAAAATTTTTTAACAATTTTGTTTTTACTTAATTTGTCTGAAATAAATTACTTTTGTTTTTAATTTATTACGAATATTTAGTTAATTTATATTTAATTATTTTAATAAATCTGTTTTTGTCTTCAAAATACTAATTTGTAATTTTAATAAAATATAAATATTATTAATATTTTTACAAAAAAAAAATATTAAAAAAATATGATACCATAAAACTACCACAATTTAAATAAATATTTCAATGATCACATCTGGTTTTCATAACAGCAACGTTTATGAAAATAGTTTTTAATTTTAGTATATGTATTGTGCGGCTTTCTATCTTTAATGTGTTCAATATATAATTTTATGTAAGATTGTTATTGAGTTTATCTTTAGAGTGGTTTTCAAGGAAAATCAATTTTTTTTTTACAAAATAGATAAAAGTAAATTGATTCTGTTTTTATAGTATCAATTACATAAGATTTAATTATTGATGATACTACAATTTTTTATGACTTAAACTATATATTTTTGAAAAAAAAAAATTTCGCTTCAGAATCATATTTTTATATCTAATTCAGATCTATAAACTTTCTAGAAATAATAAAATATATCAATAAAACATGTTTTTGTTGAAATCAATTTTACAGCGCTTATACAGAATGTGTTAATTTTACCTAAACCACAGGTTTTTTTCATAAAAATTATTATTATATGTACTATGATTTAGACAAGTCGAAATATTACTATTAAACGACAAATTTAAATTATTTCAACGTTTAACTGATCTATATATTAGCTTCTGAGTAAATTTCTATTAAGAATTTACCCAATTTATCTGGCAATTTGATATAAATATTTTAAAAAAAATTTATATATTTTTAGCATAAATTAATCATAATATAAAATCATTTATTCGCCAAAAAAATATATTTCAATTATATTTTCAAATCATAAATGGAATTTAACACTTAACACCATAAACTAGCTCATAAAGCAATAAAACTTATGTAAATTTAACTCATTTATATAAATTTTCTACAGTATATTCTTGACAATAAAATTTATTTTATCTACAAAATTATTTAAAAATTATATCGTCAACATTCAAATAAATTTTACAATTTAATTAATAGTTATTATCATTTTAATCTGGATTAAGTAAAAAAATTGTATATCTCTTGTAATGTTCCATTATTATCTCTTATTTTATCGTTCCTTTTGGCAATATATTCGAACAAATTTTTTTGTAAAAAATAACTTGCAACAATTCCGTTTCACTTCATTAGATTAAAATCATTAAATAAATAAATTACCCACCTACTCGTTCGATAAAAATGCGTTATTTCCTGTACACCGAGTCCACCAACCTCTCTATTAAACTAATTGTATAATACAAGCCTTTTTACAATTACGTTTGTTTATTGGAAGAACGTGTAATTCCCTCTAGGTTTCTAATACTATTTACGATAATTTCGTTTAAATAAAAATAAATCTGAATTCACGGCATAATTAATGTCTGAAGTCTAGTTTGAACTATTTTGCAATATAATTGTATTTTGAAAGAATTATAAAATCTATTCTCGATCGTGTCCACATATTAACTCGAAGAAACCTAAACCACATCCTGTGATTTAGAACTACATATAATAATTTTTTTTTTCAGCTGTTGGGGTGAGTTGAATCAATTTGTGCCAGGAGTAAAAAAAAACGTTTAATGTGTGGCGGCTCTTAAGAAACAATTATGCGGTACGATAACCACCTTGCACAAGTGACAAACAACATTAAAAATAACAAGAAAAATGTTATACTGTATATTCAAAAATTATTATTGGAGTTGGGGAGGTGGCGATAAAAATGAAAAGTATAAAGGAATAAAAAAATTATTTTTTTGTTGCAAAGATACTAAGAGGATGGCATGTCGTTGTTTAGTGTAATTACTTTCACTAAGAAAAAAATTGTGTTATTAAATTTTTAAAATACGAATAAAAATAGTTCCTTAAGATAAAAAAAATCATGTTTAAATATTTATTTTAGTTTCTCTTCAATATTTATGACAAATAAAAGCCATTTTGCTCCAACATATTAGTCCATTTATGAAAAATATTGGGTAAAGCATTATTAGCAAAATATTCTATTAATTTGAAATAAGTAGTCTTAAGTAATGGCAGTTTGTCTCATCTCCAGCACACTTAAATTCGTTCATACACATCTACAATTCAGCGTTTAACAATTTATTCAGCGTGCAATATTATTTCAGCGTATAACTTTTCCGCTAAATCGTTTAAATCCTCAGGAAATTTTCTTTCAGTGTGTTCGTACTACTACCTCGAATACACTTTGATGAATAACTTTAACATATTACATTTAACACTATTAACTGCAATTTCTTCATTCTTTAAATTACCTTTTTTGCCATTCCGTTCGGAATAAACAAAAATTATTCTTCACTAGAAATTCATTTAGTCTATATTTTTATACAATTATTTCACTTAAATGATCACAAATTGAATGCCTTAAAGGTTTTTTTTTTATAAAATAAAACAGTGGTAATAAAATCAAGCAATTGCAAAATAAATGCAATGATTATCGTTTTTGTTGCTCCTTTTTTTTTTAGAGTCTACACAGAAAATTATCAATTTAATGGCACGCAAATATACAATAAATACTATATAGTGACTTGCATTTGCGACCTGTTGTCCAACAAGTATAAATAATATTATAATTATTTTACGTCAAAACTAGATTATATTACCTTTAAGTCAATTTTAATAATATAATATTTGATTTAAACATTTAAAATAAAATATTTTATAATTTTTTTTTTGTTTTAGAATTTTTTTTATGTTGGGCGACACGTGCACCTAGAGAGTACACCTAAATATATAATAAAGATTTATTAATAGCGGGGGCGCAATCCCTGTATGTACAATTTTTATAAACTAAATCAGATAAATGTTTCAGTTTATTTGTTTTTAGTTTGTTTGTTATTTTTTTTTTTTTTTTTGGTTCACGAATTTAATGAATTATCACTTCCTGTTTGATCAAAAGGAAATTAATTTTTTTAGATCTACCACAAACTGTAGCAGTTTTATGTTAATAAAAATTTAGCTCTTACCTGGATCTAATGACAATGACATGACATTACCAAATATGGTAAATGCATATATTGCTAATAATGAAAATCCAAAATTCTTCATGATTTTTCAAATTTCTATTAAGATATTTGCAACAAAAAAACAAAACTGATGGTTTTTTTCAGGTTATGCGCCTAAAGCGCAGGGTCCCACACTTTAGTGTGGGTCGATATAATTCTTTTTGTTTATATTTTTTGTTATATTTCTGGAGCACTTTCAATGTTTGTTCTGAAAAATATGAAAATTAGAAATTAAATATTAATAAAATTTATTAAAATTAAATTTAATTGAAATTATGCTATATTTGTGTAGATTATTTTTATTGTAAAAGATTATAAATTAATATTCAAAATGTAATGACTTTTATTTGTGCAACATTCGTGTGATTTGATTCAAGTTCAAACTTGGATTTTCATTTATAATAATTATTATAAAATGAAAAATTAATATGTTTTGCTTAGAAAATAAATAAAGGTGATTTCAAGTGCATTTATGGTGGGTGAAATTGGAAATTATTTGTAGGAATTTAATAGATAAATTAATTTTAATCATGAGATTTAAATATATTTATGGTAAAGTCACATTTTTACATAATTTGTTATTTAATATTATAATTAGTAATATGAAATTTAAAAATTTGTGGAAGGAATAGGCAAATTGTTAATTATGTAGTAAATTCAAAAATTATTTAAAATTAATTTAAAAGCATTCGTTTCTGATTTTCAAAAGAAATTCTAGTACATATTCTAAAAAAAATTATTTTTCATTAAAGAAGATATTTTTCTAGAATATATATATTTGGTGGAATCCAAAATTACACTTCCTTAAGAGTAAAACCAGGAAATCTTGTAAAATATTTAATTAAACATGTAAAATATTTTTCTATACTAAATAATTGCAAAAATTAACATTTTTCGACTAAAATCTCTAGATATAAATAAATTAACTTCACAATTTTCGAAATTTATATTGAAATATACATAAATCTTCAATTTATAGCTCAGGTTTAAATACTTAAAGCTGAATAAACTTAAACCAAGATGGATGCCTCGAACGGAAGTCGAACCTACTACCCCCCACCCACAGTTTACACTAAATCGGATCTTAGAATCTAAATTAGAACCATATATAAAGAATACTCTGGAAAAAATAGTCAATATTTTAAAATTTTAAATTTTTACAATTCAAATAATCTTGACAATTCTAATATGCCATTAATTTTTGATGGAAGACCATTTTTAATTTAATATGTCATTTCTTACGTAAAAATAATAATAATAATAATAATTATGAAATGCTTGAACATTAAATGACCAGTTTACTGACAATTTTTTTATTATCTTTTCATGATAAATGATGTCGTACATCTCTCAGAATGATTGTAAAAAAAAAAAAACAACAACCGAAGAATGTGAAATAGAAAAAGAAGAACTAGTAAAATTAAACTATAAAAATTTCAAACCTTTTTAGTAACCCGCTTTTAATGCCCTGCTGATTTTGTTTTGATTGCAATTTCTTACACAACGTAAAAATAGGTGTAAACTTTTGAAGATTTTTACCGCATTCCAGTATATATTATATTTTTACATAATTTTTTGTAAGTGCAGAGATATTTAGTTAAATTTGAAATGGTAGAGATAGGGTATGCCAGCTTCTTTATATGTCTTAAAGAGTTATCGTTGATAAGCCTGTAATGCTATATTTTTATAAATATAATATGCATACAGATTTGTCTAGGGATTTATGGAAACATGCTTATGGTGATGAATGTTGAAATCAGGAGGATATATGACGATTATCGCGTGCAGAGCTTGCAGACCGTATACTATATCGATATAAGGTAAATTGTAAAATTATTTTATTCTTATCAAGACTATAGTAAATTATAGCTTTTGATATACCAAACTTATTTATGGCAAACTCTATTTTAATAGATTATAAATGAATAATGGTCTGTTGAATCAAATTTAGACAGCTACTGGCAAATGAATGCTCATTAAGTGAAAATTTCGTGTCTAAAATAAGACGAATTAAATTTTAAAATTATATTAAAATTGTTTCTACTTCCATTATGGTAATTTTATTTTTTGGAAATATTCTAAATATTGAAGCTCTTTCTGAGTTTTAACAATTTTTTAACTCTGAATACTTTAAGAAAATCCATAATCTCCATGTTAAAAAGCAACAATTTCTTATCAAACTCTGTTATACTACTGATATTGTACAGGCATTCATAATGGCGATAGGAGTTAATGTTTACATTCCATTAAAAAAATTAATTTATTAATAATACATAAATAAGCAAATAATCCGCAAAAAAATCCTATAAAATTCTAATTTTGTATACAGTCTCGCCATTAAGTGATAATCCTTGTCCAAGGTCAGATGTACTGTTCATTTTATTTTTATTTGATCGACTATACCATCCCAAACAACAAACTAATCATCTTAATAGGAGGTCTGATCGTGACTAGAGGCATAGTTAATCTTTTAGCTTGTAACAGAACTATCATTTTTATGTATAATTCTTATAAGTATGATAAATTAAAGGTTATTTTATTATAATAAAAGAATATAAATATTCAATGTGAGCAATCTACCATTTTATTTTTATGTTAGGTACACAAATAAAGGAATTCCGAAGAATCGAGTTTGTTTCACAAATACTTAAAATACATAAAAAAAAGCTGAACGCATTTTTCTTTATTTGGAATAAAAAAAAAAGTAATATTAAACAACGGAAATTTATGACAACCAGTTGTTAAAGAAGATCTTAAAACATAGTAAGATTATGTAAACAATATTTAACGTTCTTTGTACATAAAATAAAGAATTACTGTGGTTTTTTTATTCTACAGAATTTTATTGCACTAATGATTTTGAACTTAGGTTGATTTATTGTTCTTTGAATAATGATAATCTTTAAAAATATGTTAAAGATTGTCACAATTCTGAAGGATTGTCACAATTTTGAAATTTAAATGTGTTCCCCATTTCTTTTATGAGCCTGATGAAATTCTTGATTGACTTTAGCAATAGTTTAATTTAATATTTGGACCGAATATTTAAAAAAACTTACTTCAATTAAAGTCTGTAGCTCTGTAGTAAATGTATGAACCATTGTAAAACTTTGTTATATATTTGTTAATCCAACCTAAAATAAGCATCACTCGTCGTCGCGGCACTCTAATTTGTATAAGTTTCAACGAACAATAATTTAATAGTATTAACCAAAGCGAGCTTGTGAAGGTACATTTTAGAATGTAGCTAGTTATAGTTTATCCCGGTATTAATCAAAACCAATACCGGAATACCGATATTGGTTGTTTGATAAATTGACAAGTAGACTAGAAGTTTGTAAGCAAATCTAATCTTCAATTTTTACCAGACACCAGCTGCGAAAAATTGAAGATAAGGGATGGCTAAACAAAGCAAAATAAGTATATATAATAAAACAATGTGAAAAACATAGCAAAATAATATTTATATGTATTTTCTGATGGGGAGAACTTAAAAATTTTGTCTCATTTATTTCGTTCCGTATGTCAATTTAAATAAATTTCGAAATATTAAAAAAATTAAAATAATTAATCTATTACTTTACATTACAATAACGAAAACTTTGATTTGAGAATTTTTATCAATTTCTTTTGATTACCATGTCCTTTGATAGACATTGATAGTTTAATACTTCCGGAACTTAAATTTTTTCAATTGTGAAACTTCAAGTTATAATCATTTTTCAATTGTGAAACTTCAAGTTATAATGTATAAAAATTGAAATTTCACTAAAATATAGAACGAAAAATATTTCTAAAAATATTCAAACAAAATAAGCTCTGGTATTTCCGACTTTTAAAAATAAAATATTTTTATTTTTATTCTGTCATTAATTTTAAAAAAGTAATAAATTTTTTTTTATTGATATATACACCCATTCACGTGCCACTAATTTTGCCCTTTCAGACCATTTCTTCTTTCTTTTGGGTTTATTTTTCCTGTCCAACGATCAATTTTTAATATCTGACAGCAAAAACAGATGTCCCTGACATGTTATATATTTTCATTCCCACTTAAAATTCTCTTCTAGATGTAAAATAATTAAATTTTATTTAAATTAATTTGTTTTATATAATTATTATTATCGTCTAAATTTAACCTTATGAGTTGGTTGTCAGTTCATGATTTTGATACAAGGAAAACATGTTCTTTGGTTTGACCTAATTAATTTCAGTATTTTATTAAATTTGGTATTATTGTCATTGCATTTACAATAGTTGTGTCGAAATTAGATATATTATGATGAAAAGCATATCTAATGGGAATTAAAGTATTTTAAAATTGTTAAAATAAAATTATGTTGAACCGAATTTTTATTTATGCTCACAACAAGTAATATTTATGAGTTTCAAAGCTTAGCAATTTCTAGTGTATTTATTTAATTTTATTGAATAACTACATTTTGTAATTATGATTTTTTCTTAAAACTCTTTTTTTAATGAAATGAATATTAAATTTCTCAATGTTAATTCGTCAAAACTTTATTTTTTATTTTCTATTTTAACAACTTGAAGATAATAAATTTTCTATCTTATAAATCTAAATTTGTTTTGGAATTTCTATTAAAAATGTGAATTCTTTTTAATAAACTTTTTTTTTTTCTTGAAATTTTAATTTACATAAAAACTAGGACATTCTTTTGGTGATTTCAATTTTCAACGCACCATCAACAACAAAAAAAGAACATAAAAAAATATGTCATTAAAATTTATGCTGGTATTTAATGATTTTTCATAAATAATTAAAGTTATGAAGAAAATTGTATATAATATCATACTAGAAACTAGAGAAATATAATCAAATAATTTTTATGACAAGAAAACAAACGGACAATATAAAATAAGTGAAGAGTTTTTACTTCGTAGGTGTTAAATTTTGAGTTTTTTTTTGTTGTTGTGCGGCTCGTTAAATTGATAAATTACTTGGCGCCGCGTGATCAAAATTTAAAAAAAAAAATTTTTCAAATAAAAATTCATAAAAAAAATTAATATTAAAATGAAATTTATATAAAAAAAATTTTTTTTTTTGGTTTTATCAGATTGACTTGAGGCGGTGCATTGTAAATCATAAAGATATGAAATTCAATGTCGGTTTTTATTTATTTAGTTAAATTAAGTTTCTGTTATGAAAAAAAACATATTTAATTAAAATGAATATAAAATGTAGGACACAAATAAAAAAAAGTGTTAAAAAAAGGAGTAATATATCACATATGTATATTCTGGGAAATTTATATTTTAAATTTATGTATATACTTGATTTTATCTTCGAAATTTATTTTAAAAAGTGTGTACTTAAAGTAAATTTTTAATATATGTAATTGAGGAATATCAATTAAGTTATTACATTATTTAATTGTTTTGTTATTTCATCATAAAGTATTTTATCAAACAATCTTAACAAGAAAACTTTATGTATATGAAATTTAATTATGAATATTATAAGTTGTAGTTGAGTATGTTTTAACATAGTTTTGTGACTTTTATCACATTTATAAGGCTATGAATGGATATCTAATTTCAGATCATAATTAATTTTATAACTCTAAGATAAATAATTCAAACCAATTTATTTGTAATATTCACCCATACTTCTTGGACTATACCAGAATCTGTGTCTTATTTAGTAAGACGCCAAGTAGATAATAGCCCCGGTTATAATAGCTCCGGTTTATGTCACCAGAAAATCTTTTAAATATTTTTCAAAGAAATGTACTTTTTAGTATTAAGCAGAGTTATTTAATTGCTTAATGAAGCATCACCTGAGAGTAGAATTATTCTAAATAAAATTTTACCAAAAGTTTAAATGTTTTTTTAAATAAAGAAGCATAGACACTTACGACTTACCAGAAACATTTTAAATTTATTTGCTGGGTATAAGTTATTTGTCATCCAAAAAGTAACATAGCCCTGGGCATAGTATTATTACGCGAAAACTTATTTTAATTTTAAGGTAAAAGTACAACGATCTTTACTCTCTCACATCCGAAATGTTAAAGACATACTACTATAGGATAGAATGGAAATCTGGCATTATTGCTGAAATGGTTTTAAGATTGTTCTACCTCTAATAACGAATTGTGTTATTATTATAATTGTAGTTGATATCTGAAGCAAGTTCAATACATATTCAGCTGGAATGAAAGAGAACCGAATGCAAAATGCGATGCCTAAAATCATTAGCGATTTCGAAAAGTGATGTGTTTTTGAAGAAGATTTTCAGAGAATTCTAGAAATTGGGAAATCATATTTTGAATGTATACCCAATAGATATTATATTTAAATTAAATTACTCGCATGTGATGTAATTCGACTATAAAATTTAATAAAATTTAGTAATGAGTTTTTTAAATAAGTTAATGAGTTTATTTGGTTTTTAAGAATGGAGTTTGAAAATAATTCATTCAGCAATAAATTTAAAAATTATTCATGATTTCTATAGGAAAGATTATCATAAATTAGGTTGTCAGACCAAGTTCAATTATATTTCCATTAAACTATAGAATTGCATTATATTTTTCCCAAACCATTCACAAATTCCAATCTAAAACTTAAACTTTCGCATAAAAAACTATTTCTTAAAATGTTAAAAAAAACTTCTTGTACTTCAAAATTGAAATTTAATACTGTTTAATAAAATAATATTTACATAATTAAATGGCAATAAAAAAATAACCATATTTTTCAAATATATTTTCAAAAAAAAACAAAATAAACATTTCCGTTTATGATTTTATGATGATAACTTCAAATATTAATAAATTAACCAAAAAGGATCATATTACCACCAACTAAAAATTCCATATTTCGCTTTGATTTTTAATGTTGGACAATTCCGACAATCGTTATTTAACGATATTTTTTATTAGCATTTAAATTTTTATTTATACAATAAGTGATATTTTTTTTTCACTTTATAAATCAACATTTTATTTTAAATAATAGAAAATTTATTAGATATTTTCTAAATAAAATCATATAATTTTTTTATGAATAGTTTAAGAATTTCTATTGTTATTCAAATGTTTTATCCTCAAGAACTCGATAGAGAAAAAAAAATGTTAAAAATTCCAAAACTCCTTTCTAGGCGGATTTTAAATTTAAAATAATACTACACTGAAATTTTTTGAAAAAAAAAAATTAAAAACCATATCAGTATTTTTAAGTTTTATGTAGATAGATGTTGAAATTTATGTTAACAAGAAATTAAATGAGGTCCATTTCAATTGAACATGAATCACATAATCGTATATACAGCATTAAAAGTGCATAACTTTATGTTTTATATCCATAACATTACAGATTTTGTCTTTCTTGTTTTTTTTTTTGTGTGTGTAAAAGAAATGTTGATCTATTATGATCTGAAATCGACTTGCCCACGCGTAAAAAAATTTTATTTCAAAGAGACACACTTTTGCAGGCACAATCAATTTTATTAAAAGAATAATTTTTGTTTTTGCTTTTTTGAAAGGAGGACTCAAATAGAAGTTGTAACTATAAGACGGACGGCCAGGTGTGGTGTAATGAAGGAAATATTATTATTATGTTTGACTTGTGCTCAAGAGTTGAAGTTCTCTGTCCTTTTGTTTGAGAATTTTTGTTCATAAGGTTTTCAAGTATATATGATTGTGGTGGGCTTGGAATGTCATAGGTTTTCTTTTTTTAAGTTGGTTTATTACTTGTTCATTACATTAAAAGTTTTGTCACAGTTGTTTTTTGGTGTCAGTTTGAGGAGTAGTTTTTGGTGTATAATCAAAAATTTATTTATTTTCTTTTGCTGGAGGTGATTACAAGTTCAAAGAGAACATGAAAAAATAATTTAACTATTAGATACAAGTCTAGTGATTGTAATGAAGGATGAAATGGGTCCAAAAAAAGATTTAGGTATTGTAGTAATATTTTACAACTAATTATATGACATAAGTGATTAAACATAAATGTAAAAGACTTAATGTTATTATTGCAACAAATTTAATGCTTCAAATTCGTAGTTTGCTTCTACCTTTCTTATTCCGGGCTAATTTCCGGGTATTTAAATTCAATCGAACTTAAGTAACTTAAAAAAATTCAAAATAAATAGATCTTGGCAAAGTCCTTTTAGGATCACTCAAACTTTTTGCATAAAAAATGTAGTACGGAATGTTGTTCAAAATGTTAAATAGAACTAATCCATACATCCAATTTTGTTGTTGGTATCCTTGTTGGTATCCTGGGAATTGCTCCTAATCTATTTTGCATTTACTTGAATGCACCAGAGCAGGCTAGGTTATACTTCTTTTTTGTTAGTAATTAATGGCGAATGATCTAATGGCGAATTGTGGATAAGCCGAATTTCAAAATTCAAAGAAAAGTTGATACCTGAGGAATTTTTCAGTTATCCATAATATTTAACTTCTCTTAAAAGCATAAGAAACTAATGATTATTAATGTACAATCAAAACTTATATTACACTTTAATTCAGTTTTATATACCATTAGTTAATGATTTATATTTTCAAAATAAAATCAACGTAATCTTGACAGAAAATCTGTTTGATTGTCAAAAACATATAATGCGCATATTATTATTATTTTTCACTCATTTCTAAATACAGTTGAATTGAATAGCATAACAAATTATAATTTTTTTAAAACTTTCTACATAAAATATTTCAAACTACCAATCAAAATATTTCAAAGTATATAGTTTTCATTAAGATATTAGTTATAATAATAATAAATAAGAAAATTTACCACAAAGTCATAAAATTTTCATATTAATCATAAAAGTAAAATATTTTGTTGTTCAATATTTTGTAAAATTAAAAAAAAAATTATATGTTATATTCCGACAAAAAGATTTTTTCGCACATTTAAAATGATGGTGGTTTTTCATTATATTTTCAAATTTCTAATAATATAACCGGCACATCTGATCCTCATTTTTTGCATTTTCAGCATTACTGAACCATTGTGCTAAGTCATTGTGTTCCACATTAGAATTTTCAATAATAAAAAAAAAACACAATGTATTCATGACCACATCAGCCATCAAAGATATTGATAAATCTTTTCCCTGGGCAATAAATCCACATAAACTTTTGTAGCTCAATTTGCTTATAAAAACACTTATTCTGAGCCGGTTTTTTGTGTTTTCTTTTTGTCTAAATGGGATCAAAAATTGATTGAATGATGAGCACTTTGAACAATGACCATGGAATTTCCTAATATATAAATATAGGTATATAAAAAAAATGTATGGTTTTGTGCTTCTGGTGTTTTTAATAATAATAATAATAACAACCGAAACGAATAAGTAAAATGATTTGGTTAAAGAAAACAGTGATAAATATTGAAGTGCAAGGCACTTTATCAATCTTTAAATATTATTGACTGTAGAGTTCATTTTGTATATTTAAATTTGACAAGTGGTTTTTACTAAAAAAAATTGAGTTTTGACAAATAAATAAAAAAAAATTTAAGGTAAAGATTTAATTGAAAAAAGAAGGTAGACAGTTTGAAAGCTAATTGAATGGAAAGTATTAGAAAGGACACTGAAAAATAATATAAATTTAAATAGTTTATTAAACAGTGAAATCAGTTTAACAATTTCTTATTTTTATGTTGTTATGTTTATGTTTTATGCATAATTGTTAAACTGATTACACTGCCAAATAAACTATTTAAATTATGTATTTTTCATTATCCTTTATAGTAATTTCCAATGAATTGGTTTCCAAACTTCTTTCTTCAATTAAATCTTTACCTTTATAGTTTCTAAATATCATATAAAACAGTATATTTTTAATAAAATTAACTTTTTTTAAAATATTTTACTAGTGACCTTCTCAGATATCAAACAAAAATTACTCAATATTTAAACTGAATTTTACACAATATTTTTGAACATAACTAACTGCAATTTTAAATCATAAATAAAAAATTTAACATAACAATACAAAATAAAACTACATTAACAAAACTGTTAATTTTATTTATTCTATTCACCACTAATCAAATAATCACTCAATAAAATTGTCTTATTTAAAACATATATTTTTTTTGTATATATTAATCCCCCAAAAGCTTGTACACACCCATAAATATCATAATTCAAATAAATATAATCTACAAAATTTATTGAATATTTCATTTTAAATTCAAACAAAATGAGCAAAAATTATTAGCATAAATAATGGGAAATAACACAAAGAAAAATCATAATTTCCTTAAGATATAAAAATGTCAAATAGCTTAGTGTTCAATCTATTCAGGGTTTATTCACAGGTTACGCATTAAATATCTAAATTGTGTTTTTTTTCCTTTTTAGTTATTTGATTGACTTTGTTTGAATTGTGCTTATAATGTTTTTTCATGTTACATGGTAACATAATCTCTCTATGCAACACCGATAACAATCAATCTTATAGATAAAAATTTAAAGTTTTAAATGATTTTTAGGTTTTTTTTCTCTCCATTGTTATCAGATTGTGAAGCGTAAATTTGACAATTTTTTCTGTTATCCCACGATTTATAAATAATAATTTTTTATTTTTTTTTTTGTTTGTTATTGAATTTTTGTTATTTCTTCTATGCTCCCGTCATCTTCATATTTTCAATTTAATTGTTCTTGTGACCGTGAAGTTTATTGTCATCTATCGAATTATATATATTTTTTAGTTGATTGAATTTTCTTATTTTAATGTTGTTATGTTTATGTAACAATAATAACATAGAAAACATAAAAAATATTTTTAAAAAAAAACAAGCATTCAACTAAAAACATTCTATTGTTTATTTTAGGAAATATGTAAATAAATTGATTTTATTGAATTTACATATAATTTGATTAATTTTTTTTAGACTAAGAGCTGGCATAAGTTTTTGTTATGGTATTTAAAAAATCTGTAACTGAAAAGTTATTTATGGTCAGAGAATCCTTATAAAAAAAAAACAGTGAGTAAAACCTGAACCGAATGGTACTCTCCTGGTTCTATTTCAAACTTCGATAGATTTTACAAGAATTTTGAAGATGTCATTAATTAAATGAATTAGACAAATTAACTTTAATCTAACATGCTATTATATTAATATGTGATGAGAATTCTGGTAATATTATTTTTCAAAAAAAAGATCTTCTGATAAATTATCGGTATATTGATTAATTGAGTCGTTTATTTTGAAAGTGGTTTAAGATAGTTAATGATTCGAGTTAATGACAATTATGTGATCTTTTATTTACAGAATTTGCAGTCAATATCTTTGAAATCACTCTGATTTTGTTAATAGAAAATTATATAGTTATATACAATAAATTTTTAATTTTAAAAGAGGTTTAAGTCCATTTTTTAAATATTTTAATCAATATCCAATATGCTAGGCAGGTATCAGATTCGATTGCATTACTTCATTACTACAAAACTTGATTCTGAGTATAGAAAAACTAAAAAAAATTTAAATTTAAGAATTTACTTGGTAATAGAAAGTATTTATAACATACCTAAGTGTTCAACAACAGTAGAGCAATAAAATTAATATTTTTATGGCCAAATTTTGTTTATTACTTATTTTAATAGTTTCTTAAAATTTAATTTACTTAACTTTAACTTTACTTTTAATATAAATTGTTTGCATATTTTTATTTACTTTTATTACTATTGATTGCTATTTTCTATATAAAAATTCTATCCTATCTTCTTATTTTTATAGGATTATTTCGTTTACTATTAATTAGATTATATATTTCTAATTCTTTATAATCCCAAAAAAACTTCATATTACCATCATATTATTAGCTACTAATATTTTTAATCAGTGCAAATCATTCAATATCGTAATTTAAAAATAAATTGACATAACCACTTACAAAACAACTGGCTCATGTAATTAACATCCTAGCTATATCTATTTAATTGTAGTTACCACAAATTTTAAATAAGTTGTAAAATATGTTATTCCAATTTTCCAAACTTGCTTGAAAATTATTTTTCCAAATTCAATGATTATGCTATTATATTAAAATAGAAATTATAAAACTTTATAAAAACTGTGGGTGAGTTGTATTAGGGGCTTAAAAGAAATTAAACTACGACCTCACAATTATAATTTTCGAAAAAACATAGTAAAGGTATTCCGACTAACTAATTCGTTTAAAATAATTTTTTTTAAATCATTTCAATAATAAATAAAAATATAAATTTCAATTTATATTCTCGTAAATTTAATTTAATTTTAATATATAATTTAAAAGTGTGTCTTAAATGATCAACACAAATTTTCATTTTGATAAATTTAATTATATACAATTTAATTGTTATGTACATAATTAATATAAACCTGAAAATTATAATTTTTAATTTTTTATTAGTAATAGAAAAACGCCTGCACAAAATCTATTTTTTAATATTAACTATTAAATTTACTGAAATAAGAAATTGAAGCGATTTAATAAATGAAACTTTATTATAGTAAAATATATAACATAAAAATTGTGACAGTAAAATTATATATTTAAAGACACTATTAATTTAAATATGTTTTAAATAATTTTTTTTTATAAGATACTTATGCTATCCAATTTCAAATTAAGTGATTTTTTTTTTTTTGATATAGTTTACAGCTTTTTTTTTTCAAATCAAAATTATTTCATTTAAAATATTATTTTCAATATATTTTCAAACATTTATGATGAAATAAAAAAAATAAATAAATATTATATTTCAGGTATACCCATAGTAATAGTATGGTAGCTAAATAATCAATAAAATAATTAAATTTACGTTTCACTTTCGTATATAAATTTACATGAATTTATTGGGAATAGATTTAATCGTTAATTTTTGTAAACGCCATGCCGTGCATAATATTAAATCGTATTTATATTATTTTTTGCAGTATCATCATAAAATCATTATTGATATTTGAAACTTGATGATGGTAGTTTAGTTCTTGTCAGATATATGTATCTATAAGAACATATAAAAGTATAGAAATTTTGTAATGATGATCTCAACTACAATGTATTTGTATATATGTCTTAATATTGATTATATTGTAAATCCCATTGAGGGATGCTCCTAAATAATTTCATGGTTGTTTCTTTTTTAAAAGAAGTTTAACGTACTTCTTCGTAAATATGAAAAATATAGGTATATGTTGAAATGAATTATGTCTACTTCATAGTCAGCCTACTGAGTTAACAAGAAGAAGGAGGACTATACTGAAACTGAAACTTAAATATATTATGCTGTCAGAACAGACTGAAGATTATGTGAATTGCCGAAAGCCATAAATGATACATTTTAAATGAAATTTGGAATTCAATGAAATGGAAAAAAATAGTACACAATATGTTTTGTAAATTATTTAAAAAGTTAGCATCAAAATGAGTTCGGGGCTTTGATCTTGAATTGGCTACAATTGAAATATATTTAGAAACAATATTTAGAAACCCTGAACTCGGCCTAAACTCGGTTTGGGCTTTCTGCTCCATTGAAGAAGAAAATAAAGAAGATTGGCTTAAAAATTAATCTACAGAAACAACTATGTAATTTATGTATTTGGATAATATATTAATAAGCTTATTATAATCCCGTCCGAGTAAATATATTCCAGAAACAATTTCTATGTTGTCATTATTGGACCCTGCTAACAAACTTTTTTCTAAACTTGGTAAATTTTGAAAATTATAGATTCAGGAGAAAAAGTATTAAATTAAAAATTGTTAGAAACGAAATTTTGCAGCTTTTGGGTTTATTCTGATATAGTTATGTAATTATCATTTCGAATGAACTAACCTTTCCCTGCAACCGATTGTATATTATTCCTCCTCTTAAGTGAGACTTATGACAGAATTAAATTATAATTACTTTTAATGGATTTAATAGTTTTCTTGAGATGTTATCATTTTCACAGTCATTTAATAATGATCCTAATGAAGGGATTGCGATAACTAAAAGAAAATGTAAAAATGAGTTTCAGTTCGATTTAAACTCCTAAATGACTATCCTATAATATTTTATGATGCAGTCTTTTCAATTTCATGTAATTATAATTAGTTTGTTTGAAATGTTAAGTAATACTGCAGAATCATGACAGCATCCTATTTATGCAAAATGACTAAATAATTTGTATATTATTTATGTTAATTTTATGTTTTTTTTTTCCTTAGAAGAATTTCATCAGAAAACTTCAATAGAACAAAACAAACAATTTAAAAAAGATTTATTTGTAGGTGGAAAATATGATAAATGATTTACTTTCAAAAAAAAAATTATTACTTTCTTGTTAGAAATCTTGTTAGAAATTATATAGAAGTAATAACAAAATTATAAATATGATTTATGATTGATACAATTGTGGAGGAAGTTAACTTACACTTATGGAGATTGTTAATTATAATATTGTTTAGAAAGGATATTAGTTTTTCCATTTAAAGTGATTTCGTATAATTATGTTTTCTTTTTATTTTGGAATTTTTATACATATATGATCTATTCAGATTTTTTATAATATATTGCTTGTCAATACAATTTTAGTTGTAGTTAAAAAACCCGACATCAGATTACTGAATATCATGCGAAAGTTATCTATGATATATGTACTCGTATTATGTTGTTATTTATTACGTGCTCGCGTTCGTCTAATAAACTATTTCATTTCTTTAACCCTTAAATAAATAATGTTGGTGATAGTTTGCACAAAATTAGAAATATTTTGATTATTTCGCGTGTGTAGATTACTCAGATATCATGCTGAAAATTTGTTTAAGGACAGTACGATGATTGTAGGAAAATAAGAAGTGTTTTCTTCAAAGCTAAAGAATTGTATTTAATTTTTACCCGCAAAAAGCCCTAATAAAGACCACCAACAATGGGATAAATATCATAGAAATATTAGAAATTTAATTTGAGGAAAAGAACTAAATTGCGAGCAGTCCGAGGCATACTATTTTGACATCAATTTAAAATATTATTTATTAATATTTTAAATTGAAGTCAAAATAGTAAATTTAATTAAATGCTAATTTTGGCTTTTTTAATGATAGTTTTGGTGTAGAATTATTTTTTATAATAGCAGGCCTATTTAATTTTGATTTAAAATAAAAATTCTTAAAGCTAAAACATCAAATATTTCATATATGCACATCCAATCTGTTTTCCATTAAAGAGTTAATTTAAAAAAATTTAACATAACAATAATCAATTATTTTCTACAAAAAATATATAAAAATCATAAAAAATAAAATATTTTACCATAATTTTTATATAGTAAATCCAAGAGGAAATCAATGAAATTGTCATATGAAATTCTTTAAAAATCTGTTCAATTAAAATTGATCTTACTGAAATAATAATCACTTCACTAATAAACTAAAAATAAAAGCACTGATTTTTAATTTGAATTTTCTTCACCCATAAAAAATATGTTTTATAGTGAATTTTTTTTATTCCAATTGACTGACATTAATTAGTCAATTTACTATAAAATTAATAAACATTATAAAATACCATCACATAATTTCTTCACTTCTTAACAACATAAATAATTAATTATTGCTCATTAAATTGTTTTTCGCACAAAAATAATCATTAAAAAAAAATATATTCTTTTTTTGCTTTTTTTTTTAATTAATGAAGTGTGAAAATATCAATTTAAATTTTTAATGATTTCATCATTCACTCTGGGAATATCAAGATTCAAAACAGTTGAACATGAATTTTGCAACTGTTTTTTTTTTTATTTTTATCTTTATATATGTTTCGCGTGTGTTATTACATATTTATTACAACCAAAAGATGAGAATAACATAAATCAACGATAATAATTATCCTGGCTGCAACAGAAAATAAATTTTTTTTATGAAAATTCAATATTTTTGTACCAAATTTTCCCAAAAAAAAAAAAAAAAAATGAATTATTTACTAATGTGATGATATCCCGAATACGATTAAAGCATAAATGTTTTTTTTTCGATATTTTTTAATCAAGAGCGAAATTTATAAACACGTCTATTCGTTACGATCGTTCAAACTAAATTAAATCCTCAACAAATCTGGAAACAAACAAAATCATAGTAAAGTTTACTCAGCAAATCACAAACAAAATAATATAAACAAAAAAAAACCCGATCAACCACAAAAGCGTGGATGGTAAAAAATAAAACGAGTCGGTTGTAAAAGTGTTGTATTAGTGTATTGTATATATTACAACGATTGGTATTGTGGTTTGGAAGCATAATGTTTGGTGTTGTGATATGTACCACCACCTCCTCGAATTACACACTATTAACAAAATTAAAAATTAAATATAAAAATAAATTACTAATTTTTTTTTTAATGTTTTGGCATCTTCACCTTCAGATCAAATGTAATATCATACGAATAATCGAAAATTGGAATTAAATTGAAATTGTGTTAAAATATGCAGATTGTAAATTTTTCAAAATCTGAACAAGTTTAAGGGAAATTTTTTTTTTTTTTTTGTAGTTTACTACAAAATATTAGTTTGATGATTTTATGCTACGAATATCTTATATAGTATCAGAGTATCTTAAATTCGACAATTTACTTTTTATAATATAAATCTGCGATAGTTCAGATTCAGACGATCAGCGTTACATCGCATTAAAATTTAAAGAAAAAAAAAACTGAAAAAACCAAATCAAAGTTTCTTTTTTTTTATGTTGAGTATTTTTAATAAAACACCTACGCATATATTTTCACTGAAAATTATCGTTTTCAAAATATATTCAGTTTTAATGTTTTGATTTCTTTTAGGTTTTTAGATGAAAAAAAAACCTCACCTTTGAGTTGTATTAACAGTGGCAGGAATTCTGTAATGTTGGTTATAAACCGATAAAAATATTTAAATAATTTTTTAGTGTCATAATTTTAAGTTTGATATGTTAAGTCTATGTCAATTATGATTTACTGGGATTTTATTGTGTACCTTTCAGAGGATGCAGTTGTTTTTAGTAAGAAGTCTGACTGAAAATTTAAAGATCAAAACAATTGTACTTTCAAAATTCTTGCAAGTTGTTTAAAAAATGTACGGATCACCTCCGTTGTTATTCTCAGCTACACAATTCGTAAGATTTCAAAATATTTAAATTATTTTCTTAGTGATTTTAAAATCTGCATAATTAATAAAAAAAATCAATGTCTTAAAATTATTTCTGATTTTTAACTACCATCTATGTCCACCTTTAATATATAAATGTTTTCATATTAAAATATCTACTACTAAAAAAAACTTGAATCTGGAATTAACATTAAATTTGTGATTTTAGTGGTCATTTTTTTTTTATATTAAATTGACCTAAAAGAAACTGTGAAATATCATAAAATATTTTATTTAATATATTTTTTCCATGCCAAATTAAAATTTACATTAAAGGAAAAATCTTATAAGTGTTAAAATTTTCTACTTTAATAATTATTTATTAAATGAGACACAGATCATCATAAAACTGACTCATTAAATTATCATATTTTTTTTTATCGTATATTAAAAAAGATTTAAAAATTTTTAGCTTTATGATTATTACTATTTCATATTGTCATTTATAGCACAAATTATTGTAAATAATAATATTAATAAATATATCTTTTAGTTGATTTTTAGATAAGATTGAAAAGAAATATAATTCATTTTCATATCAATAGAAGGAAAATATTAATACAAGAAAAGTCTTAATACATAATTTTAATAATATTGTAATAATTTTAATCTCAGTTGTACGAAAATTAAAATTGTAATAAATATTTTCAATATTGAAATTTTTTACATAATTTTTCCGGTATTTAAAAATAAATTTCAAAAAATATTCGTCAACATTTTATTATTTTCTCTATTTCTATTAATTTTGGGTTTTAAAAATAACTACATACATACATATTTTTAATTATTACTACGCCACAATTCTGAAGTGCAATTATATCAAATTAATTTAGCATTAGTCAGTTTTTGTTGTAATTTCGAGATATCATTATTTTCCGCATTCATTATTTACCAATTATTTACAATTTACCATTTACATTCTTACAATTTCCGTCAAATTTACAAATATGATGTTCGCATATCATATACCAGATTTAAAAATTGGCACTGCAATAATTATATTCCAAGTGTTTAGAAAACAAAAATCTTTCCAAACATCACTAAATCATTAAGTGTTGGAGTTTGTTTTTCTATAAAAAAAAAGAAATATCTTTTATATTTCTAATATTATTAATGAACCAAAGTTCAAAATTCAAACCTGGCTTAGAAAATAATATATCGTATATATTAGACATATCGTAAGATTTCTTAAAATACTGGAAATTAGTTATTACTTTTCATAGATTGTCTTATCATCATTAATTTTCTACTAATCATTATTAAATGTAATCATAATTTTTTACAAAGTTTTTTAACATTTTCCAGAGATTAATTTAACTCTTTACATTTTTTATGGAACCATAAAAAATGGTTAAAGTTATTTAACATATTAAAGACAGCTATCAGTTCAGATTTAAAATATTTATATATGGATGGCATTGCTGGCTGTTAAATTGATAAACACAAAAAAAAAAAACCACTAAAGTTTTTTTTAAAAATAAAAATAACAAAATTTATTATTAATGATCATTGATGGTTCACTTCTATAATACTATTTGCCACCTGAAAAATATACCATTTAATTTTTTTGTGTTTTTGGTTGCTGTTCTAAATAATTTCTGTGATCTTATACTTCATCTTTTCAACTTATTTCATATGTGAAGCATTTACTAATTCTTGTTGATCTCTAAGGTGTAAATTTTTCTATATATGATCTCTCACCTCCATCGCTTTGGGTATCATGGTTAATATCATCGAAGTAGCAAAAAAAAAAAAAAAAAGCTGAAAAAACTTTGTTAACATCGAGTAATATATAATAGCTTGAATGCTGCTGCATTTTGTATTACGTTAAATTGAAATACCCCAGCTGAGGTGTGCGATTAGATTGGTGCTGTGATGATCAATTATATTTATTATTTAATAAATATTTGCTGGATATAAAATATGCTATATAGTCGAATTACAACAAATATCATGTTCGCATGGTTCATGATCTTTTTGGTATAATTTTGTTGGAGAAGTTGCACAGTAGGAGTTCATGGCCGATTTGTTAAACGGGTAATTTTTCTTGTAATATTTTGTTGACTTGGGGAACTTAAAGATGTAATTTGTCATATGAATTGTTTAGTTTAGTGACAAATTACTGTTTAGTTATGGTTCATTATATAAAATGAAAAATGGATAAAAATTGTTTGGAAAATAAATATTTTGTGTTTAGGCTTATTGAAAACATTTTCGATGCAGGAGTGAAAATCGATCTTGTTTAGTATTTTAAATTTTACGATACTATTTTCCATTTGCGATAAAAATTGGTGAACCAAATTAATTTGATACCAATTGCACTTCTACTAGAAAACTGCCTTGTCGGAAAATTTGTAGTTTTACCAAAATTAAGTGCAAAATTGGGGTTAATTTTTGTTTGGATACAGAAATGAATAAAATTTAATATCTTACAAAGATTGAGACTTATAGATGCATGAGTCTGCGAAAAATGTAGGGAATTCCCAGTTAAATTCTCAGTTTAAAAATAAATAACTAAAAATTAAATTTTTTTAAGATGTGGTGATCTTCTACTAGGGGTAGGATATGTACTTCAATATTTTATCACGATTCAATTCAATTTTGACCTATAAATCAATTTACAATGATTGATATCGATTACTATGTGAATAATGTCTATCGTGATGGTTTGTAATTGTTGTAGAATTATTGAATTTATTAATAGCTTAACAGTATATAAACTTTGACTTAAAAAGCCGATGTTATCTTATGATCTACAGAACAATTAAAAATTTTATTAAAATTTTATTAAATTCTTCTTGGTAAATGCACCAAGAACCCATATACATATTGGTATATTTAAACATTTGCAATTAAGACTCATCAGTAAAAATGCTGGTAATCTTCAATATTTTATTTTTCACATTTCGCTTTCCCTAACTTCTCATCACACCACATTCAGTTTTGATTTTAATTTTGAATATACAAAAAATCTGATAGTTTATTTCATTTTTAAAGTGATGATTTTTAAGAAATATGAAAACAAAATTTTTTTTAATGTTGATAGCTTTAATGTTGATGGCTGTGTGTTAAACCAATAAAATTAAACTTTATTAAGTAAAAAAAAAAAAACAGATTTTTTTAGTATACAAAAAAACATTTATTTATTTAAATATTTTCATTTTAAAATTGGAGACAGAAAATTATCAATCAAATATAAATTTATTATACAAACATATATTTTAGCATAATGCCATCTATTTATGGTATTAGAGAAATTAGATATTTTATTTGATTATTTGATATTTTAGGCAAAATGTCACATTAGCATTAAACTTTTTTTCTTATTAATTTAATTACATATTTAAACTATATAGATATATAAAACCATATATTGGTATATTAAATAAATAAATACTACTCAATGATTTTTAAAGGTGTTTTAGTTATTTGTAAAATCTGTTATAAGCTTTAAGTAGATTAATAAAGAACCTTAATTGAAAACCAGTTTAATTTCGCGGTTACATTAAGCATTGAAATTAATGATTAAATAAATAATATTATTGTGGTGATATTAGAAAAAAAATGCGTTGGTGTTTAGTCAATTTAAATAAACTTAAAAAACAAAATTAAATGTTGATAATTAAATCAAGTATTTCCGATTTAATAATTCATTTATACAATAAAAAAATATTTTCTGAAATTTTATGTAGTAAAATTAATTTATCATTTGTACATCAATTTCCAATGAATTTTACTTAGTCAGTATACAAATTCGCTAATATTTTTCAATTAACGAGAAATGTATTAATAAAATTATATTATTATTTCTAGAATTATTGTTCTATTAATGTAATTTTAAAGTCTAAATGTAATAAAGCTTGTTGATTTACTAGTTTTGTCATAACTTTAAATATTATTGCACAAGTAATAAAATATATATTACTCCTACTATCTTATTCTAATAAAATAAAACACAAAGTTGAAATTTACTGCAACAATTATGTAATTATAGATTTTAAATATTATAAATATTGGGGGGATAGCATAAAAACTGACTGTTCCCTCTGACTGAACCCATTTAAAGTGTTCCCTCTGAAGAATTAATATGAAACAATTAATTTCAATATCTTCGAAAAAATTACTTATCTTATTACGAAATATCGTTTAAAATTAAAATTGATTTTCGTCCATAAAAATAGGAAGAAACTAAATTTGAAACTACCTCAATTTCTTAATAGATTTTATAGATAGCCCTAACTTAATTTCGAAATTACAGATAGGCTAAGCAAAGTTGCTAACAAAATTTAACGAATCTAATTTTTAAATAAGACAATTTAAACGAAATTTAAGAATTCTTACTTAAATGATTTCCGTACAAATTTAATATAAAAATATGAATGAGCCCAAAATAATTAGAAGACAAATTAAAAATTACTATAATTTATAAATCCTTTTTTTGTTCACAAATTATATACTTTGCAAAAACATATCCCAACATAAAATATATTTAACAACATAGTAGCAAATAAAAATATCCAACTTATAACGAATATCAAATTACATTTCTTGTAAAAATATTGTCACTATGACATTTTGAAAAATAGTAACTTTTTTAAAAAAAAATAATTAAATAATAATATGAAATTCCATCGAAACTTGTTCACCCAAATATGGTACACTAAAAAAAAAATAGTAGTCTTCTTCTTAATCAACAAATATGGGTAAATAAAACTTCATTATTTTTTAAAAAAAATTCCCGGTTGAGATATTCTATGAAATTTATTAAAAAAGGTAATATGAGGGTAACCTGATCAAAATGGCATATTAAAAATGTGTAAATATAATATAATAAAGAAAATATACATTAGTACACCAATTTCAAACTTTTATATATACACTGCATAAGAAATTATGCCTATAGAAGCCGCTTTTATGTTTTGGACATAAAAAATCACTTCTAGATTTACAAATAGAACCAAAATAGCTGGCAAAAAAAAAAAATATTATATATTTCATTCCATATATATTGATACATAAATATTTGCAATATAAAATATAGAATTTCTCATGTATCCATTTATAAAAAATTATGTATATTTATAAATAAAGTTATGTTGTTTTGAAAAAATAAAAATAAAATACAAAAATTTGCATAAAACAACAACATAAAAAAAAAAACCTTAAAATTCTACATTAAACAGAAATATTAAAAATTTTTAAAGAAGAAATATTAATTTTTAAATTAATTCACTGTAAAAATTATTGATCAAATCAAAATTTTTTTGAAATTCTAATTTATGAGAATGTTCGAAACAACATTAACTTCCGGACGGACAGCTAGGCGAACATCAAACTTGTAAACAAGTATCATAAAGGATACTTTGGTTTCTACTAAAATCTCGAATCAAATTTAATTTATGAAAGCTTCTTTGAAATGTCTCTCAGATTAATTAATTATTTAACCTGAATATGAAGCTAACTACAAATATTGTTTATTTTATTCCTACTTGACAGTTGGAATATCTAAGAATCAATTAATCGAACGGAAACCACAGATTTATCTTGGTACTTTACCCAAAAATTGAAAATTTACTTTTTTTTTTAGTATACATTCTCTAACAGTGTAGCGACATTTTACTTCACTGTCCACAATCATTTAACAAAAAAAAAATCATATAAAAGAATGATCATGCACTTGAAAATGTAAATTGCAGTCAATTTGTTCGATGGCGTTTTGTTGTAAGTAAGCATACCACATAACAAGCAACTGCAAAAATATCTAAACATTCAATATGAATTTCCCCCGAAGTAAATTTTTAACAAAAAAAGAAAAAACTAACTAGGAGATTCCTTCAATTCCTTTTTTCGATGTACCTGACATACCATAAAAATACAACTAGATTATAATTTTTTACAGGTTTTCCATCCGCCACATAGGATTCGTTTAAATATATACAAGAACAAAAAAAAAAACTATTCCATTGAACTGTTTAAGATATGAATCTTATGTTTGACCAGCATAATTTTCTAGCATACGTATATCTTACAGATTTTACGGTAGTCGCTAAAATAGAACCAAAAAAAAAAACTCTTATTTTGGATTAATCGCTTTTTAAACTAATATGTACAAATTTTCCAATTTTATTTCTTTACTCTGAATAATTTTATTTATAAAAATTTATTTTATATTAATGTACCCAACTAAGGATTATGCAAATTTCTTTATAGTAAAAATCAAAATATTATGCTGTGTGTGGTATGAAATGGTTGTATAACCAAATAGATAATTATCCCCTTAAGAGAAAATAAGTTAAAATAAAAAAAGATTAAATTTATTGAACTATGGCGGCGGCGCTTAATATATTTTAGATACCAAATTGAAACCAAAAACATTATAATAAAATTCAATATCTACAAAATAAGATTTCTTTTTATTTTAATTAAGCTATCAATTTGATATCAATTAATTTGTAGAAATGCAAAATATTTTTTTTTTCTCTTAAGTGAAGTTTTGATTTTACATAGAAAAGAATTCAATTTAGGTTTGTAAAAATTTACATAAAAAACGATGGGGAATTTTTATTTCTTATAAATTGATATAATTTAGTTTCGGTATGCCGAGACAAAATATTAATTAAACATATGAATGAAGAGCAATTAATGAAAACTAATTGTAATATTTGTAATTTCTAGTTGTTATAAATCGTTTAAATTATAGTAAAAAAAGCATATTAATTGAATATTAATCATTTGAAATTTTATGTTGCTCTTGCTGGTAGCAATTACCATCTTAAAAATTCAAGTTTTAATGGCGTTTTTTAATTATACTTCAGACTTATATGAACATAATTGGTCAATTTTTAGTAGTAAATTTTTGTAATGTTGTTTCTATTCAATTAAATACATCAAATAGATTCACAGCATCAAAAATTTGAATATTTATTTACAAAATGTCATTTATTTCAAAGTTTTGAATCTAATAAATTGCAAAATTAATACAAAATTGGAATCTAAGAAATTGCAAATTAATACAAAATTTATTAAATAAATTAAATTATTCAAGAATTTGAAATCAAGATTAATGCTCAAATTCATAAACGCCATTTAACTTTAGTTAAATAACAGAATTAGTTGAGAAGTTTTTTTTTTGGTATTCATAAACCAATTTCACTCTAATTTTTGCAAAAACTGAGTATACATCTGAAATTTACAGAAATTCAAAGATTATGTGGAATCGCCCTAAATATTTTTTCCAGACAAATTCGGTAAACAAAGTGTCCAATCAAAACTAGTACATAGTTCTCTTTCTATTACTCCCTGAAATGTGCATGTCAGCGTAGGAAAATTAATTAAAAAAATTTCAAACCAATTTTCATGACAGAGTAAGTGTTTTTAAATAATTTGAAATTAACATTTCAGAATTTCAACTGTCATCTCTCTATTTTGATATATATTTTGACAATTCGGAGAGTAAATTGAAGAGACCAATATGGAAGGAAAGTTGGACAATTTTATTCGGTTTCTATAATTATTCCGTGTTCAAATTAGATTATATTTATCAAGTAAATCGCTATGAAAACTTTAGAAAAATAATTTATAATTCAAATTTGTCATTATTTTCTCAAATAGTTTGTTATCGCAACAAATTTTTTAATATATAATTAATTATTTTGGCTGTCAAAACAATCATAAAAATTTAAATAAGACTCTGTTATGGTTAGACACTCCGGACTTAAGATAGTTTCACATATTTCGTTAAAAATTCTTTCTGAATAGAGATACAACACGTAAGACTATTTCACAGCTGAGTACGATTTATTAAATTTTTTACAACTAAATAAATAACCTAAACGAATAAATTAATTAAATATTATTTCAGTTTTTAACGTAATGTTTTCTTTGAGATTTATTTTGCAGCCAAATTAAATTTACATAGAAAAAGAAATATAATAAATATGAGCTCATCAATTTATTTGAACAAAAATAAAAATTAAGTGGCCCTTAAGGTTATTTTTTCACATAAGGTTGTTTAAATAACTTTTAACTTCATTTAATCATTTGAAAATTTTGCTTGTGGGGTCTAAAAAAATAAAGATCAAAACTAGATTAACATAAAAATACAAAATAAATAAACAAAATAGAAACCAGTGCAAATATATTGGATTTGCAAAAAAAAGTTATAACGATCATCCTTTAAAATATTTATATGTAAATAAGTTTTCATATGCGTTGGCGTTATAAATCACTTTTTATATTCTACAATAATTGTAGAATATAAAAACATAAAATTTAGTATTAGCTTTGTTATTAATTTCCTCCAAGAAAGATGTAATTTAATTATATTCCAAGAGGCATATATGTATAAAAATTGAAAAAAAAACACTTTAAATTATATGCTAATTTTTAAGAAATACAGAATTTTTCAGTTATTTGTCATTTAGTTTGGAAAAAAAAAACGAATTAATTGTTTTATTAAATCTGGTTCGGGTATAATTAACTTGCCAAAATTCAAATCTGACACTAGCACATTGCAGTTCTAGTACCCATATTACAAAATTGCTTTTTAAATTTTAAATTACATTTTTCTTTGTCATTTTTCGAATATTTATGGATTTTAATTGCATTACTACTCTCAGTTTACGAATAATTTGAAAGGGAATGGGATAAAGTCACCAATGTCTTCTGATGCTGAATGTTATTTCTGGAATTAATCTATGTAATTTTTTTTGTGTACTCTACAAGTAAAATAGTCTAATCACTCGGCTTTAAAAATTAACATTTAAGCTGCCCTTAACTTTAAATGTTAATGGAAAAACATTTTAAAATTGTTCCGAAAGGATATTTAATTTTTAGTAGAACATTAGTTTTGTTATTTGCATCAAATTAAGTGCGAAAATAATTTTAATCTTTCTCTTTCCATAACTCAATTTAAAATGAAATTACAAAAATACTGAAACAATTTTGTGGTTTATCAGAAATCGATCCTTTCAAAGTTACCAAAAAAATTTCATATCACAAATTTAAATTCCAATTAGTTAATAAATTAAAATAAATAAATATTTCTCCATTTTTTATAATAATATAATTTTTATTTAAGATTAATTTGCATAATTTTGTTTAACCATTAATTAATTTCAAAGAAAATTAGTTAAAAGATCACTCACTAAAAATTGTGTCGGTGTATTTATAATATAATACTAGAATTGAAAATAAAATACACGAAAAAAGATTGTTTTAATTAAAATATGTAATTGATTTCATTTAATCAAAATGAAATCAATTTCATATTTTATAAATGCAAATTAATTTGTTTTGGTAAAACAGAGCTTAATATTATAATAATTTAATTTAATATTTTCTTTCTTAATAAAAGTTATTTATGTTTTTAAAAGTGCCTTTGAAAATTTATGAAATAGCTATAAATAATTCAGGTTTTTATATTATTTATACTCAAAGTTGAATTATCAATAGTCTTAGTACTAAAAGGTTATCAAATAAAATTAAATATTGTTTTCACAAAAGTCGAAAATAATTATTTTCGATTCAGTCATATATTCAAATCTAAAAGTGTTTGTAAACTTTTCAAGTTGTTTTCTAATTCAAATCTATAATTTAAATTATGCCAAAAATAAAATATATTCTATTTTTACAATATTAATTCCATCACTAATATCATTAATAAATTCAATTAATTCTGATTTATATAATTTTCAAGTTTATATTGAACAAATAGTATCAAAAATAAATCAAAGTGCATTACCATGTCAAAATTTTAAAAATTATGCTTGTAAAAATTTTAATGAACTGTCAACGACTAAATCATTTTCAATTGACGAATTTGTGTTTACTAATCGAACTGACACATTAGAATTAAATGTTGAAAAACAAAAAAAAAAGTTTTTCGATATGCCACAAATAATTAATGATAATCTTAACATTACAATACCGGAAAAAATTATTTTTGAAGAAATGGAGAGTCGAAAATTGGCCCATCATCAATATAAATGTAACAACTAAGGATATTTCAAAATTAGTTGGTGAAATAGCAGCATATGAACTAAAAGATATGCCAATATCATTTTTACAAATTTTTAAAAAATATTCAAATGACAATAAATTTGTTTATGTAATTAAATTTAATAAAAATTTCAATACTAATCATTTATATGGAATTAAAGAAACTATGATACAACAATTTGGGGTATCCGAAATTGATGCTGATTTAAGTGTTAAAGATATTGAAAAATTTCTAAATGATATATTATCAATAATACCAACAGAACAATACAATTTTAAGAATACTGAAGATATTAAAATATTAGAAAATTTTAATGAATTTGAAAATTTCAATTGGGATGATTTTTTTCATAATCATTGCAAACAAATTTATTATAATTTTTAGGGTTTATTGAAAATGTATTTGCCAAAAGTATATTTCATATGGATTTTAATCGAGTATTATAACATTTTTGTATCAGGAGTAGCCTACGACTCATAATTTGCATTCTGCCTTTGGGCAAGATGAGCAAGATATTGCGTATGACAACAGTACATATATGTCGAGGATACCAAGCATTGCTATAGAAGAAGATATAACGCAGACTGAGGGAGCAAAAACATAGCAATGGCATAGAAGTTTAAACTCTTATCGGACCATTGTACCACAACTTACCGGTACCACATCTAGTTGCCCTTCCAAGTTTCCTCTGGTGAGTGTGACATTCATTAGCATGTGTTCGTTGCTAATGAGTGTCGCACTAACAGTGTCGCTATTAGGTTCACTGTAGCCATGTTACTCTAGATTTCACTAAATTGCTGCAGATCCTTTCCCAAGCCGGTTAGTTCTTTTTATAAAGTTGATCATCTTGACTAGACCCAGAATAGTTAGTTCTGTTGCATCATGGATATGTTCCTGCAGTGTCCATATTCTGTTTCGGATGGGTTTGCTGAAGGAGTCTTCGATTTATGGGAAGAGGAGCAGAAGGCCCCAATAATGGAAATTGGTTGATTTTGACAAAGATGTACTTATGGGAACTAATTGTGTACTGTTGGCAGTCGGCAGCGGTAGAAAATCCCTTCCCATCTGAATAAGTAACTAAATGATTATCAGGAATGTCTTCATTTTTAAAAATAGATGAATCTCTATATAAAGATGTATAAGATTATTGCTGCTAACCATTTTTAATAATATAAATTTACTGTAGTTTAAGTAAATAATTTTTATTATTTACTTCCAGAAGCATTCTTGTAATTTCTTGTCACCTTATCTTCTTGTATCATTCTCTTGCAATAAATATTAAGATAAAAAGGGTGTAGAAAAGAAATTATTTAACCAAACTGTTGACACAGGAAAGAAAAGCAACCCGTTTTATTCTATAATGATGATAATTTATATATATAAATGGATCTCAAATTAATGTGTCCACGTTAGTCAAGCGTCTTTAAGTAAACATATGAAATGTATTTAGAAAAATTGATAAAAATATGGTTTGCTAATAAAATTTTCTCATTTCAAATATAATACTTCTAATGAATTTCCTATAAAATTATTCCAGTTAATAACAACAACTTTAACTTTTCAATCTTCTTAGTTTAAATTATTATAGACATTTATAATTCAATTAAATTGCACTCTTAAATGCTATTATATCAGATTCCTTCAACTTTTTTTTTTAATAAATGTTTATAAGATATAATGCCAGAAAAAAAACTTGTCAATTTGTCACCTTATGAATATTTGCACAAGATTCAATCAAATAAATAATTAATTACACAAAGAATCCGTACGTAAAGACAAATTGGAGAAGAAAATGTTAAAAAAAGGCTGATAATCCTGTTTGTTAGCAGTTAAATTTTAGATTATTAAAAACCGGAAAAAGTATTATATTTTTTTTTTAATTTTACATAAAAACTTTCTTTAAAATTTTTGTAAAATATTTATTGTAATTTTATTGATGCAGTTCAATAATTTAGTTAAAAATTATTTTCTGATTACTCTACCCCCAAAAAAAAAAAAACTTTCGCTCCAAAATCAAAAATTTACTTATTTATATTGAATATCCTGACCATCTTAGGAAAAACTACTTTTTACTGTCTTTTAAATTTAAGCTCAGGAAATCAATTTTTAATCTTATGTCATTTTAACGATTTACTAATGAAATGTGATAGCCAATAAAGACTTTCTTTATTTATTGTTTGATTAAATTAACGTAATTGTGCAATCTTTTAGGATAAATTATTCGAAAATATTGTGCGACAAAGGTTTAAATTTTGAAATTATATTTTTATCGGGTATTATAACCTAATCATATTGTAAAAACCAGATTTTATTATATAATTTTATGCTATTTCAATAGATGAAAATATGTATTTAGAATTCTAATATATTTTTTTAAAGAAACTGGAATTTTAAGATAAATTTTAAAATCTGTGTTCACTGAAAAGTATATTATGATTACAATATTGCATAAAATTTGTAGTAAATCGTTGAAAAATTTGAAGTAACACTTTAGTAGAATAACAATTTAAATTCAAATTACACTGAGGATACCATTTTTTAAATTATAATTTAATTGGTGTTAAGTGTATCGTTAGACAACCAACTTATCCATCAATAAATTGACTATTTCTATCTACATATATTTAATGTTGTGTTAAAAAAATGTTATCTAAATACTACTTTGAAATTTTCTTCAGAATTTGAATGAACGAAAAACTATCGATAAAGATTAAAATCTGTGATAATCTTTATGTAGTTTATAGTGATAATAAAAATCCAGTCTTATAAGTTGTTTTAAGGTTTCATTATATTTTTCTTTTTTTATATTCTGATATTATCGTGCGATAATAATAATGATTACTCCCGATCATAGTGATGATTTTCTGATCATAAAATTTAAGATTTATAGTATAATGTCAAGTATTTTATGTAGTATAATATTTTTTAAAAATTTTTATTTATTTTATTTTTTTAAATCTAATATGCCGCTAAATGTAAATTTTTTTGGTTTTATCTTAAATGTTGATCAAATTTCCATGATCAAATGAATAAGAGAATATTCTTATCAAATTTTCTATTCGTAATTTAATTTAAGATAAAATTGATAAAATTTTTAAAAATATTTTTTAAGTAAAAATATTTAATTTTTTAAAAATTTGTAAATATACTGATTAAATTTTCTATGGTAATTGAGAAGGAAAAAAAATCTGAACATTATTGGCCTACTCTCTCAAATGATAGAATGTTTCACAAAAATAATTCATAAATTTCTAAACAAATCTAATCAAAGCTTCAAACATAAAAATAAAAATTTGCTAAACTTTCTGATAGATAATATAATCTTACATTTAAAAGACATGACATTGAACTGTATTTTATTTTATACTGATGCTGAATACAAATTGGAAAGATTAACTGTTTAATTACGAACTTATTTAAAAATCCATGATCTCGGGTTAAATTGAAGGTTTTTTGCGAACTTTTTATTCACACGAAACAAAAAATGTATACAGAACTTACTCAAATTTAAGAATCAGTAAATACGATTACTTTAATTTGACTTAATACGAGTAAACATTTAGTTTGAGGTTAAATTGAAGGTTAAAATCCTTTTCATTTATATACACCAATGACTTTTAAAAATATAATTTTTATCAAACTTACCACAAATTGTATTTTGATCTAATCCTTTAGATTTTTAAATTATCCAAATTTAATTTTAAATTACATATATGAAAATATTTATAACTTCAACATTTTTCTAAACATATTTAATTTAATTTTTTAAAACAGTTTTTTATATTAATTTATAAATTGTCTCACTAAAAAATAAATTTTTTTACTAAAAATAATTTTTTAAGAACGACCAAAATAAAAGAGTAATTTTAATCACAAAATTTTATTATACTTTTGATCCGATCACACGGCAATGCAGCGATAGACTGAAGAAGTTCAAAATATATGGAAAAAAAATCACCATAAAAATATCTGATCAATTATAAGAAAAATATATTTTTTTTTTTGAAAAAGTTTTCTATGCTATTTCGTCGAATATAAAAAATATTTAGACTAGATTAAGTCGCGCGCGCAACATAATTTTTTTCATCGTTTTATTTAGCAACAGCAGTAAAATAAAAAGGCGACATTTTCTTAAAGAGTTTACCTGCGCTAAACCATTTATAATAAATTCTATACTTCTTCTATGCAGATATTAAAATGCTGTTTAAAATTTAATAGACCAGTTAAGACAACAAAAACATAAATAAAAATCAGCTGACCGAATTTTTACTATAAACATTAAACATACAAAAATTCATAGATATAAAAGTATCTATAAGATAACAAAAGTATCTATAATATGTACATATTTATATATTCATGATATCCATAAAAGGCTATTAATAAATCTCCTTTCGTGTTAATCATAATAATATTTTGTATTTTGTACTAATCATTATATTTACTGCTCCAAAACTTCAATACCAAAAGGCTAATATTATTAAAAAGCTACAAGCTCCAATAGAAGTTTTCAAATTGAAGTTTATTGTAGTTTATGTTGGAAGAAATCTTGTCGCTAATCAAAATCTCTTTTTAGTATATTAGTTTAGATATTTTTTTTTTTGTTATAGACGATGAACGTTTTTCGTCCTACGCAAAAATATCGCTCACTTATATATAAAAGTTTTATCGCCCGAAGCGTATTTTAAAATACAGCAAAATAAAAATATTATATTTTTTTTTTCAGTATAATTTATTACCATTTTGAATTTGTAGAGTAAGAAATAAAGATTCACGAAGAGATTTACTGGAAAAAATGGAATTTAGAAGATGATTTTTAGTGAGAAGACAGAAGAAGAAAGTTTTCTATTACCGTATAAATTTTTCATTTTTCGTTAAAAAAAAAAATTCCTATAAATTTTTGTGATATCGTATTTTCAAAATTTAGTTTAATCATTTAATTTTTTTCATTACAATCAAGAATTTCCTTACATTTCATTAGATTTTTAACATTATTTTTGTTATTAAATTGATAATAATTTATTTTTATTAGAAAATTAATTTCATATTTTCGAATTTTGGTTTTAAAATTTGAAAGAATGTATTATTGGTATAATTTATTTAATAAATAAATAAATAATTTGTTAGGTCAAAAATGACTTCATCATAAATTACTTAAGATCGTAATTATATAAGATTTTCAGGCTATTCTTAGAAAAATGTTTACTATTATTAGTAATTGGACAATATACTAATTTTCGCAATTTGTTATTATACAATACCAAACATAATTTTTCTGATATTAATTTCAAATTCAGCAATTTATTGAAAAGTGCGAGCAGACATACTCTAACAAATTCAAACAATTCATTAGGAAATCCGGTGCCTTCACACACTATTTTTAAAGATAAGGTAACTTAACTGACATCCAAGATTTAATTCCATTTCTTTCAATGGAACATCAAAAGTTTACCAAAATGTCATCTTCGACTTCATTAATGCTGCTTATTAACTTAATATAATTTTCTCCAACTGTGTATGTAGTGTATACCAAAATTAAGAAAAATTTTAAGAACATTTAAATTTATATCTATTATATCAGAAATTATATTATTAAATTTAAAATAAATATTTACCTTAACAAACTCCTAAAATTCTTTATATTCAATTTAAAAGATAGTAATTTTTATCAAATTTTTATTACATAATTAAAAAATTAGCCACAGCGACTATTTCACTATTAAAATTCTTCACTAAACAACTTATCAACCTAAAAATTATATTTTATTTTTTTGTAGATGCATAGGTCATTATCATAATTCGTAAATTAAATACATAAAAAAAGCATAAAAACATATATAAAAAAAATTATAAATTAATTATAAATATTTAGATTATTTGTCAAGGTCATATGCCATTAAATGTTTATTTAACAATTGTGTAAAATCTTATGTTGTTTATGTTTGAAGATTAAATTTTTTCGAACCAAAAAAAAATTTTATTTTTTATGTTTAACGTCCAGGAAATTATGCCTTCGAAAAATATTTCGGAATTTAAGAATATATGAAATTTTTTTTTATAATTATTTATAGATTTTAATTTAGTATTTAAAGTTTTAATAATACGTACATAGTAATTTAGAATTTAGACGGAAATATTAAATTAGAAAAATACTTATATTATATAAAACGATTCTTCTTTTTAGAGTGCATGTCAGTCTCGTTGGTCAACCATTGCTGCTATTTGTGCTCTGTCTTTCACTACACTCAACAAAAAGATTAACAGTATTATATGGCGGACATTAAAGGAGGAGAAAATAAGATATACATACAAAATTAATAGGTCCAATTTTTTCAAATTAAGGAGGATAGTTGTTAATTTTTTTCCTTTCAAAAGTGAAAAGATATTTTTCGAAAACAAAATTAAAGTTTATTTATGTACAAGGAAGATTAAAATTTTTTGGACTAAAATAAATTAAATTATACAAAATTAAATCCATAAAATTAGAGTCCTTCTCAAAATTTAATTGATACTTAAAACTAAACTTATTCACTTACTTACATATATAAAATAAAGATTTAATTTTATTTGAAATCTGATTTACATATACCTCAAAATAAAGTCGTAATTAACTCTATGAATCCTTTATAAAGTGTTCGCTTAAGTGGTCTTATTCTAAAATTTATGTTTTCTAACGCAATTTAAAGCTTTTAAGTTTTCGTGCAGTATAATTACTAAAATTACTAAAAAGTCGTAGCATATAATTAATAATTTTGGTTTAATATTCACTGGTAAATAAGCCACAAAATTTTAAGAACATTTAAATTTATATTTAATTTAAATCTTTTTAAATGTTTTTAGTACATTAATATTACGATTTAAAATACTCGAAGTACACAATCTTTTATTCTGTTTTTAATACTTCAAAATGATGACCTACAAAATTTTACGATTTTAAATTACATCTATCAGCTTGTTTATTCAAAACCTTAAAATGCACAATTGAAACATAAAAATGTAAATATTTTCAAATAAACAATAAAAATAAATTTAAACACTACCAAGCTATTTATTTTCCTCTTCTAAGCCTTATAAGTAAATTTAAAATTATTGAAATATTATATTTAATATTCACTAAAAAAAAACGAACAGGAAAAGTCACTTCCACTACCTTTTAAAATAGACACAAAATCTTTGTAAATATCGTTTTTTTTTCGCAACATAAAACTAAATCAAAAATTTTTTACAGATATTGAAGAAATCATCAACTTTATTACATATTTTTTTTTATGAAAGCCCCAAGCTGTGTTAATGAAAATTTCAGTTAAAAAATTATTATTTTAAAATTATCTACTCTGCAGGGGGGGATACCATTAAATCTTTATTTCTTATATCCAAATTAACATTTAAATAATTTTTTATAGTCAATTTTCAAAATATTTTTATGCAAAAATTTACAACATAAATAAAATATCAAGTAGTAGATAATTTTTGAACTATTGGCAATTTAGTTAAAATTTATTACTTAAAATTTTGCAATAAGTAGCAGCAAACAATTGAAATATAAAATGGTGTAGGTGGTACTTTCGATAAGTAGAACAGGAAAATTTACTATTTTATGTAATTATTTTAGAAAGTTGTTTAATATATTTTCAAAACTAAATTTTGTAAAATTATAAAATTAGGGTTGTAAATAAGAGTAGAGAAGTTAAATTTTGTAGTAATTTATTTATTTACAGGATAAACTATAATTTTCGAGTTTAAAAGGGAATTTCTAATTGAAAACTTAACTTGACTCAATTAAATTAGTTGACTTCATTATTACTATATAATTGCTATTTCATCATTTAATCTAGTTTCGAAATTAAAATGTAATCTAAATAATAATGAAACATAAAATTTGCAATTCCATTACTCCATTACAATAAATTATGTGCAAGTTTTAAATATTTTTCTGTATTATTTAACAAATAATACAGAATATATAAATTTTATGTATAATAAATGATGATTTTATGTATAATAGTTTATCTTGTCCACCCAAAAATATTATTCGCATAATTTACAAGGACAAAGATGATGACAAAAAATTTAAATAACCTGAAAACTATAATACGGTCAAGTTCTTCAAAATTTATAGCTCTTTTTCAAAATAACTTCATTATGATATTCCATATTTAAACGATTGGTACAATAAAAAAATTTGCGCGGGTGCAAAAAAATATAAACAGGAAGTTTTATGGATACAATTTTCTTTATATTATTACAATGGTCAACATTTCAGCATAAATATAGAACTTACTTATATTTGTAATCTAATTTATAACATTACTCGCTTGAGTAAGTTTTTTTTTAATAAGAAATTATGTAAATTCAACAAAGTCAACAATAGCAGTTAGTAGTGTGGGCATAAAAAACCAGAAGTAAATATTTTATGGATTGACTTTTTAAAAAGGTTTTGCTTTATTTTTTTTATTTTTTAGATTTAAAAACTTGGATTAATATATTGTTAAGAATATATTAAATGTAAATCAATTTATGCACAGATACTTGTATTAATTGCAAAATTTAAAAACAAAATCAGAAATATTATAATATGATTTAAGCCATTGGCATTGTTTACATTTGATATTAATGTTTTATAGATATTTTTTTTTTTCTGGTTTTAAAATATATTTAAATTTATGTTTAGTTAAAAATGCCTCGAAGGATTTCTTTAAAACAAATAAATTTGAACCTATGAAGAAGCTCTACCTAAACATTGTAAAACTATACTCATTTACAGATCAAAGATTTTCTGTTTAAAGATATTTAGTTCATATAATTTTACCAATAATAAAATAAATGCCTTTAAGGGTTCAACCAACAAATAAACAAACTGATGTAGAGTCCGTATAGAGAAGTTTTAGAATTTTTTGATAAATTAAACATTTAAGTTTATTTAAGATTCTTGATAGGATCACATATTCCGTTCCGTGGACAGTGGTCATCATTGAATGTACCTGATGTTTTGTCTTAACATATCTTAATATGTAGATGCTGCCAGTTCTATATTATTTGTAGCACCATTTTCTGTAATTGTAGCCAAGTATTTCGTTCTTCTAATCCTTCTAATTTGTCATTGGGCTCAAATTAATGACAAAGAAATGCAACGTAAAGCCTAACTCCTGTGGTGCCCTAAAATGGTTTACAAAAAAAAGATTTCAGAGCAAATAGCTAAAGGATAAATTAATTAGGTCAAAATATCCTATACATTAGAAAACTAGAACAACAATAACTAATTATTTGATAAATTCTTTAATTATAAATTCAGGTTTTTAATAGTATGTAGTTAGTTTTACGATTTACTATCTGAAATTTTAGAGAATTCACCTTGCATAGTTTATTTAGATCCTAAATCTAAATTAATTTATGCGTAGAACTGTCTAATTTCAATATTCCGTTTAATGACTGTTAAAAATTGAAACGAAGTTTAAAAAAAAATTAAATTGGAAACTAAAAATTTATTGAAAATGTTGTTCTTCTTCAATCTCATAAATCTATAACATTCATAAATCTCTTTAAATATTTTAATATCGTTAAAAAAAAATCATAATTTTATAAAAAATATATATATGTATATGTATTTCTATAATCCTAAATTATTCGATATAATAGGATTATTTGTAAAGTGTAGCATATTTTAAAGAACATGATTAATTTTTTTTTATTAACTTGTTTATGAGACCGTAGACATCATATAATTCGAAAAAAGATTCAAAAATAATAATTATGTATATATGCTTTTTTAAATATACAAGCCGATAAAATGATATTTTTTTTTATTACGTTCCTTTCTTTGATTTCTTGATAAGTTCAAGTTTCATGTAAAAAGGGGGGAGAAAAATACAAAATTAAGTGCAGAAAGGTTTGGGTCTTCATTTACATGATCCCTTAGGTGATAACTAAATTGATTGCGTGTAGGAAAAAACATTGGTTCAAAAAGATCAATTAAATGGAAGTTTTTGATAATGTATTTATTTAAAATGCTAATTAACACTTTAAAATTCCAAAAAAACAAAAAACATTTAAGATAAAATTATGAATTATTTTTATAAATCGAAAATTATTGGTTTGTGTAAAATGAATTTATCAAATTTATTGATCTTTGATTAAAGTCTTTGGAGAAAATAATTGATAGTTAAGATTTTGGATATTTAATTTAAAATTTTATCTAAGTAAAATTTTTGTGGTATCTAAAATAGTTTGCCAGTGTAACATAACTCGATATAACACAATGCAATGAATTATTAAAATGAAATTTTTTGAAAAATCTTTAAAAGACCATAAAATTATTTATCAAAAAGTTGAATAACTAGTTTTATTAGATAAAGTTGCAGCATTTAAAAGATTTGAAATGAAATTTACGAACAATTTATTTTGTAAAAAAATATCCTTATAACAATTTCCACAGAGTATCATATAATATTATATTTTAAAAGTATTTATCAAAATTGAAAATATTTGAAGTGTTTATCCATTTTAAATTTCCAACCTACACTCTAACTAAATAATCTGTACGGTTTATTAAATATACAAAGTTAAATCCAATAATTTCCTATGAAATTTATTTATTTATTTATCATAATATATATTTTTCACTCTAACATTATAAATATAAATCATATAACCATAAATGGCGCTAAACTACTTCAGTATTGGCACAACATATAAAAATTAACCTATTGACTTTTTTTTTATTATTTTTCAAATAACAATATATCACTAAATCCAATATCTATTTCCAACTAATCTGTCTATAAATGTTTTTCTTATTGTTCGTAAACTTTTTGCAAAACTTATATATTTTTCCAAAGATTTTTAATAATAAATGATTGTAAAAAAAAATTATTTATGTGAAAATCACCTCCCAGGAGGAGACTATTTCTTGAAATGATAAATGATCTGGGATTTTTTTCGTTTTTTTTTTCTTTTGTATGTGTACTGATCGATTACCCTATGCTGTGTGAATCAAAATAAAGGATCAAATCTGAGGAATTGATAAAATCGATGAGTTTGACCTGGCGTCGAACTTTAACAATTTACATAGTGAATAAATTAAAGATTAACCAAAATTATAGCAAAGAATTGAGAAAAAGATTTGAAATAATTCCCAAAATTCCTTTTATTGAAGCTTCTTTTAGTACCAAATTTTGTGAATACTGAAATTTCGTAATATATATGTATGTACGGTATATACAAATTTTATTTTATTGTTCAGATCTTAAATGTCTGCTTCAATTCAAAATAACAAATTTTAATTTCTTTCCTTTTGTATAATAAAATTGAAGATGTTATTTCTAAGTTGCAGCTTATATACTAAGAATTTTTTTATATCAGACTTTTAATTGGTAAATTTACACACCTACGCTTGATAATTTTAACCATTGTCGACGCCGTCAGTGATTTTTAAGGCGAATTTGCTTGGGGCATTGAAAACCTTAAATTTTCTACTACATTGTACATGTTATTTTTGTAAACTTTTCTGAAAATCGACATAATTTAAGAAGATATTATTTTTTAACATTTGCAATCAAGAATTTTATATGTCGATTTACTTTATAAAGTATCTTTGGGTTATTTTTTATATAAAACAATTATATAATTTTTCTTGTCGATATATTTTGTCAGTGAATTAAATATCAATTTAATTCTTTAATACAATATTCAAAATTACTATTCATAAGGTACAACCAGAAAATTTTTATAGCCACACCTTTGAATTGTCTTCCTCTTTTTAATGGTGTCTTTTTTTGTAAATTTTTAATGTAAATATTTAATTTTTAATGCATAGTAATAATTTATTTAATATTTGTTCATATAGTAAATTGTAAAAATATAAGATTAAGGAAGACCTTGAGAAAAATCATAAACATAATATTAAGGACTTACACCTCTACAAAGATTTGAATAAAGTCCTTTTTGCGGTTTTTTGGGGGATAAAACGACCTTATCTTAGCTTTTTGCCGTCTGTCCGTCCCTCCCTCCGTGTGTGTTTTTTCAGCTTATGATTTGGCATAATAATCGTGCACAATAATAAACGTGCACATAAAATTGCAAAATTTGAAAAATTTATTATCAGATGAACATAAAAAAAAATATATTTTGTCGGTAGGCAAAGTAGTTCATGTTTTGCAAAAGTATTTTTGAGTGATAAAAATGGTAATTTCACATAGTAAATATTAGAAGAAAAGTAGAACTATCCTTTAATTCAAATATCTGTCAACAGAGGCGTTTTAGTGCAAAATGTAATTATTGTATATTATGTTCGTAACTTATGGCCTTCGATGTTATGTTTGTAACTTATGGTCTTCGTTAGAAAGATAATAAAGCGTAGAACTACATATTAGTTAGTATACTCGTATTTCCATATTCTGCCACTAATTGTATTACACTTAAAATTGCATTTCATTTAAAAATGCAATTTCAATCACCAAAAATTAAGATTTAAGATGACATATTTTAAAGGTAATGAAGGGTAGAATAAAATACCAATTGAAAAATTCTTGTTTGCACCACTAGAGGCGCTACACTGTAAAATGTGAATATAAAAACTTTGCATTTTTAAAAAAAGATATCAAAAGAACTTTTTACTACATATTTATAATTCATTTCACTTTGACATAAATGATGACATAAGATCCCATACGTTTGATGACATAAGATCCCATACGTATAAAACTACCGTACAATAGTTAGGCTGCGCGACATTTTTTTTATGGCAATATATTGGATATAAGTAATCAAATTATTTTATAGCTTAAAAGTCTATTAATGACAAAAAGTGAAAAAATAAGAATATTGAGTAGACAAGAAAAAATATAATGTCGAGAACGAAATTCTTAAAACTTAATAAAAATTACCATCAACTTAAAATTGATATCCTTGCAAATAATTTTCTATATAATTTTTTAATAAAGAAAAATCTGTGACAAAAATTACCATTACCTATATAATAAAAAAATCAGAAGCCAAAAGCATGTCAGTTACACCTCATTACTAAACAATAATTGTCTTTTACATGGTTTTAAGTTTCATCAAAAGCTAGGAACTTATATTTCGCCAGACGATGCTATTTTACAAAAAAATACTTAAATTGGACTTTGCAGAAAAAGATTTTTCTGTAGAATTAAAAAAAAATTTAAATTACATATTTTTTTTTATAGTTTTTATCATTAAGGAATATCATTTTTCATGTCACCATTTTGTCGTTGCAATTGTATAAACAACAAAAAAATTTACATTTATGTATACAAATTATATTCATTAATTTTATTTCACCGAATCGCGATGACAGCCAGTAATATTTATATTTTTTACAATTTTTTTTTTGAATAATAAAAAATATACAATTTTTAATGTAATATTCCTGTAATTTTCTTGTTTATTGTGAAGGTCAGAAAATTGTTTATTTATTTTTCTTTGATTTTATTTTTTGTTACGCAAAAAAAAAAAAAAAAAAAAATCTAAGCCTGCAGCTTTATAAGTATTACATAGTTTCATGGAAAAAATATTAAGATATTGAAATTGAATTAATGGATATTTTAAAAGGTACTATCTCACGGTTATTTCCAGTTTCTCAGAAATATTCCAAATTTTTTGCTCCAGTTTTTTGCTCTAATTAATCTCTTCTAGTTTGTATGGTTAAAGTGAACTGCAAGTTTCATTTAAGAATGTATATATTTATATCTCTATACATTTCTTTCCTATACATCCATATATAACTCGCAAAGGACTAGCATTGGACATACTAAGAACGTCGGTAGCCCGAATAGCTAATGTGAAATAAATATTAAATAATTTTCATACTTAACAATTTTCCAAATGATAATTTAATTTGAAATTTGAGGTAATATGTGTTTAATTTTTCTTCCTTAAAATTACAATTTACCATTTATATCTTTGATAACAACAAAATCTAAATATCATTTTCATTTTGAAAAATACCAATATATGCTCATGTAATATCACCTTTATTATTAAATATTTATTATTATTATTTGCCAAAAATATTTTTATTTCTTTATAAAAATCATAATTAATTATTGAAAAAATACTACAAAGCAGATATTTCTTTTACATAACAAAAAAAAAATTTTCTTGTACATAAAAAAATGTCGCATTAAATTCTTGAGTTCAGACACTATTGTTGTTCAAGTTCGCATAAATATTTATAAAATACAATTGTCATTTTTAAATGTCGATTGTATAAATAATATAATTTATATAAGTATATATGAAAAAAATTACAATATATTTCGATTCTTAGAATATCCTTTTTCATATTTGTATACTATATAGTTTGATAAATTGATACTGATAGTCGACAACTTTGACTTTGACGGTCATTGTAAAAAAGAAATATAATAAAATGACTTTAACTTAAAAAAAAAAATTAAAAAAAATAATAAACAAATAATAATAAAAGAAAAGGCGAATATCCTTTTTTTTGTAATAACCTTAGTATATGTCAGTACTGTGTTATTATAAATTTGCAATAAGTCAACATGTGACAAATTAAATAACAATTATTTTTTAATTGATTTTTAATTTTTTCAGTCTTTTTAAATGATAAATATTATTTATTTTTTTCATTTTTTATATTTAACAGAATTTTAATAATTTTAGAATTATCCTTTTGTCCTTGTGTACATCTATTTTAAATATTAGATATAAATTAGTACACAAAAAAAAAGAATGATTTTATATATGTGTGACTTTTATTTATAACATTGTTCATAAATGTCAAATTTAATTAATTTCAATTGTTATCGAACATATATGTGAAATTAATTTCCTTCTTCAAATTTACACTGCTTAGAAAAAAATTCGTCATAACTTATTGCTTTAAACATCAAAGCGACAACTGGAAATCTCTAATTTAATTGCGGGAAAAAGTACTAATAGATGGCGTTGTACTGCCTCTTTTTAATATCAGGCCAAACAAATTATTTCTAAATTATATAATTTATGAAGAAACTGGAAAAAGTAAATATACATCACTCTCAATGGCAACTTTAATGTAGTTTAGATTAGCTTAAAAACAGGGATTGGGCAAGATCTTAATAAACCTGGATACTACCGCTGCCAGTTATTAACCTATTTAATTAATCCTTATTAATGATCTTTACATTTTTTACAAAGTTGAATTGAGTCTATGATATCATAGACTTCTAAAATGATTTTTTGGTAAGTCAACCACATTTTTAATCGCCTAGCTTAAAATAAGATTTTTAATCGCCTAGCCTTAAAATGTAATTTAAGACTGCAAATATTCAAATTTATACTATCATAAATTTTTAAATCTTTGTAATAAAAATTGTTTTACGTTTAAATTGAGATCGACAAGCAACATACATATAAATCTTATTAAATCAGTGCTAAAAAAAAATATTAATACGCATTTTTAGTTGGTACTCGTAATTTCTCTTCCTGAAAATTATATGTATTTCTTAATCTTAAAAAACATAAGCTAAAAATAAATATTTCTAAAATATAAATTCAAGGCGTCAAAAATCTCTTAGTAATACTCTAAAGACCGCATAGAAGAAAATTATTACTTATTTGACTGCTGTGACCATTTTTATTAACCATAACCTAGAATAATAATTAATTTAGGTCAAAAATATTTCATTTACATTTTCTCATCCTTATACAATTTTATTAATAATCATATTATAATAATTTTTGGAATATTTTTTTTTTTCGACAATATAAATAAATTTTCATAATTTTTAAACAGTGTACACTTCTACGCTATTATAAATGAATTAATTTTTTATAAACATTTTAAATTCCTTAATAATTATAGATGAAAATATTTATTTGCCGGAATTATGTCTATCCCACGCTGGACATCAACTTTAATATGTTTATAAATTTTTAACATATTATTGAAATGTGAATAATTTTAGCATATATATTAAAATATTTTTGAACTAAACATTTTATTTTTAATTTTATTAAATATTCACGTTTTTACTTTAATGCAAATTATCAATAGGTCACCTCCTTATAATAGTTTTTAATCATAATCATACCCTTTAAAAAGACATATATATTTGCATGTTTTCGAATAATATATATTTGAAAAAAAATAATAGAAAAATTTAAGTTTTGCCTGTCCATATGTAATTGTCCTAAGCATAAACAAAATTAATAATTATTTGCCACTGAAAAAAAAAAAACTATTTATTTATTATTTATAAACAGGATATTTCAAAGACAGAAAACATAGTTGATAATCTAGAAAATATTATGAGCGGTTTAGTTACTTGTCATGGTGTTACCAATAATAATATATACAAAAAAAAGGACTTCATGCGCATTTAACAAAAAAAATAATAATAATATAAACAAGGAGCATGTTTAGTTTAGACTAAAGAGAAGATTTGTGTATGTTTATTTTTATAAAATATATTTTTTTTTAAAATAAAATATGATATTCGATTTGAAAATATTTCAATTTAGTAAAAGTTGTTTTCTAATGCAGTTCAGTTTAACTTTGAGTTAAAAAAAAAATTCTAAGATTTGTGTATTTTTATTTATTAAAATATTAAAATAGATTTTTATTGAAATATGATTAAAAAAATAAGTGTAAAATATAAAAACAATAACAATAATATTTAATAAATCGTAAATAAATATTTAAAATTAAAGTGATTAATGTTATTTGTTTAAATATTTATTTTAATTTTGATAATTTTATTAATTACAATAATATTAATTGTGCTTCAAAAATTATACTCTCAATATTACAGACAATTTTAATTATATTTTTAAAATTTAAGAATTTCAATTCTTAAAATTATATATTTTAAAATTACAATTTAAAATAGAAATTCATAATATCTGACATATTTATGCTTAGAACTTAAATATTTTTGTACATATAATTTAAATTTACAAATTTAAATATAAAACTAAAAAAAAGTGTTAAATACTATTAACTATTTGTATTCAGAAAATTTACCTTATTTAATATAAAAAATTACATCTAAAATTTTAATAATTTTAAAATATAAAAAATATAATTATAATTTAATAGAAACAAATGCTTAAATTGGTAATTTTAAGTAATTTTCGCATTTAATAAAAAAAGAACAACATTAGAATTTAAAAAAATTAAATCACGCGTATATATAAAATTTATTAGCTCTATTAACGTTAAGAAAATACGTCTTTAATCTCTAAATTTCTTTGATTTTCAATTTGAAGCAAATACGTTAATTTTAATAAATTTTGTTTAATATGTTCATACAACTTGATTTAGCAACTTGTTATTGACGGACATAGTTTACCATTACAATAATTAGTATTTTGAGTAAATTTTTTTAAAAATTAAATTAAAAGTGATTTAACTTTTTTAAAATTTTTTGCTGAAGTTGTATTACTTAAAATAAAATTTCCTAAAGGAAAATTGCAGAGTAATAAAAATAAACATAACCCAAAACATATTTTGAAATTCTGTCATGTTCTATTAGCCAATTAAAAACTTTTCACAAATATTTTCTTAACGTGAGCAGAGTTATTATAAAAAGCTTTTTCTAAATTATGATCCAGATCTTAATATCTGTTAAATTATAGTACTAGAAAAAGCTTTTTCATTAAATTATTTTTAATTAAAAATCTTCCAGTTCCACGTTGTTTTTTTTTAGATCATATTTATATATAAATTTAATAAACAATCTTTTTTATTTATATAATAAAAATTTAGTAGAAGATATTAGCAATAATAATATTACACCCGCTTTCTTATCATTTTCTTTTTAAAAAAAAAAATTAATATTTAAATTAATAAAATTATAATAAATAACAAATAATACCAAAAAAAACATATATTAATAAAAAATCTGCTAGTAAAAAAATACCAATTATTTATTTCTGTTAAAAAAACATTTTTTTCATTGATAACCTTTTAATCCTATAAAAAAAAACAATCTTCAATTTTTGTTATGTATTTTTTATATGCTTAAATAAATTAAATATATATTAACTGAGTCATATTATGCCAAATAAGTAGAATATTTTTGTTTACAAAATCTAGCAGTTTCTCTGTAATATTAGTGAGTCAATTATTAAATAAATATTTAACCAAGTAGTAATATAATTTCACGGTAATTTATCCAAAATCTTTCCATTCACACGAAAAAAGTTTAAACTAATTATTTGACTATATTCAGTAAATCCCTTTTCTACATATCACCATTCAAATATAATCTGATGCTTGCAATTATAAAAAAATTCTTTTTAAATACAAAATTTTTCTTTCCAGTCAAATAAAGATATTTGAAGATTCTTAATGAAAATTAAGAGCATTTTGCAGAAATATATTTTTAAAATTAGAAAATTAATTGTAATTTGAAATCAATTAACAAGTAAATTATTTTTTTTTTTGTCAGAAAATTTATATCCGGGAAGGAGGCAGTTTTCAAATAATATTTTCAGAATTATTTTCCAACATTTTAATATTGTACATACATAAAATTTCTAATTGAACTTTGGAATTATTGCGGGGGTGAGAGATCTTTGTTACCCTTATCAAAACAATTTTATAAATAATATATTTTTTTTTATAATTGTGATTTAATAAAAAAAAAAGGGATATGTGTAAATGTGAGTAGTAATAATTTGAGGTTCTAAAGAAATATAAAAAATTTATAAAAATATAATTTTTGAGGTACAATAAAGTTTAGGTCCCGGATTCAACTTTGTCATTTTTTGTGTACTCAGTGTTAAATTACTAAGTAATAATATAAAATTATTTGTGAATAACATGTTGAAAAATGTGCAATGGTTGATACTATTCGGCAATAATAAATGGTACTCTATATGCCATTAAATTGTTTAAATTTTTAATTTCTTTACTGTAAATGTGAACTATTTTCAATATTTCAGCAATTTTATTAATAAATCTAATTTTTGACAGTCATTTTAATTAAGTTATATCTCAATTATTCTTAAATTTTTGAAATACTAATTTGGACTTTGTTGGACATAGTACTGGAGATAATTTTAAAATATAGTATACATATATCGAGATTCTTGTAAACAACATTTGAACGTAGTTACAATTCATTGTACTAATTTTTTCAATCTGATTTGAAGGATTAAATAAATCTTATATTAGACTTTTACAAATGAAAATCAATGATATTTTATTAAAATTTAATAAAAGAAAATTTTGTGTTTTTTGTGACAATCATCAAATTTTGTGACAATCATTAAATTTAACATACATATTCTATTTAAAACTCCAATCCTCATTTAGTCTTAATGCAATAATTATAAAATTATAATATTTTGCTTGATTTTAATGAGACAAAAATAATATACATAATTTTATGATTTTTTTTTTCTTCTTATTTTTTAATAAAAACCATTTTTTTTTTGTTAATTATATAAATATTATTACAAATATCAGAAAGCTTTTAGTTGATGAAAAATAATCGAAATAGTCTGAACTTCTCTCATTCGCGACGAATGTTTACATAAAAACTAAATGTTAATATTTTATAATCATTAAAATTGACAATTTAACTTATAATCATTGTAAATTTAAATAAATAATACGAAAAATAATATAATTATAAACATGCGAAAAATATTAAATTAAAATAAACAAACATTAATAAAACAAAAAAAAAAATGAAATCTAAAAATGTCAAAGTTTAATTTAGTTAACAATATTGCCAAAAGAATTGGTAAAGGAAAAATATAACGTGAATTATGCCATAAATTTTTAAAATAAAAAATTTATTATTTCCGATTTGAGTTTGAAGAAAAATTATGAAAAATTAATTGAATTTTATTAAAATAATCAAAAAAAGAAAATTTAATATTTTGTGTACAATATTTTCAAAGTCAATGTACAATTTATTAATTTTTACAAAGGTGTATCTGAATAATTATAAATTTTTGATGAAAATTTATTAAAAGTGTGTACTATAAATAGTACATATATATATTTTAAATAGAATTTTATTAATTGACTAAGATAAAACTTTTTGAATTAATGGAGTGAAATTGTTTTCCAATGCAAATAAATTTATTTTGAGAAATTAAAGTATACTATGAATAAAATTCTGTTAAATTAAAATAAAATCAATAATATTCTCAATTTTGTTATGTTTATATAGTTTGTCAATTCAGTTTGTAATTGTTATTTTTATGTAATAAGTTTGTCAATTTCGGCGTTCCAAATTCAGTTTGGAATCTACGAAATGTTTTACAGGCACATCATTATAGTAATATTTACTTTGGTGTGTAAGAATTAATTCGAATATGTACTAGGATTTTTCTTCAAATATTTTATCTTATTTAAACCAAAACTTGCCGAATATATGACTATTTGTATTTTGCGTTAATACATATTGGAATAGTAATATTATTTATCACACCAAGTGTTTGATGTCAGTTTACAAGAAGTTAAATTTGATCTGAACAATCTCATACCAGAAAGATTTTTTTTCAGTAGTAACTTCCAGTAGTAAAGAAAATATCGAACAAATCATTTTTATGTTGAACAATATGACTTTCAAAGAATAGGTAATATTGTTCTTTTTTTAATAACTTTTAGTCATTACGATTAAAAACTTTCCATTTTATTTCCAATTAAATATATACAGCACCAGTATTTAATGTAAATACGCCAATTTTATGCAGGCGCCATTTAATAGAACTGATAACATATTAAAATTACGTTCCGAAATAATTTACTATTCAATTGCAAAAAAAAAAAAATAAACTTTAAATTCAACTTTTAATAATAAACAAAATCAAAATACTCGTAATTGAAAATCATAACATAAAAAGAAATTATTAATATTTCTGAGTCACTGATTAATATTCGATACCCAAAATTACGATTAAATTCTAGAAGAAAAAAATTAAAATTATATTTAATTAGATATAAAAAAAAATTATGTATTGATTGGTAATAGAATTTAAATTTACTATAAGATATAAGATCAAAATATAAAAATGCTTTTTTTTATGTTTGTCAGTTTAACGACATCCGTAATAAATAAATTTTTAATTTGGTTTTAATACAATTTTTTTTGAATTACATTATTTTCTTTAAACAGATTTCACCTCAAAAATGAAAAAAATTAAGTAATTTATTTATTCAAGTGACCTAGAAAATATAAAGAAAAAATATATCAATTTTTAGACATTGAAAATACCTACCACAAAAATAAAAAGAAGTATGTAGTTAACATACGATTTTTTTTATTTTTTAATGGAAAGAACGAAAGATTCTAAAAACTACAAGAGAAAAACTACATAAATTTTTTCCGAAAAAAAACCATTAGAAACAATAAACTTTAATTTTGAGAATATTTTCAATGAATAATTCGTAAAATTTTAATTTGGTCAATGATTAAAACACTGCTTTAGAATAAAAGATACATGAAAGTATCTGATAGATAGGATTTTTTATCTAATCGATACAGTTTGTGTTCTGTGTACATAAAAGAAAAAAAAAATTTATATATTGATCGGCAAATAAATATAAATAAAAAAAATAAAAATAAAATTTTATCTGTAAACTTCTGGAAATAATTTTTATTAAGTATGAAAATTGAAAATTGTAATCGAGTGTTAATTGACAAATAAGTTCCATTTGGTAGTACGTGTTTTTATCTTTTAAAATAAAAATATGTAATACATATTATATTTTAAATAAATTGCACATAATTTTTACAAATTAATTAATACAAAATGCTTAAATTATTTTATTAATAATTAAACATTTGCATATACAGTGAATTATTAAAGTGATAAATAATTATAATATTTGACTAATTAGAATTAAATTAATTCAAATATGTTACATAATACTGAAATAAATAAAGTTGTTCAAGATCATCGAATATTAACAGATTGGTCTGATGTTGATAAAAATGATACACTGGGAAATAAAACTGAATTTATATTATCAATTGATATGCAATTTAATCCGGGTCATCAATTATCCATTATTGTTTATAGGTAAGTATTATTTTTAATTAATTATTTAAATTTTTCTTAAAAAAATAATTATGAATATATTTTAAGCTGTAATGTTGATTTATTAATAAATTCATATGTTAATTTACTGATAAACTATCACATTAAATTGATTATTAATTGACAGTTATAAAATTTATATGTGGAACAGTGTAATATAGTAGCTTAAGTCGACATAAGTGAAAAATATACCATATTAGTTTTCTTTTCTTTCTAATTTTTTTTTGAGAATAGTCATGAAGTTGTTGATATAAATTTTGTTTCCAATAACTTTAGTGCAGAGAAGGTAAATAATAATATTTACCAAAAAAATTTAACTCAACATAAGATGTTGTATCCAAATATTAAACTTAAATTTAGCTAATTTTATAAGCGACTTTACTCTATTTTAATTTACCTAAATATTAATATTAATTTTTTTTGGAAAATACTTTAAGTGATTTGATTTACTACTTAACACCTTCGCGTTAATTACCGCATAATACGTGATAATGTGTAATTACCGCAAGAAAGGCAATTTCTACCCAAATGCAAAATACGTCTGGAGACGTCAATATGTTAATACAATATCAGGCTATAAAAAAATAAATACATTTCTAAATGGAATTGTAAAATCTTAATTGTAGCGGACGAGTTTATCCTAGTTATAACAAAATTTCTTCCTGGACACAAATATATTAAATGTCTTGGACTTTTTAATTACCGTATATAAATTTTTTAATTATATAAATTTTGAAAATAAACTAATTTTTCAAGTTTCAAATTTATAACCATTAGACAAATTCGGAAACCTAGAAACGAAATTATTTAAATAATAAGACATATCCGAACAAAAATAGGGATAAATACTCGAAAAATGTTTTGAAATTAATTTAACAATCTAAACCTAAGTACCCTTCAAACATGATTAGGAATTTTAAACTGCTTATAGAAGTTTAAAATCCAAAGAGTATTTCTTTTTCTTTGACCCGAGTTTTGATCTAGTAAAAACTCGTAAAAACTTTTATTCGGATTTTTAAATTAGGCTTAGTTATAATTTATAATTGGGCTTAAATTAATGATAAAAGATACATGTAAACTAGGCCGATTTTTTGGGTGTAAACAGAGTAATGCAACATGGTTTACATTAAAATGAATTTTACTAGAAAAAAGCTGAACGATAACGATTTAGGTATATCCATCAGTTAATGTATAAAAATATTTTCATCTCTTCGGGAATTCATCTTCAATTAAGAACTTACTGAATATAATTTTATAGCCAAATTTTGACCTATTCCTTTATGATATTGAACCGGAATTAGAAAATATTAAATATTTTGAATATTTGAAAATATAGTCTTAAAATTACAATCACCTTTTTTTATTATTTTTGCATATTAAAGCAATTAAATTTATATTGTTTTGTCTACAAATATATAAAATATTTAACTATAATCAAAAATTTAGTCATAAACAACAATAACATAAAATCACATCTAATTCAAAAATTATCACTGAATTATCTCACAACTTTTAACTTTTGGACTTTAATATAATTTATATTTTTCGATAGTGCAAAAATAAGCAAAAATTTCTCATCCAGACAAAAAGTTTTTTACAATCTACAACGAAAGGCATAGCGAGAAAAGTATTTGAATTTTTCTATAAATTTTAACGTGTTATATTATTCAATTAGAAGCTAAAATTTAATGTATAATTTCCTAAGTTATCAATAAATTTATGAACTCTTAACATTTATATTTAGATTTTTTTTTTATTAATCACATGATGGTAACCGGATGATGGAAAAATTGCAATTATTATAACATAATAATCTTTATAAAGGAGTTAATAGAAATAAATTTAATTGAAAATTTCTTGTATTTTAAAGAGTTGTGGGTTGATTCTTCTCACACAATTCTTCTCGCACAAAATTAAATTGCTTTAATTTGACAATCCAGCAAAACATTCGCCATCGATTCCAGAGAATCATAAATTCATCAGAGAATCATAAATTCATCATTTTATAAGCTTTGCAATGTGCCAATAAAATTTCAATAATCGAATCTTATAATTAATATAAAGTGGTTTTAGAAGTTAATAATCAATTGGGATCATCGACTTAGAGAGACCAATCAGATGCTGATAACAAGCGGATATGTTCCATATAAAAAACATCTTAAATGATTCTTAATCAATATTATTATCGATTTCTTGATTACGGAATCAATTTATTATCAATTTATTTGCAATTAATGTCTAACTCAGAATGCGAAATTATTATGTGAGAAGAATTTTGTGAGGATAAAAGACTTAAAAGAATTTGAGGAGAACTTTAAAAGAATTGTCAAAGAACGAGAAGAATCAGCCAGTTGGCATTTATATGTTGTTTAATGGTTATACTAATGTTGATTATCCATATTCGCATTTCTTTTACGACTTTCTTAGAGAAATTTATAATTCCTGCTAATGTACCCGACTTTAGAAATATAATAAAGAGTATAATAATATGATTAGATAAGGGACATCTATGATATAATTAATAATTATAGGAAGCACTAATTAATAATTTCAATATACTGGCTATTTTTGTTGAAATACTTGTATTTTATTCCTTTAAAAGTTTAGTAAAATCCCTATACGTTCTTATAGTATTTTCGTAGGCAACCTTCAAAAAAATACTCAAAATAAATAATCATATTTGTGGAATCGATAAATTAATCAACATTGATTTGATCATTGCCTTAAGGATTTGCTGAAATAAATATATTAAATTCGACGGTTTACATATCTTTAGATTCATAATTTCTTAAAATATTTTTATCGTAACCAATTATTATATTAAATACACATGATATACCAAACTCCAACGGTAGCCTAGAAAATGTATACCAACTGATTAGTAAATTGTCTATAATTTTAATTTAAAATTAACAATTATGAAACAAAAATTTTATAATTTTAATTTTTAATTTAATTTAATTTTCAGTATTTTAATGGTCATATCAGCAATTGGTAATATTACAGTTTTATATTTGTTAACAAAACGACGAATACGTGGACCATCACGAATTGATATTATGTTAATGCATTTAGCAATTGCTGATTTATTAGTTACATTTCTATTAATGCCAATGGAAATTTCCTGGGCATATACAGTAACATGGAATGCTGGTGACTTAATGTGTCGAATAATGTCATTTTTTCGAACATTCGGATTATATTTATCTAGTTTTGTGCTCGTTTGTATATCAGTAGATAGGTAAATAAAAAACTTTCAATATATAATTTATCTTAAATAATTTACAAAATATTTTCTTTTTTTACAGATATTTCGCAGTTCTGAAGCCATTAAATATGTCAGATACTAGGGGTAAAATTATGTTAATGATAGCATGGATAATGTCATTTGTATTTAGTACACCACAAGTAATTTTTTTTATCATTAATAATATATCATTTTAAAATAATATAATGATTCGCTTTAGGCGATCATATTTCATGTTGAAACTCATCCAGAAGTTGATTGGTTTAAGCAATGTGTTACATTTCATAGTTTTCCAGATGAATTTCATAATATTTTATATTCAATAATGGGAATGATGGTTATGTACGCATTTCCATTAATTATTATAATATTTTGTTATTTTTCAATTTATTGGGAAATTTATCAAAAAACTAAAAAAGTTTTTAAAGGAACAGGTAACTAAAAATTCTGAAATTTTAAAAATATTTGATTAAAATATATATAATATATTATAGAGAGATTTCGGCGATCTAATGATGATGTACTCAGCCGTGCCAAACGAAGAACATTAACAATGACAGTAATTATTGTAATTGTTTTTGTTATATGTTGGACACCTTTTTATGTAATGTCAGTTTGGTTTTGGGTTGATAAAGAAAGTGCTATTAAAAGTGATCAAAGGATACAAAAAGGATTATTTTTATTTGCATCAACAAATTCATGTATGAATCCAATTGTTTATGGTATATTCAATATCAGAAGCCGAGGTCGTAGCAATAATGTAAGAATAATTGTAATTCGTTATTTGAATGTGTTAAATTTTTTCAATTTTTTCCTTTTTTTCAATCTTTATTTTCTTCTTTTTATTAGTTTTAAATATAACTAATATAAAATATTAATTATTATATTTCTAAATATAAAAGTATTAAAGTTCAACGTAATTGAGTCTACTGAAGATTCCAATTTCAATTAAAATATCAGTTTCATTAAATTATGACTATTATTTTGAAATGATTGCAATAAAATTCTTTAAATATTCCACATTTTTACTAATCCCATTTTTATTTTCTAGATCTTGTTTAAATAAACCATAAAATTGTATAAAAATTGGTTCTCATTTTACATATATATAATTTTTTATCGACAATTTTAAGCCTACATAATTTATTTATTATCTTTTAATACCGGTAATCATCTGCAAATTTCTCACTTCTTTAATAATATATAAAAAAAAAATCAGATATAATTTTAGGACTTTATTGAAAACAAACTTCTTATTTTTATATTATTTTTCAAGTCTATTCAATATTCAACGGTCTGACCGATCGGAATACATTTTCCAAGTTTGTCTGTCTGTCCGTTAGTAATTTTTTAGAATCCTTTAAAAGAGCCCCTTATTCTTCCTGAGCTGTAGCGCCAAGGAGAAAGAGAATATCAGTATATGCAGGCATATGTAAATAAAATTTTAATATTTTTGTGATCTGCTACAAAATTTTCAAAATTTACTGCAGCTGATTTCAAAACACCCATAAGTGTGAAAATATTGCAGACAGTTTCGGTTTTCGACTATATTTTGTCATAATCATAACCAGACATAAAAAACCATTCCTTTTTTTACCTTTTTTTATTATCCCTACCAATAACGAACTTTTAGTGAATATTTAAATTTAATCATTAAATTTATTATGTCTTTCCAAAATAACTTTTCAATTTTTATCTGCAGTAAAATTTATTTGATTGTTAGCTTTTTTTAGTGCCATTTTTTGTCAGAGAATTATATTTTTTTTTTATTTTTACAGACTATAAATACTAGGACAACATCAATTTCAAAACGTAATGGTGACCAACTGAATAATTCAATAATTGGTAAAAATATACGTAATGGAACAACGTCAAGAATGCCTAGCAACAATTCAATGAAAATACCAGAAAATCACCAATTATCATCATCAAATTTAGCTGTACGAACAAGTCCGAATATTATTGATGATCAAACATCAAATATCAGACGAACAATATGTATCAGGTCTGTTGACCCAGTTCAAAAGTAATCGTTAATTTATAAATTATTATTTTGTATAAATTATTATTTTTTTCTAATTTCATATAGATTTTTGTAGACTTTAACAAAGAGTTTATAATTATTTTTTTTATTAAATTTGATTAGTTTTTAATTTTTGATTAAATTTAAATTTATTTGCAGTTGCGGTGACTCAATTGAATTACCTGATTTAAGAAATCATAATAATTCTTATCACTAGAATCAGAAAAAAAAAATTATTATTTTTATATTAAATATTTAAGAATATTTTATAAATTAATATTTAATGTAATGTGAATTAAAATTTAAGTTTTTCTTGAGATTGAGTAAAAAAAACAAAATGTAAATTTATTGACTTTTTAACGAAACCAAAGCTCCTAGAGGATATTTTTATATGTAATAAATAATATATATATTTTTCATTTGTAAAAATTTAAATTATAAATAAGTTTTATTATTAAAATTTAATATAAAAATAATACTTAAAAATATAAATAAAAATTGACACTAAAATTTAAATTATTTGTTAAGTGAATTGAATTGGTATATTTTTAATAGAAATACAAATGTATGATTTAAGAAAAAATATATTGATTTAAACAAAATTAGTGATTATAATTATACATATACTTTTCTTTTATTCTTTACGAAAGGCAGCTCTATAATTTGTATATTGATTTAAATATTTGGAACACCTAAATATATGCAATGTGTGCAATAACCTGTAAACTAGTGCAATAACCTGCAAACTTAAAAATTTTTGGAAATTGAAACATTAATAAAATTAATAGAAAAATCAAAATTAATAGAACAATCAATACAACTAAAAAATTGAATACAGCCAAAAAATTGAATCACCAAAACATAGAAAATATTAAAAGTAAATTATTTTTTTCAATTTAAATAAAATTTACGTATTAACTAATATACTTTGCTTTCCACACCTTATGTGCATAATTTCGTAAAAAAAACTAACCTAAGTAAAATAATAATTTAAATATTTTAAAAAACGAATTTTCAAAAAACCGGAAATAAGATTTACAAAATTTATTAATTATTTTGTTTGCAATAGGGACGTTTTTGCTATTTTCTAAAAAGTAATATAAAATTCAAGAAAATTCCTAAATATGAGGAAATGGAATTTTTTTCTTTCGTACAAAAATAAATTGGCTTAATTTTAATTTTTTTTGTAATTTATTATTTATTTATTTAATTTAAAAATTACTGGATGAAATAATTTTCTTCAATATTAAAGTTTCATTTCAAAAAATTTCCAAAAATTACATATCAAAATAAATTATAACATATTCTCAGGCGTTACAGGAAATACAGTTCGATCAACGACTACACGACTTCATTTTACTTTACAATGTACGTAAATTTGGAAACCAGCATGGGGTGGTTTCCAAAAACAAAGAAAAAATTAATATTAAATAAGTATAGTTTAAGTGAAATAAAATTTAAAAACAATTTCAATTTAATAGTAACAATATTTTTTTTAAAGAGCCCCAATACTTGGGGCTCTACAAAAATAGCTAACCCTTTAATCAAAAATTTAAATTGTCATTTACCATTGTCTACGCATACCAATAAACTTCAATTATTTGAAATCAAATGACAATTTGATTTTTCCTAGAAAGAGAACCTAAAAACGTCACTTCATAAACACTTTTTAGATAAATTAAATTTTTAATGAGTTAAAAGGAGTTCTAAGACTTATGCCTTCTCCATCTAATACTTACTCTTTGAAAAAAACATTTTATATTTTGACAGTAAAATTATTGTCAAATGCTGTCAGATGTCAGGTAAAATTTAATGACATTAAACGAAAACCATGTGAATTTTGTAAAAAGATTAAAAAAAGCTAATATTGTGATAGAAAATAAATATAAAGTTTGAATATATAATTATAGAATTATTCTAAAAAGATAGTGTTTGTTAATAAAAATGTCTTCCCGAAAAATAAAACCAAAGACATTGTCAGATAAAATTGCTGATTCATTCACACCACGATCCTTAATTGATCCAGAAAATAATTCAGATGATGAAACACAAGCAAAAATTGTTGATATTGATTCGGATGATAGTGATTATGTAAAGTTAGCTAAACCAAAACAACTTAGTGATTTTCGTAAAAAAAATATCAAATTATTATCAGAACAAAGTGATAAATACCACGGGATAATCTCGTCACGTAAGGATATCCAAGAAGAAGATGAATATGAAAGTTCTGATTCGCTTGAGGACGAGGAAAATTCACCTTCTTCAACATCAGGTAATTTATTAGAACATAATAAAGAGGAAGCCGACGATAGTAGTGAAGATGACGATGATGGTGATGATTTGGAAAAATATAGAAAAAAACTTATAAATTGTCAAATTAAAGATGAAGATAAAGATGAATCATTTAGTACAGATGATGATGATTTTGAAAATGATAAATATGATAATGAAGAAAATTCCAATACAGATTCAAATAAAGATGATTCAGATTACGGTTCATCTGGTGAAGAAATCGGCGAAGAAAAAGATGAACAAGGAACTTTAGCTGAACAAAATTTATTAACTGAATCAAATCAAATGACAGAAATTCAAAAAGGATTAGCTGTTCAAAATCAATTAAAATTATGGGAAAAATTATTAGAAGTACGTATCCATTCACAAAAAATACTTATAAAAGCTAATTCATTGCCATTGCCAAACCAACATGATAAACTTAAAGAAAATGATGAATTTGTTCAAGCAACAAAAACAACTACTGAAAATGTTCAAATACTTTTAGATAACATGCTTGAAATGCAAACAATTTTAACTAAACAATATTCCGAAACAAAAGATTTAATTAAAACTGCTGGTAATAATAAAAAACGCCAGTCAACTAGTTTATTAGATGATATAGATGCCCCACCAAATAAACGATTTGGTAAAATTTTAGATGAAAATTTCAATAATTTTCGACCATATCGTAATTCTGTTTTACAAAAATGGCATGATCGAACAAAAATTTTAACTCCTGGTGCTGGTGCTAAAGCACAATCAGAAAATTATGATATTATACGTAAAATTGAAACAGTTTTATTAAATAAAAATGATTTAATTAAGAAATCACAGATACTTAAGGGAAATTATAACTTATTTGGTGAGAAACCAAAAAATGATATTGAAGAAGATGAAAATAATGAAATTAGTGTAGATAATGAAGAGCAAAATACTAAATCATGTCCAAATATTTATGATGATACAGATTTTTATCATCAACAACTTAGAGAATTAATTGAATATAAAACAAATACATCCGCAAATCCAACAGAACTTACTAAACAATTCGCTGAATTACAAAAATTAAGACAAAAAATGAAAAAGAAAGTCGATACACGAGCTTCAAAGGGAAGAAAAATTAGGTAAATTTATTAAATTTTGTTAAATTTTTTTTTATATTTAATGTGTACAATTTATTTTAGGTATGTTGTACATAATAAACTGGTTAATTTTATGGCACCAAATGATAATTCTGATTGGACTGACGAATCAAAAAGTGAACTTTTTCGATCGCTTTTCACTGAATAAGCAAAGAAAGTTTAATATTTATATTATACAATTAAAATAATATTCTTTTACATATTTTATTTAAATAAAAAAATATCTAAATAATTTATATTTAATGAAATATATTTTAATTTTTATGAATTCAAAAATTTCAAACTATTTATAACGATTTATTTTATTGCTATTTTTCATGTACTCTCTTTTCCAAATTTATTTAACATGTTGATTTAGCCTTGAAGCTCTTTTGGTAGGTAATTCACCTCTGTACCTTGAATTATATGTACTTTGAATTATATGTAAAATACTTCGTTTTAATATCAATAACGAAATTTAAAATTTAATCTCACGCAAATTATTTCTGCAAGAATAGTCAAATTATTGTTAATTTATAAATAATCAAAATCATTAAATTCTTTTATCCAATATACTTTTAATAAATTTCTGTATCCTCTTTTTATAAAAGCCAATTTATCTCATAATAGTTAAGAGAATTATTTATAATGTATTTTAAAAATATATGTATAACTTAATTTTTTTTTAACAAAATAGAAACATTTATTGCCCTACTACATCATTTTTATATTGCTAAATAATCAATTATATATATTTATCCTTAACCAAACCACACAAACAGTAGTTATAGTAAAATTTCTAAATAATTTCAATATAACATTTGTAATTTCTAAAAACAAATTTAACAAATATTTATACAAAATAATATAATAATTAAATATTTGTAACAAATATAGTGTTTTTTCTTTCTTATTATTTTTGGGTGCGTTAATAATAATATACAGCGTTTTATACTGTAAAATATAAATATACATATATAATATATACTTTAAAAATAATAATTTTGACTTACAAATAAAATCATGTAAACAAAAATATTCTTAGAAATTTTATCTTTTTTTAAATGATGTAAATAGTTTTTCTAGTATACAAAATTTTATAAAATTACTACAATAAAGGTGTAAATTTTATTGTCTGAAAGGCACAAATGGTGAAAAGATTGTCTTTAATATACTTAAAAATTTGATTTTTATATATGTAATTCAAATTTATAAAAAAACATAGCTAATTATTAAAAATTAAAGAAAACAATAACCAATTTAGAAATATATATATATAAAAATCTTACAAATCCAAGGTCTTCCAAATCTAATTAACAATATTACAAATTAACTTAATTTAACAGAGTTCGTTGCATTATGCATTAAATCATATACATCGTGAATAAATCGAATAAAATATTAAAATTATTATTTAATTTGTGGAGAAAAAATTTTAATTTCATGAAATATAATTTTTTATATCAAATTATGTAATCAAATTATGTAATTGAAATGTGTTTTAATTTAATAAGTTTTTGTTTTCAATTCTCTGAGTTTTATTTTCAGTATTCTTAAATAGAAATAAAATTTTCTATCGTTTTACACAAATTTCTTAATTTTCTTAAATCAAAATTAATCTCCACTACATAAAATATTTAATCTTTTAAAAACATATTTCCTCCACTTTTTTTGTATACAAATAAAATTATTGAATACAAATTTTATATACTTAAATATAAACTTAAAAATTTTTCAACAATAATATAAAAAAAAAAATTTCTCTTTAATAAAAAATCTATTAATCTCTTTATATTCCTACACCCTAAAAATCTTTTTCATAATATAGTCTAGAAAATTTATAACAATTCAAAATGAAAAACAAACCAACATATAAAACAACAACACTCCATCACCCAAAAAAACTTTCTTTAATATCCACTTTCTGGTTCCTGTTTCAATGGTAATCTATAATCATCATGAATACTACCAATTCCACCAATAACACTACCAATTAAATAATTTGAATTGGTCGTAACATCGGTATCCATTTTTAATGGTAATCTTCTTAATGCACTTCCACTTTCGCCACCCTGTCGATTATATTCATTCAAAGTCATTTCACTCGGACTTCGAACGCCAATACGTCCGCCACTACTTGTAACTGACGACACAATACCATTATTATTACCATTTGAATTTAGTACATGATTTGGTGATGATGATGATAACATATGATGACGTTGATACGGAGTTCTATGATGTTGTTGATGATAAATTGTATGTTGTTCAGCAACTGATGAATCAATATACGAATTATCACCATTTACTGATGAATTATGTCCACCACCATTAGTAATGGTTCCTGGTCCAGTTGAGCCAGGACGTTGTTGGTGTTGTTGTGGACGTAATGTTGGATTAAAATTTGTTGAACTTATATTGTCCATAATTGGTGTAATTGACATTGGTACATCTAAACTATTTGCATCCATACAGGTCATTGATTCTTGTTGAGTAGACATGTGATCTGAATTTGTTGGAGACATTGGATCTAATGTTGATGTTACCTGTGATTGATCCAATGCTGGTTGGTGTGAGTGTTGTTGTTGTTGATGATGATGATGATGATGTTGATGTGGTGGTTGTTGTTGTTGGTGATGATGATTTGGTGGACTATAAGCATTTACAATAGGTGGTGATAATGGTGATGAATTATCTGCTAATTCACCTGTTTGTTAAAAAATTTGATAAGCTAACAAATGAGATATGTATAAGTAGGTTACTTACCTCCCAAAAGCATTTCCTGTAATAAAGAATCAATATGTGCTACTCCAAAAATTTTAGCAAATTGTATTTGTTCAATCATTTGCCATGTTATCGATTGTAATACAGGTAAGATTAATAGTATTTCACCAAATCGACCACGTGTCTCATACAAACGATCTGATACATAATCTTCCAAATTATTAAGAATTTGATGACGAAGACTTTTAATACGTTGTGGTTCATTAAGACCTCTAGCATCTATATAAAAAAAAATGTTTAATCTCTCAAGTAAGTCAATTTTAATCATTCAATTTACTTGGATCAAAGAAGACCAATGCTTTAATGCATGCCAATTCAGCATCATCTAAATTTATATCCTTCATAGCAAATACCAATTCATCAATTATTCTGGCCCCAATACGTGAAATATCTAAATTTGGTGATAAACAGGCATCTGAAATATTATAACATAGATTTAATAAAACTTTTCATTGCAGAATCTTTTTCATTTACCTGGACAATGTTTTGTTATAATACAATTATTTCCCAATAGGAGAACATCCTTTAAATGCATTGAACGTCTTGATAAACCTAATAATAAATGTTCACCAGCATGTGCTCGTAAGAGTGCTACTTGATCGTCTAATTGTAGCTCATTAAAAGCTGGAATGTGTTTGGCCCATTCGACCAATGTTAATAATTGCTGTTTCATTGATTCACATACATCATTTATGCTAGCAAATTGTTTATTTGACAAATCAACATCATTTGAGCCATTTTCCATAGCGGCTCCAGCTTTTGATTGACGGCTTTCAATTTCAGCTTTTAACAATGATATCACAGATAAACCATTACCAGGATTTGGATCATCGTTACTTGTGCGACGACAACTTATACGATCACGTTCATTTTGTACTGCTTCTTTTTTCATACCAGCTTTAAAGCATTTCCGTAGACGACAGTAACGACACTGATTACGTTTATCTTTATCGACAACACAGTTGCGAGAGAATCTACAATATTTAGAAAAGACGACACTTTAAAAAGAATAATTTTATCCACCTCATATCATAACTTAACATAGAAAAAGGTAATTTATTTGTGAATGTTAAAACATTTTTATAACATCCGACATTCATAAACATTTTTTTTTGTTTCAGACCGACATTCATATACATGAAATGAAAAATGTCCTAGTACATTGAGCATTAATTCTCACATACCACGATATAACAGGAATTTAGGATATTGCGCCTGGGAGTGATTACGATATTTATATAAGTGATTTTATTGTCACTAAACAAAGTTATAGATTATTAATAGTTTCTAGTGAGTTAAATGCATCCAATTAAAGAGTTTAGTCTTTAGTGGATAAAGATGTTTTAGTGAGTTAAATGAAATAATTGAAGAGTTCGGTGGATGTTAAGACCTGTGATGGGTAATGTTATCATTTTGAAACAATTCAAATATTATTGAAGTATAGTCGGAATATAGCTTGATATAGTTGGCAAACACTCAGAAATTAAATGAAATATTCACACATCAATTATTACTCAATGTGGAACTTGGAAAACATGACAGTTTTTTATTTAAAGGACCTTCATTCATTTAATTGGTTTACTTATAGTAAATGGAATAAATATCTTTTTCTTAAACTATTAAATTTCTTACCTGCAATTGTACATATGATTTTTCCTAACACTACGACGAAAAAAACCCTTACAACCATCACAACTAGATGCACCATAATGTTTACCAGTTGCTTTATCACCACATATTGCACATGATGTTAATTGTTGATTATTATTATTATTATTATTTGAAAATATATTATTATTATTATTATTATTATTATTATTATTACTGGCAACAGGACTTAATGTTGGACTTAAACTTGATGTGTCCTGTTGATGTAAAGGACTAGAACCAGTTGATGTATGCTGTGGTGGTGTTGAATTCAAATTTAATATATGATTGTCCACATCTGAAATATTTAAAAAAATTAATATACATATTAATAATAATAAATTATTTAAATATTTTTTTAACAATTTCAACATAAAAAATATATATGTATTTTTTTTTGCAGCTGATCATAAAATTATAAAAGAAAAATAATTTAATTATAAAAATAGCGATGGCGATGTCCTTGAATTTTTGTGTTTTCTTTTTGTTTTTTTAAGTTTTTTTTTTTATTAAATTTTTCATAAACCAAAAAACAAAAAAATTATGAGACAATTTTATTTGAAACATAAAAAGGATTGTGAAATTTATTTTAAGATTTAAATATATTATTTTTAAATTAATATAATATTTTCAAAATATTTGTGCTTGACCTTGTTGAAAATTTAAATTGATGGTACACTGACATAGAATTTTGTTATAATAATTTAAAATTTTTATATTTTATTGAAAATATTTCGGAATTTTAATAATAAATTATAAAGGGTTGTATAACAATTCTATTTTTTTTTTTTTTCATAAAAATATATATTTTTTAAGAACTATTTCCGGTAAAATATTGAAATCATAATTAATATGTGACAAACAGAAAAATGTTTTTTTTAAAGAAAATTAAGCTTATTTATAAAATTTTAGTAAACATGTTTAATTCAAACATGTTTACAAAGGCATTAAAGTGACAACATTTGTGAACTACTGGCTGTCAGTTAACAATATGATTTGAATTGAAGGGTCAGCGAAATTATTGTGATGTTTCACTAATTCAATAGACTAATTAGATACGTTAATGATATATTCATTGTAAACAGCAATGATGTAGCCATAGAGATACTTCAGTCAATGAGATATGATCATAATTATATAATCCAACGAAGAAGTAAGGATTAAGTGACATTTTCAAAATTTCTTAGGAAACTCAAAAATCTTACTATTGTGTTTTTGTCTGTATAAAAAGATTATTTTTGGCATAAATACATTTTTTTAGCATGATTACACTTAATTCTAAATGTCAGGCAGTTTTGACAAAATCAGTGGGAATAAAATACTGATAACAAGTGATCTTGTCTCCTAGTTTTTTTTGGTAAAACATGGGATTAATCGAAACTATTAATTTATTATAAAAAATAACTTTGAAAATATTGTCGCTTAATACATTCTTTGAAGAATTTATCATTATGTATTTATTTGTTTTTTCTCCATCTATTAGTCTGAGAGTTTTAACTAAAAAATATCCTTTAAACAAATGTGTCATTTTTCTATTTGGTTTATTTGTAGTTATTACAGAATTCTAGGTTCTGATATACTTCACAATAAAAAAGTCTTTATCTGATTTCATTTTCTAATATCTTTTCGCCATTACATATTTGCTGACAAAATGGTAATATTTTAAAAGTAACAATATTAAGAGCATAATATTTTTGTTTACTAAAAACCAAAAACACACAGAAAATAAATTTAATTTAAATGAAATTAAGTGAAAATTTCAAATCATATGTTGCGCAGAAAAATATTTTTAATTTTTTTTATAAATTCAATTTTATTAATGTCTCAGAAATTACTTTGTTTACAAAAATATTTTGTTTAATTTTGTTGTTAATTACCATTCGTTTAAAAAATACACATTTAATTATTTTAAGTTCAAATTTAAGTGTGACACTTTTAAATTTGGTTTTTTTCTTTTAAATTAGTAATTATTTAGATAGTTATTATTATTTAGATAGTTATTACAGTTTGTTTCAAATCAGGTTTACATCCAATGTTATAGGTAAAACTTAAATTTAAGGAAACTATGGAGCAGCGATCATTTGTATGTATGATAAAATTATATTTCCACCGTCAAAAATATTGCTTTTTTTTAGTGTAATTCCTTGTTCAAAACATAATTTTTTGCGATTTAAAATAAAATTTTAAAATTGATTAAATAGAATTTATGTCAATAATAAATTGATTTGTCATAATTTTAATCATTGTAATAAAATTAAACTGAATTATTTTGTAAAATTAACAAAAACTAATAATGATTCATATTTAAAATTTTAATATTTATTGGAATTTGGAGGATAACACTTTGGTTGAAAACAAAATTGTTAAATTAGTTAATTCCTACAAAAATAAATTGTTGATTAAAAGAAAATTATCATTAATCTTAATCTTTTTAATCTTGACTAGACGATAAGCAACTGACATGTTAACAAATCGATAAACTTAAACGTTATTTTATGAAAAACGGAAAATTCGAAATAATTTCCGACGAAATAGTTACAAAAAATTATATTTTTATATTCATTAGACGTGTTTATTTTTTTTAAAAAAATAATAATTTCTAATAATAAAAATTTCAAACTGAACAAACAATAATGACTCAGAATAAACCCACTAAATCATTATTTGATTTAATTATTATTTTTTTATTTCAAATAATTTATGTGTAAATAGGACTTTGCTCCCAGAAAATCGTGTATTTATATATGTACGTCATTTTTTCCACCGACTTTCTACAAAATTTTGCAATAGTTTGTCAAACATAAAATTAACAGAGTGATTATTGGTTTTTCATTATGAACAGGTTTTTGAAAATCGTGAGTTGAATTTGAAATTAGCCGGTGATGGCAATGACTGAGAATGGAATTTGATAACAAAATACTATATAAATTTGTATTATGTATTTAATTATATTTAAATTTAATTTTCCAATATTCATAAATATGATTTATAATTATGTAAAATTTATGGAAATAAATGAATTATACATAATAATAAATTATTAAATGTAATATTTATTTCATTCAAGAATTTATTATTACACATTACAATTTTCTATTAAATAATCATTTAGAATTAAGCTAAGAACGGATAAATTTATGGTATAATTTTGGCTGGTGGATGCTTCTACAATGTAACTTAATTATGTATTTTTCACTTAAGAGGATTTATTGGCAAAAGAGTCAATCTTTGATTATAATATCAACTAAATGGCAAAAATAAGCGTAATTAAACTAAGTGAAACAAAAAATTATCTTCGAAAGTGAAATCGGCTGAAATAATTTAATTTTTTGTTTATTATCAACAATTGCAAAAAACTTAAAAACGCGTAATTATTTTATTATAATTTTGATTAATCACTTGTAAAATCGTGTTAAATTACAAATATTTAAGAATATATATAAAAGCACGTGTGAAAAGGAATTGATGACATTGTTTTTTTTTTTAAATTTTATAAGTTAATGTAATTACGTCAGACGGCAATGTAATAAAATTACTAAAATTCAAATCAAATAAAAGTTTTGATTGAAAACACAAAATGTCGTAATATTTTTTTAATCTGTTTATCGACTCATTATATGAACTCCCTATATTTAGATAAATAATAAAAAAGAGATTAACTCAAATTTATCATATACTATTTTTTCCATCTGAAAGTGAAATGGAGAGAGATGGAACTAACAAAATATCAACTCAAACCCTGTTTCTGTGGAAGATAATTCAAAAAAATCTTACAAAAAATACTAAAATAAATATTTTATTGTGTAAAGAACTTAGAAATGTCAAAATAAGTGCTACCAATATTCATAATTTATTTAAGGATAACTTGAAAATAAATAAAATAAGAATTTATTGAATAATCGAAATAGACGATTGAAGTTTCTTAATTACAACAAGGTTGTACCAGATGTACTACATGGAAGTTATATCAACATAACTAATATTTTTATTAGTAGTAAATTGATAGTATGATGATATTTCATAAAATTTAACAGTTTAAATAAAAGATGTGTGTAGTTAAATTATTTTTGTCAAACAGACAGCTACAACTCCAAAGCCAAATCCCACTGTCGGCCAAAGATGCTGTCGGCTAACCTGCCTGATTAAAGAAACAACTTTATTTAGTAAGACTTTCGCTGAGGGCTTCTTGTAATTTTCTAATAATTATAAAAAGTATTAAAACAAATCTATAATTTAATTAAGTTTTAAATATTAAGATTATTATAATAATTTTGAATAATTCAAATACAAGAATTTTGTTTTTGTTTAAATAAACAATTTTTTTTCCATAAATATTTAATTTATACATATATAAATATTTTGTTTTTTATGTTCTGTCTGGTTCTGATTAAAAATCATAATTAATTACAAAAATAAAAAAAATCTAACAATGCGTTCTCATTAAAGTTTATTAAATATTACCCTGATTAAGTATAATAAATTAAATTTTTATTTTCCCAGAAATCATGTGCACATTCAATGTCTTAAAAAATACATATGTAGTACATAGTATTGAAAAATTATATGTAATTGAAGTTGATTTAATTTATCAGCATTTTATAAATTACAATTTAATTACAAAATTTCAAAAATATTAATTCATCCAGTATGTAAAATAGAATAATTATAATCTAGAGGTCTATATCAATTATTTTAAAAGTATATGACTTTACAAAAATAAGTCACAAATATTATAATTCTAATACACATGGGCCGCAAGGGCATTGATAAAAAAAAAAAAGGGTAGACACATGCATTTTTATAAATATTTATAAATTTTTTACTTTCTGTTGAATTAATGAGAAGAAATTAAACGATTAGTAATTATTATAGATTAATAATTAGGCAAATAATTTAATATTAATTTAAAATATTTATGATTTTATTATAAAACTTTTTATATCAACGGATTAAATTAATGACAGATTAAGTTAATACTAAAAGAACATAATATAAAATAGTATAAATCTCTTTTAAATATTAACGTCGATATCATCATAATATCCAGACATATTAATCAAATCGAAGTTGAATTTAATTGATAAAAATTTCCTTATTAGATATGCAACGTTCAAAGGATAATATAAAAAAAAAATATTCATTTCAACAAAGTTTTAATACAAATCGATTCTGATATTGATAGGCTTATTAAATGGTAGTTTTGAATATTATAAGTTCAAAAATACGCATATTTATGGTACTTATTGAATGGTAGATTAATTATATCGTATTAAAATACTGAAATTTGAGATATACGAACAAGATAACAAACTTATAGTATTAAAATGGTATTTGTACTATTTATTACAAAGTTAAATTTACCATAAAATTAATTTTAAGATAACACAAACATAAAAAAATTGCAATCACTCAATGACAAACCATTTAGAAAATAAACAAATTTCAATTTTATTAATAAACTTGAAGCTTTCTTAAGAAAGATTAAATTATATCGTAAATTTATAAACTAGTTTTAATATTTTCATATATAATTATAGAAGTACAAATTAAAATTAATTAGAAAAACAAATTTAATTACTGTTGATATTTAAATAAACTTAATTCCAAAAGAAATACGAATATTTAAATACTAATTAAATAAAATTAATTAAATTATTATAGATATAAATCTTCAAGAATTTTTTTTTAATTTAGGTCATTTCATTATAGTATGTAATGTACTTATATACAATAATAACGTTTATCTGACGTTTAATTACGATAAAATAATACTTTTACGATAAAAAGTATATATATTAGAATTGAAATAGAATCTTAGAAGGATTGAAGTAAATAATTAAAGGTAATAACTTCCTGTAAATGTAAAAAAATACGTTAATTAATCTGAAACAAGAATTAAAACTAAATTAAATTAAAATATGGATTTATTTATGTAAAATTGCACTAGATCTATAATTTTCCTCAGATTATTCAAATTTAGTTAAATTATTAAACAATTTTTTTTTCGCCATTTGAATAACTTGTAAATTGTTCTTATCACAATTACCTTATAGAATTAATTAATCGATGTTTTTTTTCGTTTATTTTTAATTGAAATTAATACACGTAATTATCACTTTTTTTGTCAATGTTTTAATAATAATTTATGGAAATTACCAATATTTTCTAATAACTATTAGTTACAATTTAAGTAATAAATATTTTTTTTTCTACAATTATTAATTATATTTAAATAATAAACTTTAATAACTCAAATTAAAATATTTTAAAAAAAAGTTTAAATTATTTTTATAGATTTTTACATCTACATAATAAAATTTATATTATAATTAATATTTTACAAAAATTGGTAAACCAAAATATAAATTAATCACAAAATTCTAAAAATGTTGAAAATAATCAAATAAAATGAGCTAAGTAATATTGAATTTATTTGTTTGATTAATGGATATTTAAAAGTTCAATCAGATAAATCATACTGACACACTTTATATAATAAAGGACAGGATTAACAGATTTTAAACTAATTATATTCAAGGATTACTTTCTTCCAACCTTTATTCCGTAAAATGTAAAAAGTGGAATTGTGATTTCATTCATATTTCAGTGATACTGGTAACAGTGATTGTAAGAGTTAAAATTTAAACACAAAATGAAAACTCAATTTAATCTTCATCTATAGGTACGTTCTGATTACAGAGATTATCTATACAACAGATTACTAGAAAAGACCTGATTACAAACACAAGCATCTTTCGCAGGTAAACGTGTTTGGCTTATATACTTCAGAATTTGCTTTTCTGACCAATATACTAATTCTATGATAGTTTTTTTTCAACTTCTATGACAAGGATATAACAAAAATTAGAATTTGAAGGTGAACTTTTTTCATTGACTATTTTCAATTTAACTAGAATTACCGATTCTTCTCAAAATTAGGTTAAATCATTTTTTTGTACTAACTACATAATGTATATATTTTGAATTATTATTCCGAACTCGATCATTTCTAATAATTATAATTGGCCAACAAAATAAAACGCAACTCACATATAAATTTTTACAAACAATTAAATTAAATAATAAATATAAGATGAGGTTTACATTAAAAACATATTTTAGTATATTTTAGAAACAAATAAAATGTCAACAAACAAAAAAGATAAATTATGCTAAAAGCAAAAATATCATTATTGTCAACAATTTATCAAAAAAAAAAAAAAACAACATAAAAATAAAATTACGAGACTCATTTAAAAGTTCACCCTAACAAAAATAATAATAAATTGTTTAAATATTTCAAAATTGTATAATAATTAACATTAAAAAGATTAAATTTTTTTTTTTTAAATAAATATTTTTATTAATAGGATTATTTTTGCCGGTTTTTGTGTACATCACAAAATTACGTAGTAACAGTGCCGCCTAAATTACGCTGACGGCAATAAACAGCATTGACCTCTAAAAAATTTCTAAAATAAAAACGAAATTACCAACACGTATCATAGACAGAAAAAGCACTCAATATTATTTCAATATTTCAGTTTTTTATAGATATTTTTGTGAAAAATGTATTTCAAAGATAGAAAAACAAAAACAAATATTTTACTTTCGTTTCGTTTGCGTATATTTTACGTATTAACGCGCAACAATGCATGGTGAAATATTGAAATTAAATTGCATAATTTTTTTTTTTTGGTGTGAATCAAAATCGACATGTGTACATAAAAATGTAAATTAATTTTATATGTGTTTTTTATGTAGATGTATAGAAAATATACTCGTTATTTATATTAAAAAATTAATTATAATTTCAATTATTATCCTGTCTTAAAATATTTAAATTAAATTATATCAAATTAATGTTAAAAGTTAATTAAAAAAAATCTAAATTCTAAAGAGCTACACATACTAATGAAGTATATGTCAGACCATAGGACATTTTAATTCATAATCAACAACAAGAGTTCATAAGGTTAATGTATTTTCATCGGAAATAGGTTAAAAATTATATTTAAAATCATTACATAATTTAATTAATAAACAGACTGACAGTATCTTATTAAAAACACTGCCATCAATTGATTATATTTTTTATAATTCAAGTATATTAATTTCCTAGTTTTATAATAATGTTTTTTTAGTATCAAATAGAAGAATAAACTTTTTAGTAATTTGAATTTCAATAAGTAATTTTAATTTCAATAACATTTAATGCTATGCTAATTAAATTTTGTTATACGATCACACAGGATCCAAATGGTTTCTAATGAAACTAGAATTGACGCATTTCCTTTCGAAAAAGTAGATATAGATAGACATATCTACTATCTATATCTACTTTTGGCCCTTAAACAAACTTAAGATTTTCGTGAAATTCTATAATCTCTTTTCGGAAACAGAAGGCTGCACAATTGCATTAGCTCTCTTCTATCTTTAGCCAATTACTATACTTACTGATTGAGGTAACGGACTACCACAGAAAGGTTGGGGTAGCATTGAATTGGCATTAAAACCAGGCCCCAAGTAATTTTGTTGTAAATTTCTGCTGCTTCGAATATCAATTCAACAGTCAAATAGTATACTTATGTATTAAAGGAATTATTTTAAATATAAAATTGCTATTGTCTTACTTGTACTTGATGTCGATTTTAACAACAATTTCACTAACATTAACAAAAATTTTCATATTTCAATATAATACAATATGTATTAAAATTGCCCAGAATTTTAAATAAAATGAAAATTGACAAGCTTTTGGAAAACCGCTCGAACAATTTACGATACTGTCAGCAAGTTATTTCAAATAACATGATTATGAATGAGCATTAATTTAATATTTATAATAAAAAATTTCCAAAAATTAAAAAGTTATTTTACAAGTTAACAAATTAAAATTATAATTAATAAAAATAAAAAAATAAATGTATTTTTGTAAAATATCAAAAATGATTTATATGTAGGTATCTTAAAAATTCAACCAACGAATATCAGCTCAAAGATATTTTTTTTATTTTGTGGACATAACAAAAATTTCCAAAATAAAATTTTAAAAACAAAAAATAATAAATTATAAAAAAAGATTTGAAAAAAAAAAAATAATTCTAAAAATAATTCTAAAAATAATTTATTTATTTTTTTAATTCTTACTTTTTTTATATAAATATTCTATTTTTAATATTTTAAATTGTATCAGTTTTATAATTCTTGGAATAAATTTTAAATATAAGATTGAAATTATGTAGTAATTAAGGAACAATCAAGTAAAGATATTACGTATTACAGTAATTAAATAATTACTACCACGTTTCACAATCACCAATAATTATTGCTTTTGAAGACTTCGTTTGAACAACGTCATATTAAGTGATAAATTATGAACAAATTCTGGGCAGAATTTGTACGTTTTTGGCAGGAGAAAAATTGCAGAGCCTATTAAAAGTATATGTCATGGAAAACAGGACATTCTAAATTATTTGAGACAAATCAATCTAGTGATAAAATCATTTCTCTTTTTGATATAAATGAATATTAAAATGATTCACTTTATTAAAAGCACTTTCAAAGCTTCATAGATCATTTGGAGCAAATATTATGCCAACAAATGATTTCATATTAAACCACACTTTCATAATTGACATCACCATGAATAAATTTATTTCCTCGTTTATTAGCCATTAATAAATTAGCAAAAGTCGAGTTTTTAGTGATTTTAATTTGATATTATTGTAATTTACATATATAATCATTATTTAAATGATCACAGATATTATATTTCATAAGAAAAAGTTAATTAAGAAAAAGAGTAATTATTAAGATTTACACAAAGTCAATGCATGCGATCTTGTAATAAAGCAATTATTCTAATTAATTTCAACTAATTCACATAACTTAACAAATAAAATTCTAATTACTATTCGCACATTCTATATTAATTGACATCATACTCGATAGTTATTTCAATTGGATATTCAGTTGGTAAGTATTTAGAACCACTAACATCCACTGTTACTCAAAGACTAGTTGGTTGAATCGATCATTCCTTTAAGGGTCAAACAAAATATGTCGCTGTCGCAGTTTGTCGCTAATGATCGTATCGTTCACGACGTCTTTTCCACCCCAGCACCCAGAAACTGTTACCACATTTTTTTGTGAATTTTTGTTTACATATTTATTAACAATTATGTAAAGTTATTTTGTGACAGCAAAATTTGACAAAAAATTTACAAAAAAAATTCGACATTTTTCTGTCAAATTAGTGTGACTTTTACGTAAAAAAATTTTTGTCAAATTTTTATTAACACCCAGTTGTCACATTAATTTGATATAATATTAACAGATTATTTCTAACAAATTTGATATTGTGGATTTCGCGAATATTTCTTTATGTCTTGTGTTCATAAGAAACCAATTTGTTATCAAATTTTTAAAGGTATTTTATAAAATTTATTATTATTATTGTGATTATTTTATAACATTAAGGAAATAATATGATTAAATTATAGTTTGGCTATTATGAAATAAATGTTTGAGTAATGTGTACTACGACATATGACGAAATGAACGATAAATGTGAAGAAGACGTGGCGTGGCATACAAGTTCATTAGTAAATTCTTAAAACATAAAACAAAGTTTTATATTAATAATATTTTTAACTTAATATTAAAAATGTAGTTCGTGGACCTGGTGTTTCGAAGCCGTCAGAAACAGTATCAACAGATTGTTTTCCCAAAAGCAAATAATTTCTCGGGAAAAAATAAATAATAAAAATGAAATGATATAAATAGTAACAATATTAATTTTAAGTATTTTATTTTGTATAACATTGAATTTATATTATTTAACAAAAAATAATATCACAAATTTGTTGACAGAACTGCGACAAATTTGTACATAAAAATGTCACTAATTTGTTCAAATAAATATAACAATTTTTTGCCACAAATTCTTTAACAAATATGTTACACATTTTCCGTCTAAAATGTGATAAAAATGTCTTAAATCACGTAAACCACAATTACATTTTTGGGTATTGTGACAAATTTTTGCCGACAATTCACATTCTTCTGTAACATTTTTTTTATATATACTTGGTTGCAACCGCAAAGAATATGTCGTTGTCATTATGGTCCAGTAATGCTCTTGTCGGTGTTTCATCGCAGATTCGGTGTTAGAAATGGAAAATTTTTCTAAAATTAATTTCTTACTGTCAAAACAAATCAATGACAAACAAGCATATTAATTATCTATCGAAAGCAACACGTGATAACATTGTAATCTCATAAACGGAATACATAGTTTTGATTTTTTTTTTTGACTTTCTGGCCTTTTCATTGAATAATAGATTCGTGAATCTTTTTATGCTGTCTTATCACGTTCCCCGAAATGTGACATTTTCGTTCATATTTTTTTATGAATTATTTTTCTGTAATCTTACTTAAATTAACACACTAGTAATATAGTTCGGTCCATTACAGTCAAAGAGATCGGCAAAATATAATGTAAATGTTTATAGAGTGACAAAAATTTAATATTCCAGAGTTGTGTTAAATTTGCATTGATTCTGATTCGCTTTTAAGTGGCGCCAATAAATTTAATAATAAATTTTGAAAATACTAAAGAAAGGATTACATTCTGTTATTTAAAAATTGTTGTGAGATTTTTTGTGATAGATATAAGTGAATCTTGGCTACTGTCAAGAATTTCGAAATCTTGTCACAAAAATAATAGTTTACTTTTAAATACAATATCAATCAAATTATTTTAATTATTTTTAATAATTTATTCCTATTATAATTAAAGAAATAAATAAATTTTCTTTAATTTCCTGTGCAAGTTTATAAATATTGAAAAAAACTAAATATATTGTTATAGTATAATACTGCATCTACAAGCAATACTTTCTTTCGCTCTTTATAACCAGCCTACAAAAGAGTTGGCTATAATGAAATTGTAAAAATTTAAATTCATTTTCAACACTAGATAGTTAATATAGTAAATTGTTAATATAAATTGTTTAGTATTTTTTGAGATAGTTTGAGATTATCTTTAATTTCCAATAAAATTATTTAATAACTTTATAGGAAATTTAGAATTTGAATGCTTTGCCGAAGCGAAAAAAGTTAAAAACCAAGTTAAACTACTTTTTTCATGGCTGCGAAACGGCTACATTTATTGTAGATACCGAGAGCTGGTTGCGTCTAGAGAGCAAAAGAAAGCGTTGATTGTAGATAGAGTATAATAATTATTTCCCTTATCATTAAAATTCTGAACATATAAAATATAATTATATAATTTACATAGTATTAAAAGTATCTCAATTAAGGTACTTTTTTTTAAATTAAATTTACACTGTCATAATTAAACGATTGGAATAAATTAATGTTTTGTAATAAAAAATTAAACTTGTTATATAAATTTTTAATCACTATTTATAATAATTATTATCTATAAAAAATATTGATATTTATGAATTAAAATATAAAAAAAACGCAATGATAAGCATTTCGAAATTATTATATTGATTCATATATGATTTAATATATATGTATATATTTTACTGTTGTTTTGATTGTGTTCAATTTCTAATTACATATTTATTGTGTGTTTTTTTATGATTACTTGTCATATTTACAAATTTATTATGTAAATTTTTTCATCTGTTTTGTATAGGGTGGTCCAGAATAGTCGTAGAGTATAAATAATAGTAATTCAATTTAAGTGGAGTTATTGTTATTCGTTTATATCTAAAAAAAGGAAAGAACTTGCAATATCTAGTGTATTGCTTATCAATCTAAATAATTTGACAAATAATTAGATGAGATTTTAAAGAATTTTTACATTCCTAAAAAGAAAATGTAAATTTTCTAATTTCAAAATTTTAGTAGTTAAAGTAGGAATACTGCCGACCGGCAAAATGAAATCGTTTTAAATTTATTATATAGTTATTCTTATAGTTACTCTCTGCATCTGCATCCAACCTCAACCTAACACGCAAACAATATTAATGTAAACTAGTAGTAAGTTTTTTTTCCGTTCAGTATGACATAAATACGACTCGACTAGGATAATAGTAGGTGGCTACATAACCTTCAGAAACTGCAAGCAACAAGAAGAACAAGAAGATATCCCCACACATCTTAAACTAAAAATTTTAAGACGAACTCATACTAAAAATTTTAAGACGAACTTTCATTACGAATTTATATAAACTCCGACACATATTAACAGCAAAAACTAAAGTGTTTGTACTTCTTGAAACCATCTAGTCTAATTTTCTGACAAAGGAACCTCATATGGTGTAGAAATTATTTCCCAGTAGTGATAGCTCTAAGGACTCGATGTGGTCTATTCGAGTTTATAGTTACCAGTGTAATCTAACCTACTCTTCTCTTAGTAACACAATTTTTAAAGTGAATATATACTAATAATTTAGGTCGTTTTGGTGAAAACATCTAGCTTGTTTTTGAAGTTAAAATTGAATTGTTCTTTTTTTTCACTCTAATAAATACGAATATTCAATATATTTTTGATGTATTGCCCTAATTTTTGTAATTTTAAATTCAGCTTACATATTATTCAATAAAAGATATTAAAGGAGTTTGTTTAAAGCGAATATTTAAATAATGTATTTTTCAATATCTTTTCTAATTTCACAATTATATTTCAAAATAATGAATTTAATAATTTTGATAAGACCCATTCACAACAAGATATCAATTAGTTTAAGTAATATTAAAATAAATACTAATAATATTTTTAGTATACTAGTAAAAATATCATAAAATTTTAAATAATCTAAATTTATTACAACATATATAAAATCAATATTAAACTAATAACCATAATAAACTTAAGTAATCACTCATTAATTCTGAATAATTGTTAATAAATTAATAAAATAGAAAATAAATAAATTTTTCTTGAACACTTTAATTTAGTGCAATATAATTGCAAAATTTAATTTTTACAATATACTTGAAGACATTATCGAGCGTTCACTTTAATTAAGCTGATAGAAAAATTAAATGACAATTAATTTAGATATAAATATTAAGCATGTTTTCTTTAATTGTGTTGGCATATTATTATTATTGATACTTGAGATAGCAAGGTCATTAACAAATGTAAGCAAAAATTTTAATTACCAACTTTACGTGAAATATACTTGACTGATTTTTTAATAACTTATAAGAAATCATTCACACACAAAATTAAATATAAGAACTTATAGTTTGTATTTACTTAAATTAATATTCTTAAAATAATTGCACACAGCGCTCGGTTTAGTGACTTTACTTAAATTAACTTTTTTTTAAATAAGAAAAATTATTTACTTTTAAATAATAAATTAATGCAAGTGCATACTTGAAATTTTTATTTTAAGTCATAATCCATAAAAGTTGTATAAATTATCATTAAAAATTAGACTTAATTGATTAGGATTATAAGTAGGCCAATTTATGGACACCTGAGTTAGGACGGTAACAACTAATATAATTTTAGGGCTCTTTTTGTGAAAAAAAATTAGCTTTTTACTGATTGGGCATTCTTTTCTAAATTCTTATTTAATTAATTACTTTTCTCATTTTTATGTAATAAAACGTTTATAACAAATAACGCATAAATAGCTGTACAATTAATGAGAGTATTTCAAATTTGATTTAATGTTGTTGTTATGTTCATATAACTGAAGTTTTTAATGAAAATGTTCACATTATGGAGTATATATGTAAAAGATCGAGACCACTTGCTAACAAGAAATGTCTCACTTATTAAGCCATTAGCTTATTGCAATTAAAAGTTTCTTCACTATAAAGAAATTTATGGTCCGGAATCCATATAAAATTATTAGGTTCAAATTGCAATAGAATATTTAGAAGCCGTGTAATACCTAGGCCTGATTTGGGTTGTTGCGCCATTGAAGAAGAAGAATGTATATATTGTTCATATAATACAGTATTCAACTGCGAGTGTGCTGTATTTTGTAATAAATTTAAAATTTGATGTTTTAGTACTTAAAAAATTATTTTTCCCCCGACACAATAGTAAATATTTTCGTAAAAGCTAATACTATTTCTTGAAAGAACCTCACTCCAGTTTAGGCAATTAAACCAAAATCTGCTGATCACAAATCAAGGAGAAAGGTTGTTAGATGAGCATAGTGACATTGATTTTAAAAGGACTTAAGAGAGAGTATACAATTTTCAAGCAAATTATTAAAAATTATGAAACTATCACATAAGATTATCACTATGCTGACTTCTATCTTTACATAGAACGAAAACAGGATCAAAATTTTATCAACAAAATTTTGAACATTTATTTTTGTTTAAAATGGTGGATTGAAGATTTTTACGTATAATAGATTATCTTCATTTTGGTTTCCTTAGCTGTTATTTTGATTAAAATTACATTATAAATACATGATTCTTGGTCAAATCTGTATTTTTTTGACAAACAACTTATATTTTTTAATACTTCTGTCTAATTTTCACTTTTATTAATTTCCTAATTCTTTAAATTGACCCTTGTAAAACCCACTAAATTAATTCAAGCAACTATGAACAATTAAAATTGACATTTTTGTCAAAAATTACTTGATTAAATTAATTGAGGCAACTATGAACAATTAAAATGGACATTTTTGTCAAAATGCTATACTAATGCTATATTGCTATACTGATTTATATTTTGACATTTATCAGTATTCGCTTCATTTTAGGATTATTCAATAATAAAGTATACTTTTTTTATGATTTAGGTTTAGTTAATTATTTAATTTCACACTTTATAACTTATTTTAATACACGATTAAAAGTTTATATTAATAACTCATTATAAATAAAACTACTTGAAAATGTTGTTCATATCTAAAACCACCATTCAGATGAATTTTTTCTTATCAAAACCAAAACAAAAAAAATTTAAAAAGGTGTTAAAATATCTTAATTTTATGATAACATTTTAGTGCACTAAAAAAAGCTTATTTGATATTATTTTTAAAAGAATATAATTTATTTAACAACGATAAAGAATATATATATTTTTTTTAATATAATTTAATTTTTAAGTAAGTCACAAGGGTAGTTTTATTAATATTATTTTCTTTCTGATAACAATTTTTGTTAAGATAAAAATTAATTCAAAATATCAAGTAGAGTGGTAATAATATTTTGAAATTTAGAAATTAATATTTTATAGGTATTTTTTTTTTTGAAAAGAAATTTAATACGGTATTATACCTTTTTTTGCAATTTAAATGCCTAAAATGTCTAGACAGAAATCAATAAATTGCAATTTTATACAGCTTTAATTTTTGTTTTCGAAAAAAAAAAAACATCTGTTTTAAAAGCTTAAAGTTTTGCCAATACAAATATATATTTTTTGAAAAATATTTACAGGATCGAATTAAGGCCTGCAATTTGAACCATTAAACAGTGCGACTAATTCAATAATTAATTTCTTAATTTATACGAATGATAAACAAAAACTACTGAAAACATAATGTTATGCTATTACTAGAGATTTTGGTAAAGTTTCTCAATAACTTGGAAAGCCCAGATAAAAACGCGAAAACCCCAATAACGCGCAAAACCCAGAAAGTTTCTCAATAACGTGTAAAACCCAAATAAAAACGACTATTGCTACAAATCCAATAAATATAGTTGATCTAGGAATATATTTTCTGCAATTAAATGATGAAAATGGAAAATAAAGTAACTAGTATTATGTACTATTAACATTAATAATAGTTGTACGCTACATAACAACATTAAATGACTTTGTCACTACTCAGGACTTTATCACAAGCTATAAAATATGAATCTGGTTCTTAAAATAATGCGTTTATTTGAAAGAAATGTCAAATAACTCAAATTATTTATATTTTTTAGAGAATTGTATACTTAAAGTCAGCACTTTTTTAAGAATTGAATTCATAGTAACAACAAAAGGACTCATAGCTTACTTAAATATTGGTATATAAATTCAATTAATACAAGTGTATCTTATGACCAAAAATTTTCAATATTAAGAATATTAAAAAAAATATTCAGTCATTCTAAACGTCTCAATATTTAAATTTTAGTTAATGTTATTTTTAAATGAGGTACTAGTCCACCAAATTTAATTAAATCAACCAAAGAAAATGGTAGGAAAAAAAATTATGAATTTGACTTACAAGCGATCTTATTTTTGACAGGATAAAATAATTGAATGATATCCTTTTTTTTATATTCAAATTGTTAAATTAGAAAAAAAGTGAAATTTAATACTTTGGCTTCTGAGTTTTGTTATGAACGTGTTAATAATATCAGTTGTTTGTTAATAATTTTTTCAGTATTTAAATTTCATTTATAATTAAGTCATAAAATTTATTCAAGACAAAAACAAAATAAATCACGAAATTCAAAAATTAATAAAGATTAAATAATTTAAATAACTAATATAAATATTTTAGTGGTAATTTTCAGAATTTGTAAATCCCGCATTGATTTATTATTTGATTTATTTAAATAAGAATTATTGAATTAATTTGTGATTGTCTATAAAAGATCTTTCTTTAATCAATTCCAAAGTCATAATTTTAATTGTTTTAAAAATTCCTAAGAAATATGAGATATTATGAAAATTTTAAATTAATATTGTTAAAAAATTTGTTACCAAATTCATTGCAATTAAAATTTTTAAATTATGAAAAAAAAAATATTATTAAAAGGAGATCAGATAGTAAAAGGCTGATTGAAAAACTTACCTAAAATATGTAAAAAATTCTCTTCTAAATGATTACCTAAAAAATAATTCGATTCATCGAAACATGTACTACTAGTCACTTCACTTTTCATTTTTATCATTTCACTTTTAATTTAATTTCACAAAAGCAACAAACAGAAAAAAAAACCAATTTTCTTTTCGTAAATATCCAAAGAAAATTTTTTTCACAAATCCAAAATGAAAATTAAATTAAAATTCACGAAAATTAAATTAAAATTTGTGAAAATATATTTTGATTTTTGAAATTGTTTATAATTATATTTATTTATTTATATTATATTTTGTTTATTAATAATTTCCAACATTTTTTTATGTTCCTAAAAAGGTTTTTTAAGGTTATCATTAAAAATTTAATTTAAATAGTTTTTTTTAAAAATATTAATTTAGTCTGTAAACTTAAGGGTCAAAAAATAATAGTCAACAAATTAAAAGAATTTAATTTAATTTAATTATTTATGTAATAAATTTATTTTCGTAAAAAGACCGAATTTTTCTTATTTTTAAAATAAAAGAACAAATTTATTTTTAAATACACTTTTTTTAAAATTAAATCACATTTAAAATAGCACAAAAAAAAATGTATTTTATTAATTTACAATAATAATCGACTAGAATTTTATTGATAATTTTATTAAAACAAAAAAAATCAATTTCACTTTTTAAACAGGTGCTGACGGATCACATTAACGTCGTGATCAATAAAAACGAAAATATTTATCGCAAATTCCCGAATTCAAATTAAAATATTATATAAAACAATTACAAAAAAAAAAAAATTCTCAAAATTCGATTCTTTTAAGCAACACGGACAACGTCTGTTCTAGACATTTTCATAAATTATACTAAACTTAAGTCAGTTTTATTTTGATGGTTTTAAGAGCACCCCCAGATCAAATGCGGTGTTTAATCAACACTATTTTATAATATATACATATATATAAATAAACAAAAGTATTATTTAAAAAAAAAATAATATTTTAATGCGGTGGCGCATAATCTATAGAAACTGATTGTACAGTAGCTGTTTAGCAGTAATATTTATAGCGGCGGCGGCTGCGGCTACGACGACGACAAGAACGACTATGCTAAAATGAAATTCTAACTTACAAGTGTGAATAAACAAACACTGATAATGAAAAAAAAAAAAACCAGTAAAAAAAATTATCTTTTTTATTTTATTTTTTTTTAAAGCTCTTTTCCTGTCACAAGAATTTCTCGCACAACATAACAACAACAACCAAATTAAATATATGTTCTTTTTTTTTTAATTTCATTTTTATTTAGATTCTTTATTCAGGTGGTTTTTTATTAAATATATTTTATACTCTGACTATTTTATTCTCACTATCAAAAGGGATTAAAAGAATAAAGAGTATATCAAAAAAGAGAGAACGAGAGAATTAGAATAACTAATACATTTGAATACAAAAAAAAAAAAAAAATTCAGATACCGTACTAAGGTGATTAAAATTTCCTTTCAGTGTAATAAAAACGTTCTTTATCTTCTTATCAATTGATTATAGTAATTGTGGTGATCGTCATAGTTGTACACCTAAATAGAAAGTACGAGTGAGAGTGGATAACAATTACTGAGAAATTTTTTAGTATTTTTGTAGTCGTCGCGGCATAAAAAGGAATTATTATAAAATGATTATTGTTTATTTAAAGATCATAAAATGTGACAACACGACGAATCAATATAAAATAAATAATAGAACAAATATTTTATTACACTGAAAGAAATATTATAGTAAATTATACTGTGTAGATGACATATTAATATTTTAAACTTCTCGTGAATATGTATTAAGTGATATATTAAAAATTTCACCGTAAAAGCAAACAAACTGACTCTAAATTTATTTTTTATCAGATGGGGATTAATTTTTAAATCTAAAGCGGGTGTTACCTTATAACAGGTGAAAATGTCCTGTAAATGGTGAAATTTACCTGTAAGTTGTAAAAACTGATACAAGAATGAATTGAATTTTGAAAACTTTACGAAGAAGAATTAACTGGAGTATAAGAGCAACATAGTTAATTTTTCTTCGAGAAGATATTCAGTAAATTCCTGCGATTTTATTGAATATCTGAGCAGGATTTTATTGAATATCTGAGCACGACCTTCTAGCAAGATTTTATTGAATATCTTAGATATTTTTCTATATCTGTTTTTAACTATAATTAGTATAATTCAAAATAAATTAAGACTGAATGAAATCTTGCAGGAAAAATAATTAAATTTGAGCTAACTACCAGAATTGCGATAAGTTTTCAGGTAGAAATATCGAAAATTTTGAAGTTTTCGAAAATTATACAATTTTTTTAGATTTTAAAAATTGAAAATGTTAGTATACTTGTTTTAAGAAATATCACAGTACTGATATAGTCTGATATATACTGCTATTGTCTGATATAGTCTAAATCTGTATGTTTATAAAGCAATTCGATGTAAATGGAGAAGAATTTTCTATTTTCAATATAAAACCTAACACAGCGTATAAGTTGTCAAATTGAATAGTACTGTAGTTTGAAAGTCTGAAAAGTATTGTGATTACAATCTTCACATTATTAGTCATATTACAATTATTTAAATATGATTATTTCTACAAATATAAAAAGTAGTCGTCGCGGCATTTTATGAGTTGTTAATAAGCTTTGGTTTAGAATTCCATCTATTGGTCATATTTTAAAGCATAAATTGAAAAATCTATAATAAAACATTATCTGTTCTTTTCAGTGTATTATTTATATTTCTGATAAGATATTCGTATATTTATTCTCACAAATATATTATTATTAAAATAATTTTAACATAGTTGTCATAAAGATTATCGTACATTTACTTCAGTTAACTAAATAAAACTTTTATATTATACCTCTAAAAACTAATCAATTATTTCCGATAACAGAAATAAAGTTAAATTGGATAAAATGAATCATATTTGAAATATAAGACTAATAAAACTTAATTTCCTTGTTCTAACAACACAATTTATTCCTATTGATAAAAAAAAAAGAAATAGAGCTATTTTTGCCCAGTATTTTTTTTTTTTTTATCAATAATTTCATAATGATTAGATTTTATGTTATTTTATTCTCTTTATTTTGAAATATCATATTCTTAGTGCAAAACAAAGAAAAGCACTAAAAATAATATTGTTTTTTTTCATAATTTACGAATCATAAATTAATAAAATATTTATATAAACAAAAACAATGTTGTCAAGTGAAAAATGACCTGCAAATTTTCCGGACGACTTATGATTATACATTTTTGTATATAGTGATGATTATCATTTACATATATGTATATTTAAATCATTTACAACTGAAGCTCCAACATATGAGGATGACTAATCAAACAGTAGATTCAAATTTGAATAAAGACGCGAGACATTGTCATGAATTTTTTTGATTTTTTTGAAACATAAAATTATGTTATCGGTTTCAAATTATTTATTATTACACTCATAACAAAATCATTTATTTTTGCTGTTTTATTCGTGATTTATAAAAATAATGTTTTTTTTTTTTTTTGAACAAAAAAGATGATAAAACATGCGATTTTTGCATGAATAATTTAAAGCATTGATTATCATCATCATCATCATTTTGTATTATTATCAATATAAAATGAAATTATCATCATGATAAAAAAAAAACAACATTATTTATGTAATTATTTATATTTAATTGTTGTTTTGGAATTAAATTTTTAGCAATCAGTAAAATTGATAAAAAAAAATAAATAAAAAATTAACTCAAAATTATTATATTTATTTTAATATATATTTTTTTTGAGTAGAAAATCTAATGATAAGATAAACTTTTTGTACATAATTTTGTTAATATTTTTTTTCTGTTGTTGTAATAACAAAAAAATAAAAATAAAACAGAAATAGATTAACAATATGTCAAAGGATTAAAATTATTTGTTTTTCTAATTAAATACAATAAAATAGATATGAGTTTTATAAACAACGCCATCTAGGTATTTAGTAATATCACTATCTACAAATATAAATTAACCCGTAGGCAAACAGAGTTATAAGCAGTGCACAAGTTATCAGCGAAAAGTTTATAGCAATAGGCCGAACGGCGCGAGTGATATCCACAGTAATGTTGTCCTCCCAGATAAGAACTTAACTGAAGTATATTTCTTAGATTCTTCAATTTAACTGTCGAGCATCAAAACAATATATATTTTTGATAGTGATATCTGACGCATTACATTCCAATTATTTATATTCGTAATTTTATTAAATATTTTATAGCTAAAATTAGCCGGATATTTTGGTGCTCCACGTCGTGCTAAATGAGCCCATTAAAATATTAGAAAATTTAAAAAAAAATTCCATTAAGAATTTTAAAAAAAACAAAAAATTTTCAACAAAACATCAAAAAAGATATTTTTATGATTCGAAAAATATATTTTTTTTATATTTACATTTAATATTTTTATTTTTAATGATATCCTAAAATGTCATACACATTAATTAAAATATATTGCAAAATATTATAATTTACATTACTATTAGTTTAATCTTACATGTCTGTAATTTTAAAATTAGATGTCAAATGTTAAAAAAATTAATTTTATGCAAAATTTAATAGCACTAACTATTATATTATAAAAATTTGAAATTATACAAAAAATAAAAACAACTAAAAACAATTTTCATAATTTAGAACAACATCTATTAGAGAACCATACTTGGATTTGATTAATTTTTATAGATGTACAATTATAAACCTTGATATAATGACATTTCATTTCATATATGTATATATATGTACGTATATATTGTTTTAACTAATTTTAAAATAGTTTACACTGATAATTAGAAACTCGTTTAGATTGAAAAATATTAAAAAAATTAAAAACTTTATATACTTTATATTTAAAATTGTTTACTAAGCTATAAAAATATTAATATGTATACATATATGTATATCTTAAAAAAATATTAATTTAAATCTAATTAGAAATATTTTTCTACTGAAGTTTCCTATGTCAAGGACAAAATTTTATAAATTTCAAATATACTATATTAATGTTAGCCAGGTGTATATTTTTATTATAAAATTTAGATATATAAATATGAAATTATGTTAAGAGGATCATTGTAATTTAAATATTCTAATATATTTCTATCAAGTCAAGAATAATTGTCCTAGTTTTTAATTCCATTTGTAATTGTAAACGTTTTTTTTTGTAGGATTAATCATGAAAAATAATATTTATACACAACAAATGATTAATTAATTTGTTCCGCATTTCTCTCGATTTCGTTTACAATAAAAGTCAAACATTTCTTTCGATCGACAGTTTAACGTTCTCAATCAGCTAAACAATGATCTTCGATTTTAGTATTCGATTGGGAAATATTTTAGAATCTGATATTTGATTCAAATTAAACTAGGTGTTTATTCACATCGAACAGCAATGTTTCGTTTTTTTTTTGTTTATTGAAGGCTGTCTGGTAGCTAATGGAAAACAATTATTTTTGATTTTAGTTTTACGAATCTAAAATCTATGCTAAAATAAAGTTCTGTGGTAATACAATAATTTAAAATTAAATATAAAATTAGTTAATAAAAATTTTTATCTAATACCTAAAATAAGATTTTTGAAAATTGTATACCAGACAAATGATAGGTAAAAATTTTGTATGTTGAACTTTTAGGTAATATTAGGAGGCTTCAAAAGAAAATTAAAAAATTAGATTCCTGTAAAATTTTGAGAAAAAGGGGCACTTTTCTAAAATTTAAATCTGGATTTTACAGAAATTTATCAGCCCTAGCAGCAACGATGGAAATAAAGTTCATATAAAGTCATAGGTAAATTAATTATCTATTAAATGTGTCTATTTTCACGATTCTTGTTTTAATATTTTAGGACTTATGACTTAATGTATGTATGGTTACTACCTTTCAGAAAGATTTTCCAAAAACACTATGTAACTAAGTGGGTGTTTCAAATTGAATATTGTTTTCTTCAGAATAATCAAGGAACTTCTTAATGGGGTAGTATTTCAAAAATGAACACCCAGTATTTGATTAAAGAAATATAATTTACTATATTATAAAATGTACTAGCATTTCACTATCTTGATATGATTAAATTACTTAAATAATTTATAGAGAAAAATTTATTTCAAATTATACTTCCGTATGTGAACATCTCTAAAAACCAATTTTAAATATTTTCAATTTCTTTATGTAAAATAAAACAAACAATCATGTTTTTCTATAAAATACTTAAATTTCTTAACTGAAAATCCATAAAATTGGAAATCATATATTTTAAGATTTAAATATTTTAAGATTTTGAATGCATTCAAAACTATCCCCAATAACATTTTTTTTAATATTTACGATCATTATAACATAAAAATATGTATTAATTTTACACTTCGAAAAAATAAATAAATTATAAAAAACATTTTTTTTTACAAAACAAAATAAATTAAAAATGTTGTTCACATTTTAACCTAATTTGTTTTAATAGCAAATCACATCTTAAAATTTACATTATCTACAGACTATATAAATTTCAAGGAAGTTAACATAAAATAATAAAAATTTCAATTATTTCAATTGATTTTTAATTGTTTTTTACCATATTCTCATAACAACAAATTACTAGTAAATTGTACTAAACAAAATCATTAAGGAAATCTTAACCATTTTCAGAACATGTTTTATACAAAATCATTAAAAAAAATTACAAAATTTCTAATCTTATATTTATGTACATAATTTTTTTTACTTGCTTATACTACATTATAAAATAAATAAAAAAATTCATTGAGAAATATCAAAACATTTCAATTTTTTAACTGTCAATAACTTCTGATAGCCCAAAACTACAGCAAAAAAAAAAATATTCATTTCTCTAACTATGGCAGCGTTTTTTTTTTCTATACAGACTTTAAAAAATACAACAGCAGCAAAAAAATATTATATTTTATATTAAACAGATTTCGAGGTTATCTAGCTCAATTCGAACTTTACTGATTACAAGTAAACCTCAGCGCCCCCTTTTTAAGTAATTAACTGATTTTTTTTTTTTCGAAAGAAGGTTTTTTCAACAACAAAAAAAAATTATATTTTTATTAATTTTATAAAATTTAATTTAATTTTTTTTTTATTTTTAAATAATGTTAATGAGATTATTAACCTTAATATTAAAATATTTATTCATTTTAACATAATTCGTAAAAAAAAAAAAATTATTGGAAAAAAATAGCAGATAGTTTGGAAAAAAAAAATGACGGATAGTTTGATTCGATTCACTACTTTTACGACTAATCGAGATTAGTCGTCAAAAATTTAATTAATAAATTTTATAAAAACCAGGACATTGTATCATTTACCCTGATGTTACTATTGGCACTGAAGAAGATTGATTTATGGATTAGCAAACTAATAGTCTGGTACTAATCATGAGTCTATCAGATAAAGAAAGTATGGGAATATAATAATTAAAATTTCTTAAATGTAAATTTTATGTTATAACTAATAATAAATAATAAATAAATAATAATAAATAATTTGTAACTACTATTTTTTAAATATAATAAATAATATAATAAATAATTTGTAACTACTATTTTTTAAATATACCTAACAAGTGATGAAGCTATCTCATTTTGGTATCAATTAATACTAGGGAAGGGTGAACTCCAGAAACAATTTCTTCTTCAAACTTTGGCTTTCATTAAAGGTTTTCCGAAGATTCTATTTTTTTTACTTAAGTATTTATTTTTTATTGACATTTTTTCATATTTGAAAATTCCAAATTACGATATTTTTGTTATTGGTATACTCTGATTATACTTTGATTAATATATCTCGAAAGGAAATTGTACCCAGCTGCTACTATTACGCCACCGATGGCCAGAAAAAACTAAAAATGTAATTATAATAAATGATTTCGTCCTGAATATTAAATGAAATTACAATAAATGATTTCGTCCTGAATATTAAATGAAATTATAATAAAGGATTTCGTCCTCAATATTGTCCAATTACATATTAAATAAATTTATTTTCACTGTCATTGCTTCCATTTTGCTACATTTCTTTGTACATAATAAATGTTTATGTACATTTGAATATTAACGTATGTATGTATTTATATTTTTATGAGGTCTGCTCAGAATTGTTATCAAAAATTTTTCATTTAATACAGTGATGAGTACAAAAAATATAAGATTGTATATGTAATTTAAAAAAAAATAATAAGATTTTTTTGTGTTTACATTTTTTTAAAAAAAATGTTACTGACTGATTAAAAAAATTCTTTCTTGAAAATATTTACATTTTTAATTATTTACATTGAAATTACTCATTTCTTATATTATTTATCATTTTTTAATAAGGGTTCTATAAGAGAATCAATTAGATTTTAATTTATTAATTATATAAACCAAAAATTATTCAGCCATTTTGAGAAAAAAACTAATTAATTATAAATTTTATAATTTCATCATTCAACTAAAAAATTTAAAACCAATTTAATTTTAATCTACAATTCCAAATAAAATCAATAATTTATTATATTATTTAGCACTACTTTAATCTAAAAACTAACTAATTAATTAGAACTTGATAATTTTCCTCAAAATTATTTGAAATTTTCCTTAATTATTGAAAGAATATCTTTAAAATTAATTTTGTTTAAAGTGAAATTATAACAAATTTTTTTTGGCAGGATATATTTTAATTATTAAATTATGCTTGGAATTCATTCAAAACTAAAACAACAAAAAAAAACTTTTTACGCAATGAACGTTTTATTTTGGGGTTATCAATATTGCGTTTGGTTTTGGTCAATTTATGTTTTAAATATTTTGTATTTAAACGCGCAAAAATTTAAAGATTATAATGTAGGGTAAATGATATATGAAAAATGTTGAGTCATTTTGTTTTATAGATTAAATATTATAAAAAAAAAACATAATAATATTTGAAATTTATTTTAAGAACAATAAAAAAAAAACCAACTGTCTACGGATTTATTACGAAATTTAGGTTACAATTATACGACATTATGAAAATCTTATCTACATAGAAAGAATAAAGAATTTTATGTTTAATATATGTACATAACTTCAAAATAAATTTATAGAAATTATTTTGAAAATTTTTTAATTATAATTATTTTTAATTTCAATTCATGAATTCAAAGTTTAATAATTCATAAATTTAACTATGAAATAATAATACGTATGTACGTACATATATAAATTTTAATCTGTTAGAAATATATTTTTGATAATATAATTTATTATAATACGTTTTTAGATCGACACACCTAAAGGATTAATTCTTAATCTAGTTAGAAAATAGTAAGCCACCATTAATATGGTTCAAGTATCAAATTAACAAACTATTTAATTATATATTGAACTGTTACTATAAATTGGCATAATATGGTCACATAACTTATAGTTAAATATTGTAATATAATGAGTACTATTACTATTTAAATTTGAATCTTACCAATTGTAATCAACGTGATTTAATTTTGTAATATTAAAGTATATCTTGAGTTCTGTTAAATATTAATTAGAACTGATCGTCAGAGAATTTGATTTGTAATTGAAATTAATTCTATTTTATATTGGAAATTGAAATAGCTAATTCGTTTTTAACATTTTAATCATAAATTTTCGTTGCTTTAAGAAATGATAATTTCTAGTCACATATAATGTAAATTTTATTCTATTTATGTAATATTTTATCAAAATATTTGAAATAATTCATAATATTTTATATAAATTTAAGTTTATACCATATTTTGGTAAATAAATAAATAACTTAAATAAGGTAATTAAAATAATTATTTCAGTATATAAATGACTGACTATTCTACAATTTCTTATAAAAAAATTTCTCAAAACCAATTATTTGAAATTATAGAAACAGACTAAATATTTTTTTGGGACACTAAAAAGTCTAAATTAATTTCAGTTCTTGAAATTACAATTTAATGTATCTTTATGTAAAATAAATTTGTTAATTTATTTAATTCTATAAATTAATTAAATTAATAAATTTATTAAAATAATAAAATTTATTAAATTAATAAAATAATAATCGCTATTTTATCCTAATTTCATAATTTAAAATAAAATAATAAAAAATTTATGAATTAATCTGTTCAAAAAAAAAAGTTTTCTTATCACTTAATGTTTGATAAGTGATCAATAATATTTTTATTAATAATACTTAATTTCTATTTTATTTTATTTTTTTTTCATAAAATACATATATTTCATAAATATGTACTTTTGAAAAAAAAAATTTATATATAATTCTTATAAATATAATAAAATTTCTATTTCTAGATTTTAGAAATTTTCCATAATAAAAAACTTGAAAATAAAAATATTATATAACCGTGGAATTTTAATATATTTAAGAATTATATACTATAGCCAAAATGATAAATATTTTTATAATTTGATATTTTGCTGTTATAGGGGAGATTTGATTAAATCGTATTACTTTTCAGTATTCCTGTATTTTTATGTAGAAATACTTAAAAGACAGCTACTATTTTGTAATCAGTTTAAATTTTTATGTTTATTTTTACTGAAAAAATTTGTTTTACCGAAAAATTGTGTTAAAAACGTAGTATTTCCGTATAAGCGAATTGAAAATATCTACAAATTAGGACTGGATTCTTAAGCCGATTTACCCCATTTTCAATTTACCTGAATGGTACCGGTGCACGTTAGGAATATTGATAATAGACAACTGTCCAAACTAGACTCAAATTAAAATTTACTGCAATATATATTTATTATAAGGCCTTTAATCGAATTAAAAATTCGAAATAATAATTTAAAATTTTATACTGATTAGCCTATTGGCCGTTGCAAGAATATAAAAAAATTATATCTTTACAGAATTTTAACTCCAAATAACTCTTAGGCTAATAAGTATAAAATTTTTGTCTGATACACTTAAAACTTAAAATCACAATAAATAAATACAAGTCTGACTTTTAATATTGTTATCACTTATTTCTAACACTTTTATCGCAATCTCCGATAAATAGATATCAATACTATTATTTAGTTTCCGAACTATTATAATAAGATTTAGGAAGTGGTATGATTTCGGCGACTGTACCCTACATATTTTTTTAGAATTTCAAATAGTTTTAAAATACCACTGAATATACTGGAAATATGATAAAAAGCTTTAATTCAAATATTATTATCAAGAAGTTTCAAATATGAGAGGCAATAAAAGCTATAATAAAGACTTCAAGAAATTTCATATTATAATATTCTGTTGAAATACATATTTGACAGTTCAATGTCCTTTTGGTGACGTATACGGTTTAAAGATTAAAAGAAACTAGGTAAATTTAAATTAAAAATTAATCTTATGAAAAGTTATACTAATTGTACGTGTTGTAAAATTAACTGAGGGAAGTTTTAATATAAAAATGATTTAACTTTTTTCCATATTCATTAGAATATTCAATCAAATATATATTATAAATCGTAACTGAGTAAGACCTGAGTTATCAGGTCTTACCTTGGATTTTTTATCAAATTTTACTACTTTCTGCTATCATAAAGTATTAATTAGATTATTACCTAAATTGATTGTTATCAAGGCTTAGTGTGAAAAAAAAATTTATAATCAAAAGCTTCCATGTATTGGAGAAACATTGACATTTCAGTGTTTTGACATTTTTTAAAATAGTGAAATGTTTCTCTAATACCAAGAATTAAGTAGCCATAAAAGGGTCCTAAATAATGTTTACATACAAATTCGACATACAAAATGTCCAACCAAAACTAACTAGTAGTTTTCTTTCTATATTATTCCCTGATATGTCAGTGTCATTTTCTGAAATATTAAAAAATCAAATTTCAAACAAAATTACATGACAGAACATTTACATAATTTAGAATTAAAATTTTAAAATTGCAACTGTCAGTAAATAAAACAGACAAATACAAAAAGAAATTTGGACAATTCTATTGCCATAGCCAGCTTCCATTCCAATAAAATATAATAAAAAAAGTAACAATTTTTCAATATAAAATTATTTAAAAATCATAATAAAAAACACTTACCTTCCCCAATAACATCAACAGCATCACAAATAACCTGAGCTTTTATCATATCATTTTTAACATTTCCATTAGCATCATCTCCTACATCTCCTACAACTCCTTCAACATTAATTAATTTCTCGTCTCCTTTTGGTTTATTCATTTTTTTAATATTTCTTTTTGTAACATTTTCCCGTGGTTTTTTCATTATATAACATTATTAATCATCGATTATTTAATAAATATTTAATTATGTACCAAAAATTAAAATTATTTTAAAAGCGAAAGCGTTTTCTTTAATACAACCAGCTTCGTAAAACAAAAAATTAAATATTTCCTAAAAATAGAGGAAAAAAAAATTATATTAAATTTCAATGTTAAATCCGGAATCGAAATAAAAATATTTACTTAAAATTATTAAAAACAAAAAAAAATATGATAAAATATAATTTTTTTAACCCCAGCTCAGCAAGATTTTTTTTTTTTTTGTTAGATACGATGCCGCGCAGTATGGTTTTTAATGTAGTATATTTGCACAAGAATGGAGCACAAAAATCAACAAAATTTAATTATTTTAATTTCGATGGAAATTTTGGTTCCTGATAAAAAAAAAATCATAGTTTTTATTATTATTATTATTATTTTTTTTTGGTAATTATAAATAATTATTTTAAGTAGAATATAAATATTATAATTCTTCTAGCTTGGGCTACAACATAGCACTTAGTAATATTATTTAATTTTTTGTATATTATATTGATAAACAATACGCATTTGACTAATAGAACATTTAAATTTGTAATATTGCGGTAAGATGACGATATTTAATAACTAAAAAATTTTTTTATTGCTTTATGTTAAGAAAAATAAAAATTGAAGCTTTAAGATTTTTTTTTTAAACTAACAACGCAAAATCAATAGGAAAAAAAATGACAATAATTTTTACTTAAAAAAGATGGAATTTTTTTATATCACAGCGGTATATAAAAATTAATTGATCTGTTTTGTTTAAAAAAAATTTTTAGTTTAGAGAGGAAGGTGTCTGTTAAAGAATATGTGTATCAACAAAATAGGCAAAAATTGATATAGTTTTCGGCAGTATTTAAGAAATTATTAATATCACCAAAACGTACCCATTTAAATTTTAAATATATCATCAAATTCACGGTTGATATAACTTGTTTCAAATACAATAGATAATCCAAAAAACAAATTGATTTCCAGACTATGTTTACCCAAATAGCTAATAGAATTAAATAAAGCAAGCATAATAAGGAACTTTTGAGAATTTGGAATTTGAAGAGCTAAAACTTAAGCCTTAAAAAAATTATTGTTAGCAGAGCTAGAACTTTATAACTTTAGCTCAGGACGAAAAATTTCATAATTTGCAAATTTTTATGTTATGCATTTTAACTGTAGCGAAATGGTACTCTGTTGTTGTTGACTAAATGATTGAATCATATATTGGCCTAAATCATTTATGAACCATTTGGTCCTAAATCTGTTTTTATGTTATGTATTTTCCGTGTAGAACCCCGAGTATACAACAGGAGTCTGATAGATTTTATTCCTCTTTTTTGTTGTCATTAATTTGATCCCAATGACAAATTACAGCTAAATCGAATTCGAAAATGCCAAGAAAAGTATTTACGACAATTTATTGGATTGTGGAATTCGGCAGTTTCCGAAAGTATTATAAAAATATCGAAAAAGGATTAATAAAATAGTTCTGCCCTTAAGTAGCTAGTAGGGCTGTCCATATTCTTTCTAATTTAAATCGATCTTTTTTATCTGTTTAATCCATAAAAAGAGTATTTTGTACGGTATTAAAATTTCATTATTTAAAATTTTGGAGTCACTATCGTAAGAGAACTGTATTTTCTCGAAAGGCTAGATCAGTACCTAAAAAGTCTCACTAGTCTTTATAATATCAAAAATTCTGAATTAATTGAAAATAGTTTTTATTTTAGAAATATGTAATTAATTTTTTTTTACGATATCATTTTATTTACAAACATTTTGAAATCTAAAATTGGAAAACACTTAATAAATTATTAGCCATTCGATCATCGGCTGATTTACAATCGAAAAAAAAATAATATTAATTTCCAAAATATTTTTGTTAATAATAATATTTAAATAGTGATATATTGGTAAACATTTATTTAGTAATCGAAGTTATGTTTTTTTTTAAATACAATATTTTACCGAAAATTATTTATAAAACAAGAGATTTTTATTTTTTGAAAATGCATAAAATTATCACAAAAAAAAAAACAATAAAAAAGATAATGATGACATTTTGTTAGTTTTTAGCTAATAATAACCTTGAAAAGTAAATATACATAATAAAATTGATAATCGCTTAAAATCACCACGAATAGTAAATATAATTCGTTCAAAAAAATTATTGAAAATTCATTTATAAATATTCTGCGGTCATCATGGAATTATTTAAAATAAATAAAAACATTTTATATAAGTAATAATATTTTATTTGCCGAATAATCTCCTTTAATATTTTACTGATATCAAAATTTTATAGATAAGCGATAAAATTTTATATTATTTTTATTTATAATACATATTTAATGTTTAATGTTTGTAATTATAGAAATCAGGTGAAATTCAATGTCAAAAACATTTTTTATTAGATGTCAAAAGATAAATGAAAATTTCATAAATAATTATATATTTGAAATATTTATTGAGACCGATTTAAAATCTATAGAATGTGGTAAAGTAAACCGAATAATCATAAATTTTAATATTTTATGAGAATATATATTTTTGAAAATAAAAATTTTCCTAATTATATATAAATTTTCACAATATATCTACTTTTTTCGTTGTTTTGGTATTGAAATTTATTTCATAAAATCTTTAATATAGTTTTTAAAATACAGATGAGAAAGTTTTTTGAAGTTCTTCCTTAGTTGCACTGATAAACATTTTTCTAAAAACATGGCATTTGCAGTAAACGAGATTTATTAGCTGTAAACAAACTATATTTGCAAGCAATGTAGTTTACTTCTCTTAAAATTACGTTTTTAAAACTGGCGGGTAGTGTAATATAAGCAGTACATGCTTACATATCTAAAATTCCTCTTATACTTCGAGATATTGCTTCCTAACTTACTTAAGGTCCTCTGATACGTTGAGGATTCCCTTATATTCTCTTTTTTTCAGTTAATCGTTCTTACCAAAGTCAGTCCTTCCTTTTTCCTAACATACCTAAAATACTTGAAATTAGTCCTTCCCAACAGCTGATATAATATCATAAATAAAGATTAAAATAAAATGGATTAAGTCAAAATTAGGAGGGCAATAAAATGGAAAGTTCTAATGACTTAAAAAATTAAGAAGCAATTATCTATATATCAATGACTCATAAGCAAACCATCAATTAATAAAGAAATATTCTGCAGTGAACATCATTATTAAGAGACCGATTTGGGTTTGGTATGATAAGAATTTTTAAAACCACTTTGGAGTCCACTAATGCAAAAATGGTTTTTTAGTTGGTGTCATTAAATATAGAATACTTTGGGTGACACATCTTCACATTATATAATTTATAGTTAATGGAATTTTGAAAATTTAAACTTAAACTTAGCTAACAAATTAAATTCAACCTAACAAACAAAATATTCCAAAACTATTATTTTTATTAAACAATTCCAATACTTAAAAGATTTCATCATTTACAAAATATAAAATTCCATAAAATTTATCATTTTCAAAAAAATTGTCACCTTCGAAAACAGTTGAAAGAAAATATTGAACAAATTATTTATTAAATTTATAGTAAATTAAAGTTTTCTAATCTAGTTCGAAATTACTGATGATGATGACAAATAAATTATTTTTCTTTATATTTTTTTTATTTCCGATATTTAAAGTGCAATCAAATTAAAACTAAACAAAAAAAATTACATATTTCATAAAGATGAACTTTAATTTAATTGAAAATAAAATAAAAATTACTCACAATCAGAAAATTATTCATGAATTTTTAATAAGAAATTATCATTGATTGTAAGTAACTTTTGTGACATTCTGGTTGATTTGTTCACAAAAACACATAAAAATGAAACAGGAAGAAAATTTTATTTTATAATTATGTAAAATAACATATATTTAAGAATATATTTAAAAATGCTTGTTAATCACAAAAACATTTTAACACTCATTTCACACTCATTAATGTCAATTAATAAGAAACACGTTTTTAAAATGCTTTATAAATAATAAAAAAGTCAATAAATCTATACGACATTAAAGTAAATGAAAAAGTTTACTTAACAATAATTCTGTCACTAAAAATATATATTTTTTTTTTGTATATAAAAGCAATTCGTCAAATTTAATAAGCTTAACTAAATAATGATAAGTTAGTTGTTCAGTGATTATTTCGTTTAAGATAATAATTTATCAACTGAAAAAAAATAAATTTTATGAAAATATTTATTATTTATTTTAAAAATTCTAAGTATTTTAGTATATAAACGAAATTTTAATTTTTATATCGTGATTATTCATTACTTTTTCGAAAAATTCTATTTTTGGTAAACTTCTCTTTACTATAATCATATTTTTAGCAATTATACTTACATTCTTTAAGACAAGGGTTGCTAATAAAGTTTTGAGATATTACTAAAACCATTACATTTACCGAAGTTCTTAATATTGCGTTCAAAGGTATAACAGGTAAGTACAGAAGTGAAATAAAAGGTTTTTTTATCATATTAGTATTTTAGTGGTTATGTTTACATTAATAATAATTAGTTCGGGGTAATTCAATAATATTTCCACACTTATATTCACGATGATTTTAAAGTTGGTTTAAGTAAAAAGAAACTCCGTTTCATATTCATTAAAAGATGAGCCAAGAGAAGGATGTCCAAGAACAAATTTTTAACCCGTAAAACTATTAGCATAATATTGCATGATAAACTTAGTTCTGAAAAAAACTTACTTGTTGCATACCACATAAATTACTGTTGAATATTTCAAAAAAGAAACGATTAAATTAATTGAGCATGAACCCTAACCGCATGATTTAACTATGTGCAACTTTTGCCGTTTTTTGAGTTAAAAAAAATAGACAAAAGTTGGACATAGTTAAATCAGGCAAGTCTTTTGATATGGTAATTAGATGCAAATATTATCAACTATTATCATATTATCTCGCAATTTGATTAACAGAAAAATTATACATACTAAATATTCGTGGTTTAAATAAAATCATGTGATCAAATTTGAAAATGTATCCAGCGCATAAAATGAGGATAAACTGGGACACAGTGGCAAATTATGTAGTTTATTTTGGAAGAAATAGATGAAATGTGCTTTTGATGTTCATAAGAAATTTTGTTTGTAATTCTATAGCTTAAATACTACGCTAAAATTGAGTTAATGTACCGTGTTTTTCGGTCGAGTATGGGAATCTAAAATTTTAAAATCTATTGAAATGTCTTATTTGAACAGTAAATCAATATAATTTGCTAACCACCAATTAGCTCCCAGTACAAGCGGATATAAAAAAATCTAAATACTTGTAATATATTTTAGTTTTTTTTTTTAAATATTTATTTTTGACGAAAATTTTTGGATTAAATTTTCCAAGATTTGTTTACTTATTTTAATGTAATTCTGATTACTACGTAGATGATTTAATTAATGTCAATTATTTTTTTTAATAAAAATTAGCATGTCATATTTTGTCAACATTTTCAATGCATTACCGAAACATAAATATCATTATAATTATTATTATTTACATAAGTTTTTTTTAAATTATTTTTAACAAGATATTAAAAAAATATAATGAAAAAAAAAACATAAATTTACAAAAGATCTTTTTTCTACGGTGCTAATTTATTTATTTTCGCAGTTTAATATTACATTATATGTATTTATTTTTAGTATTTAAAATAAATCTTATTTATTTAAATTTTAGTTAATAGTAATTAAAGTTACAATAATATAAATAAGTTTTTTTTTAACAATTTTAAAATCAAACCGGTTTAATTTAATTGTAAACAATTTACAAAACCGGTTTAGTTTCAAAACCCGGTTTTTAGTAGAAATATAAAAAAAACAATAGCAAAATAACCCTTAAAAAAATAAGCTCATATTTGCATAAAAATTTGTTATACTATTTCACCTCTTTGACATCATATAAAAAATATATCTTAATTTATTTTGAACAACTACTACTGGTTTCGTAAATTCAAAATAATACTTTCACATTAAAAAAATGTGTTTTTTGTGTATATAAAAATTATTGAAATTAAATTAGATTTAAAAATACTTTATAAATCATAAAATTGACTGCAATCTATACTGGGTGTAATAACATAATACATAATTGTAAATTCCAATTTTGGAAAAAGCTGAGATTTTCAAAAATGATTTGAAAGTGCTGTAACATATTGAACAGAAATCATCAAAGAATTTGAAACATAATGTTATTATATTCAATAATAAATACAATAATTTCTGAGAAAAACTGATATTTATGTGGTATTCACACTGAATAGAAAAATTTTATTTATGAATACATTCCCAATGTGAATTAATTGATATAGTCATATATAATTTAATTTAAATTAAATTTCTGAGAGGCTTTTATTAACCCTTTCATAAAATTCTCCATCGACATAAAATTCTCATCGTACCACTTGTTATTAACACGAATTAATTTAATTTTATAGAACTTACTTACACCAGGATCTTAAAATCGATTTTTTTCACAACGATATTTTTTTATACAACAATTCGTTAACGTTAATTATTACCAAATTATAGCTTTAATTGACGAATGCGGTAAATAAACCAGGAATTCGGTATATTTTCCTCGGACACAGTCATCGCATAGAAATCTATGTGGAAATCCGGCAAAGAAAATCAAATTTCTATGACTAATGTTTTTCGGTAAAGTTTTTCTCTTTTCTATATCCCATGTACAAGTAACTCTTAAACAGCTAAGTGATGCAGTTATTAGAGCACTTGCCTTCCAATCGGAAGCCCCGGATTCAAATTCAATCAAAGACTTATGAACTTTTCTGCAAATTTTTAAAGCCGGCTTAGCTACCTTTCGTCATTGGGACAAAATTAATGACAGAAAAAATTCTTATCCTATAACTTATAAAAATTACCCATCCCTCCCCATAACCAAATACTGTGTGCTGTGTTCACAGTAAAGGGAAAATATTCTCAATATTTGGTTATAAATAACAAAAACAAAAAACTGGTTTTTAATTATAAGTTGTGAGGTGTTCTATATTAGGTTCCCCTATATCAGGCGAATTATCGTACGCAAGCGGTTAATAAAACAAATATAATATATGGGACATTTATTGACGAGTGCTTGGTACGAAATTTAAAATTACTCTGCAAAGGATTAATGAAACCAAAATTTTACAGAATTTGAAGTTATTAATTAACAGTTTAGTCAATTGTGACGAAATCCTTCTTCGAAATGAAATTTTCTATACATTACTACCATACTGTAGCACCCTGTAAGTGTAATTATATTATATAATTCTCAATAATCATAATAAAAAAAAAACTAAATAAATTTCGTTGATTGATTATAACATACGAGTTAATATGAAATTCTTATGTAAGTTGATTATAAAACAAAAATAATTATAATTAAAAATGGATTTATATATAATTTTTATTTCTTTTTTAAATATATAAAATTACCAAATATTTTTAATTATATAGGAAGTATAGTAAATTATTCGAATGGAAATTTTTAATTGTCAATAAAGTACCTAAAAGTGTATTAAAAAAAAAAACTACAACATTTAAACATTTGTAGGGCAATTTTCTGAAAACTCTTAATTGTTATTTAAGGTAAATAAATTTAATTACCGCATTATTTTAGTTAAATAATTATTATTTTAAAAATTTAATTATTTACTATTTTAAAATAAAAACTTTAATTTTATGGTATACGTCCTTTAATCTAATTTATATCCATAGAATATGACGACGCATTTAAATAAATTTAATTTATTCAGAGTAAAATAAGAATAACCGGACATTTTTTTTTTGTTAACTTAAAATTTCAAAAAAATATCAATAAATTTTATTTATATTAAAATTATTTATTTAAAAATATTTTATATTATTTTAAAACAGAAGAGGAAAGTGAATAAACTCAGACAACACACATTAACAAAATATATGTAATAAACTAATTTACATAAAAGTAGGCAACAAACCAAAGAAATTAAATAAAAAAAAGATATATGTAAAATTAAACATAATAATGAAGTCACTGATAAATATTTATATATATTTATATGAATATTTTGTTTAGATTAATACAGGGTGATGAATATTATATTAAAATTGATAAGAGAATTGTGAAAAAACTTAATCAACTTTAATTATTTTCATTCAAAATACTTTATAATAATTTAAAAACGCAAGTAATTCTAAGTTGTTTATAGGCAATTTAAAGATTTAATTGCCATGCAGCTCACTGCCAACGTAATTTTAATTATCAGATATATTTAACTATATAATGACTAAATAATTACTATATTGAATGACTTCTAATGAAAAAGATTCATTTATAAATAGGGGAGAATATCCTATATCGTATCACTTTTCAGTATACCTATATTTTTGTGTACTTAATAAAAAGTTTATATTTTCTAATAAACTTAATTTTGGGTACGATACGGCTTTTAAATCTTATGACCCAAAAATGGGTAACATATTTTCAATTTTCCTTAATCGTACCCTTACAAACAATAGTAATACAAATTAGCCAACTAAATCCGACATGTTGTAATTTTAACTTTAAAAAAGATAGCTCGTATAAAAGCTATTGTCTGACATACTTAAAACTCAAATCACAATCAATAAATACAGGTGAGAACAATTAACTTTTAATGTTCGGAGCACTTATTTCCCATCTCCCATCAATTATTATCAATATTATTATATTTATCTTGGGGTACGATTTCGGTGACTATCCCCTATATTTAAATAATCGAATGCTAACAAGTTAGAAAATTAATAAAGACATTTTATAATAAATTAAATAATTTAAATGTACAATTAATTTAGTTCAATTGCCTTTTATGGTTTACCTATTCAGTAATAAAATTTTGCTCTTTCATATCTTTACTACATAAAATTTCCATATTAAAATGTATCTTATAGTAAAAGACACTTTAATTATAACAATTAAAAAACGTGTAATTCTGTAGTGCATTTTCTTTTGCGCGTGAGGTTTATTATCAATTTTCCAAAATTAAATTTTAATTTTTCATAAAACAACATATTTGGCAATGTAGCCCAAATTGACGTCTTAAATTTTACCGATTTACGAAAAGGGGTCTACCAATATAATTATAGTTCTCAATAATGTTTGGAACGAATATTTTATTCGGGATTCTTGTATAAAATATGTTGTTTGTAACGTGTTTTTCAAATTTAACAACACTTTGGAAAGTTCAAAGAATTTTCTATCCAATAAAATTAAATTAATTTTCAAACCTGTCCTTTTTGCTAAAAACTTTTTAATTTATCACAAAATATTATTCTGTAATTTTTTAAATTAAACTATCACCAGGATGTAGCCTAAAAATGGGTCTTAAATTTTGCTAACTTTCTTTATGGTCTATAAACCTACTACAGGTTATATTATATCAAATGTTAAATCATTGATCATAATAAATTGTCCATTAACTAAACTAAATACAGAAATTATATACACAAAATAAAAATAAATGAGTAAACACAAATCATAAAATCAACTAATAACATAATTTCGCCATATGTATTCGTATGAAATTACATAAATTTAATTAAAAAAACAGAGAGTAAAACAAAAAAAATGTTGTTTTCTTGAAAATATAAAACTTTTTGTTAAGTGTAATTATAAAATGTAATTTGAAATATTAAAAGTGAAGAAAAAAACACAAAAATAACAATAATAATAATAATAAAATGTAATAAAATCAAAACATAATTTTAATTATCAAGAAAACTTAAAAAACTTGCTCTACTTTGTTTATACACATTTTTTTTTAAAATTTAATTAAATGGAATTTTAATAATGTAAAAAAAAAAACGAAGGAAATCATTATTAATTAACTGGTTGGTTATGTATATATGTAGAGTTAATATTATGGTAAAAATGTAAATATGAATAAATTTTCAAAATAAAATAAAAATGTATAAATATGATAATTAACTAATAGTGATTAACGCAAACTTTAAAATTAATTCAAAAGGAGGGTTTGTTTTAAGTCAATTGTTAAATATTATGCAAATAATTTCTCTGTTATGTTTATGCGAAGGATTCCTTCAATAAAATAAGAAATTTGATGATGAAAGTTTGGATTGATCGTACAAACTAAGTAATTTTGAGTAAATCAAGTTTGCTGCAAGTACGTGAAATTTAATATTTCTTTTTTAAGGGAGAAAAACTCTACGGATTTAAAAGCTTGATATTGTCAATAATATCTCATCTTACAAAAATGTCACTTAAAACTTTACTTCACATGTTAGACAATAATTTTTTGATTAACTTTTTTTAACCAATATCAAAACAAAGTTAATTATTCCCAACTCAGTGTACTTAATTGTCGTATATGTCTATATATAAGCCGTTTATTTTTATATTGAGGAAAACCCACTACTCAATATCAAAAAATTTCTTTAGATAATTAAGTGATCTATAGCTTAAAGTTAATAAAAACCCATAATATTTAAAAAGTTATTAATAATCTCCACTAAAATTTCTGTGGAAATTGCAACGCAAAACCTTAAATATCTTGGGATAACAAAAATTTCACTTGGCGCACTTTCAAAATAAATTATTTACATAAAAAACTTCAAATAACAAAATTGGAATGCCAATTATCGATTTGCGACATCGTTAAATAATAATTTTATTTGTAGCAATTTGTAACAAATGTAGTGAATTATTAAAAATAAGCAAAACGATTAACCAAAATTAATGTTATTTGATCACTGACAGAAGAAAGAAACATTAAAAATTATACAACTTTGTTTAGTTGTTGTCTCATTAACGACTTCTTAATAAACTAGAAATAGGATCAGTCGAAATGATGACATTCTAGAAATTTTTATATCAGTGTACCAAAATCAAATACATATACAATCAGTTTTAAAAATGTATATGTCTCTGCTCTTAAACCCACTCACCAATCAACTACATTTTGATTAACTCTGTAAAAATATAAAATTTGTTATAAAAACACACAATCATTATTTTGAGGTTCTACTGTTTACCTGACAGCCACTAAAAACTCAATAAAAATATTTAAAATTTTCGAAACTTTATGGAAATTTTACACCACTAAACAAAAACAAACACTTTCTTTAATCAATTTTTTTTTAATTTAGATTAAATTTCTATTTACTTGTATATGTTAATTGGACACCACACATTTACAAATACATATATACAAATGAAAATATTTATATTATAACTGATAGAAATTAAATGTAAATGATTTTGATCAATGAAAATCAATAACTAAACATTATAAGGAATTTTCCGAATAAAATTGAAAATCTTGAATCACCAAAATGAATAATTTTATTATTTTTTTTTTTAAACAATTTTAAACATTTTTTTTTTGTGTTTAAATTTGAAAAGCCCTGATTTTATAAAAAAAAAAAAATTGTGAATTCATTGATTTGATGTCGACCGAGTTTTATGTTGTCGATAAAGTGGCAATATAGCAACAACTGATCATTATGTCAGGTCAAGGTCAATAGAGTTACCTTAAATATTAATTTAATTACAACAAAAAAAAAAGTTTCGCATATATTTTTTTTTTTAAATTGAAATTTTGTTATTTTTATATATGTACGTATGTGTTATGTTTATAATTATGGATGTGCATAAATATATTTTGGAAATTACATAAATTTTTTTTTTTGAAACGGTCTTGATTTATAATTTATTGGTTTAATATAATTAGAGAGGAAATTAAATGAAGAAAATTTAATGTCAAGATTTTTGGTTTTTTTTTATTAAAGTTGAATTAGAGTTTTATTTCCTAACCTCTTTTTGAATAAATTTGATTTTTGTAGATTGTGTTTTTTTTTTGGTTTGTATATACATACAGAGAATATTTTAACGAAAGTACTTCCTTATGTTAGAGAAATTTATGTTTAAGTAAATAAACTGCATTAAAATATTCATAATTTGTTACGGAAATTTGTAAAAAGAAATTTTACAAAAAAAATTTTAAGTAAAAGATCGACGATTGTGTATCAATTTCTGACTGAAATTTTGATTTTACTTTTAGTTTAAATAATTACCAATTTAATATGACTTTTGAATTCTGATTATAATTTTAATGGTTAACAATATCAAATTTAAAGGATAAAATACTTTTAGTTGATGGTAAGACTCTTTCCAACTATTGGAAAGGAATTAATTAAGAGATTAAAGTATGTCGTCTAAATACCGCTTCACACCTTGTCTTACATTTGATATGTGGTGCTGTTAAGATGAAAGTTTCTAAAATATTTTATATAAAATGGTTTAAAAAGTCAAAAATTCAGTTGAACAACAGAGGATGTATGTGAGATTTAATTGAAATGGACCGTAATTCATTTCTAGTAAATCCTAGTACATAGAAAATTAGAAGTTACACTTAAAAATAATCTTATAAAAAAATTGAATCAGATCGGACTATTTGTGTAAATTCTATCAACATAATGATCAAACAGCAAAACATATTTTATTGCTACAAAGAACTGGTTACTAAATTACTTTGAAGGATACATTACTGTTGCTTCAGATTTTTGGTACCGATTATCTATAAAACAGTTGTATATCTTTTATTGACAATATACTTCCTTAAGCAGTAATTAAAATACACTCCTACATTAGAAGAACCCGTATGCGTGTGGTATATTGAAAGCAGTATATCGAATCATGCCCAATTTAACTCTAATCTAAACTAATTAATCTAAATTAAAACATTATTTACCATTTACTCGTTTTAGAATCCTTTAAAAATATGTAATAAATAATATTTACGTCTAAAAAATATTAAACATTGGATTGATTGATTTTGACATTGGATTCATTAATTTTGACTGGGGTCTTAAAATAATTTGTATTTTGTTAATTTCAACACTTTTTCGATATAAAATAAAAACGTTGATGTAAATAAATTTTGTAACATATTAATTTTCACATATATATGTATTTTTGTGTAAATTTTGATTAAATCCGTATTAAATTCAAGTGAAAGTTAATACAATTATCACAATATATAAATAAACTAATTTTGATAAATTTAAATTAGTTAATTATATTTTAAATATATCTTTATATTTTCTAGTCAAATTGTTATTAGTTATTATTTAAATTACACTTTTCATAAGCACATTTTCTTATTCACCAACAAATTTAATAATAGTTAATTAACAGAAAAAAAAACTTTATGAAACTATTAATTTTTTTTAAAGAAATAACATAATTAAATACAGTGACAAGAATTTTTTATATATTTAATTATATTTATTGATTGTTAAATTATACAAAATATATAGAAAAATTCATATTTTCTACAAATCATATATTAATTAGAATTTTAAAAATATATATACTGCATATATATAAATTAAATATATATATTTTTTTAGCCATGTTATACTTTTATTTAAAAAAAAAAATAAATAAATATATAAATAAATAAATTTTATGCGGAATTTTTCAATTAAACTAAAAACACAAACAGAAAATATAATAAAAATTGAAAATAAAATAACAAAAATATATAAATTAATATATCGCGGATCGACTGTTGTTTACAGCATTAAAATGATGACTTGTTAAATATATAAGTATATATAGTTATAATTTCTCAAATAAAACACTTATAGTTATATATTATATTATATATATAAGTATCTTCTTTTTTATTTTTGTAAAAAATATACTTATTATGTATAAATTCTCCAAAATTGTAGAAATGATCTTTTTAATTTCAAATATTTTTTTCTGTTGTAATGATATATCGTAATTACTTAACGTTAAACATGATGAAAATTTTTGACGATCAAATCTTATTGCCTATTCACATTTGACCTAATTGTCAAATTTTTTTTTCGTTTTTGACAATTCATAATTGTCAGAGAATATGACAATTAATAACACAACAGGCATATCGGGTAATTCGAACACGCTCGTAAGGTGAGACAAATAAATCAGAAAATCATTATTAAATAATATCATTACTAAAATTTGTTTGCATTAAAAAGCATAAATAATGAAATGTTAAAATTAAAGACTGTTAAAATGAAATTGGGGCTTTAAAAGCTTCTTGTTTTGGTGTTGATTATATGACTATATTTTGGTGTTGATTATATGATAGAAAAAATTTACCAAGATACAAAAGTTCTTCAAAATTTGGAAAACACTAAACTAATAAAAAGAAAAACTTTTTATATTTTAGAAAATTTTATGATTTCGAAATCAGAATTTATCTAATAATAAAAAAAAATGTGGTTGTCATGTGCTTGTCAAATTTCCACAGAATTTGAAACTGAAATATCTTTCAGCTAAGGAAATTAAATATTTTTTCCATCACAACTATGCATTTTCTTTTTTTAAATTTTAATTTCTATGACGTATAAATACCATGTTTAGATATGAATGACAGTTGATCCACCAATGAAATTCTATTTATAAATCATAGAAATTCAAAATTTTTGAAAAATTTATAGTTCTAATCAAAACTAGTGGTGGTTTAGTGATAGTGTGCTGTTCGCGGCATTGATATTGGTCTAAGTTTACTAAGCCTTAAATGAGTACTATAAAGAAATTCATGGTTCGGAATTGATATAAACATTATTAAATTTAACTCACGAGCTTTAGATGTAGTAGAAGTAATCGCGAGGAGGAGTAGTAGTAGTAATCAAAAGCAAGAAAATGATCTTGTAGTACCATTCTACTACAACATATTTAAATATTCAATTTAATGGTATAGTTTAAGAGCTTTTTAAATTTTCTGTAATTAAGTAAAGTTTCAGTAAACCCTCAATTTTGTTTATACTAAATCATTTATAAAATATACTTAATGGCCACAAATAATATATTATGGTAAAATTTACATATATAAAAATCGAGTTTTTAAATAAAATTGAATATAAAAAAATATTTTACACTCTCATAACTTACCAGTTTTTTTTTCTTTTTTAATATATTTTTGGTTGTCTTCTTTTGCTACTTTTTATGTCCCTAATTTGATATTATCTTTTTTTTTTGGGGACTTTTTCTTTAGCTCTTCGTGTAGATTTATTTGGATTTTTTCTTTTATATTGCAAAAAAATTTTCAAAATATCTTTTTTTTTTATTGAATATTTCACCGCCCCTTTATTTACAACTTGAGTTAAAAAAACATATAAACAATAAATAATAATTAAATTTTGAGAAAAAATAAAAGAATTTGTTTTTCGGAAAATTGTTATTGTTTTTTTGGGGGAAAATGTTTTCCACAATTATATATGTAAACAAAATATAATTTAAATAGCACTTTTTTTCTGTTGTTGTTTTTCTTTGACTAGATTTTCTACTAAATATAATGTTCGACTAGTTTTTAGAAATTATATTATTTTGTTTGTCCATTTAAATTTTAAATTTTTTATTAATCAAAAAAAAAAACACAAATTATGTCGTTTTAACTCTACGATGTTATGTGTTCACCACGCACACAAACATAAAAATTGATAAAAAATAAAGAAAAACTTGTGTTCGAGAAAAAAAAATTTTTATATAAAATTTCTTAGTGACATGGTGATAACAAGTGAGATTATTAATAGCACAAGAGTTTTTTATTTTATATTTTATTTTTTTATTTGTATAAAAATTGATATCGGCAAAGATTTATTTCCCCTCTTTTTTTTTTTTTTTTTATATGAATTAAAATTTTTAATTTCGCATTTTAAATAATTAAGTATTAGTTTCTTGATTTGAATACATAATTTTTAGATTATTTTATAGTTTATTGATTTAATATTAATTTTAATTGATTTAAATTGACTGGAACATATTTAATTTGGCACAAAATTTTATATTTATCACCACCATCATAAAAACTCAACATTTTAATTTTTCTGTGATTTCCAACATGATTACGATCATTCACAATATTTAATGAAATATATTTTTGTTGGGAATGTCAAAATGTCAAAAATGAAAATGGATCAATTCACAATAGAAATTTCCAATTTCCAATTGGAATGAAAGCATTATGATGATGTGCAACTAGTGAGAAAAAAGAGCATATACTTTTTTGGTAAAATGAATTTAAATTTAAAAGTTTGACATTTTTATGATTAGGGGTGAACTATATTTTCGATATTTAAACTCGTGTGAATGAATCATTTATTAGAAAGTATATATTCATAAATCATTTATTATGCATATATTCATTTATTTTTCTGTATTTAATATATTACCTAGCTTTTACAGCATCTTCTGTTTCTTTACTTGGGTGCTGCACCCCAGAGCAGTCCCACAATTGCAGATAAATCATATTTGGATGTTTTGCTGAAAATACCATCATTGGTGGAACCATAAAAGCCAAATTTCAAAATAACGAAAAATAATGATCCAATCCAAAATTCAAAAATTTTTTAAATATTGCTTTGCGTGCAGAAAATATGAATTTTGTAAAAATTTGAATTTTTAATATGGAATTGTTTATACTTAATGTGATCATGTAGTAATTCCATATTTTGCGTAATATTAATTAACATGTTATTAAGCTGTTAAATTGGAATCCAGTTTTTTGACTGATATTTTTTGTCTAACTGTTTTTGACTTTTTGTTACAAATTAAATAAATTGTATTATAAAATTTTGAATTTTACAGAGCTGTATTTTTCAAAAGTTTGATTTTTCCGGAGTTTTGAAATAACAAACAAATTTTATGGTATTTTTCCTACTTGGACATTTATTACATAAAAATTCAAAATTCTAAATTACATACAATATATTTATAACACATTAACTTTCACAACTTTCTTCACTCTAAGAAGCTTCTATAGCTTTTTGTTATAAAATATTATAATCGAACCCTATTAAAATCTCTACTTAATTGGATATTAAATCAATTGAAATAATTAAAGCTTAAATAATCCTTCGTCAAAAAAATTATACTTCCAGACTATCATCTATTTCAAATCTATTTCTAGTTTTGTTGTTTATATGAGAATGTCCTTTCGATATTAACGAAACAATTAGCAGGTTTAATAAATGAAACCCAAATTTGGAAGATAATAGAATAGAACATTGGTCTAAGCATACGGATAACCAAAGAGCAATATAAATCTAGCCTTAATCTAAAAAGGCTGTATATAAATCTAGCCTTATTCTAAAACGGCTGTTAAGTTGGCAAGCCATAAAGCTTTTGATGTACAAATTTCTTTTATGTTAAATAATATTACCAAATTTCAACTATTTTTAAATTTTTAATAACTTATAAAAATTATATAAAATTATAAATTTAGTGTAAATATTTTAACAGTCAGATTATTCTCCAGGTGTTATTATTTATAAATAATAACACCTGGAGAATAATGGAAATTTTTTAAATTATTTTTTGACTGTTTTTTTAAACTGATATTTTTATGTATATAAATCTAGCCAAAACAGTCATATTTCACTTCATCCTATTTTTTTCTGAATGGCAGCACTGGTTACGATATGAAACCGACTAAACATCAGATGTGGAAAAATATCTTTTGGCAACACTTGTCATATTTGAAACCGCGGCGATAGTGATTAGTGAAAACAATCATTTTAAAGTTTTAAAAACATTAAAGTTACAATGAAATAATTAACAATTAAAATAAAATTAATATTAATTCTTGAATTTAAATAAAAACATATTTAGATAAAATATAAATTTCATAATGATTAAGTGAATATAATTTAGAAAAATCATTAATCAAAAAGAAGAATTTTGTGCAAAGAAAGTTTCTTCTTTTGTGTTTTTGTTTGTTTTTAATGTTCAAAAAAGTTGTAATGTAATTAAAACTTTCTTAACATAGAATGATCAAAGAATTTTTAAGGTAATTAATTTTAATATAAAAAATATTATCTTCTAATTCTCTACAAATTAAAAATAAATATATAATATCCTGTCTTTTGCATAATTTATTTTTACATATTATGGTTATTGTGACGTTTTCTACATCTTGAGGTAATCGTGTATTTTTAATATTACAAAAAAAAAAAAATTATACATAACACAAACAGAAAATGTATTTTTTGACATTATTTTAATTACCAATTGCCATTAGAATATTTAGTCTAAATTTAGAATATAAGGTAAATAAAATATTTTTGTAGCTGATTGAATTAAAGTAACATTTCTCTTTCTGTTTTTGTCATTTTCATTAAAACTCAAACCTTTTGTAATGTAAATGAAAATTTTGTGTATATTCTGTATATACATATTGCCATCGTCTTGTTTTGGTGACGGTAACGTCATGGATTTTATACTAAGTAGAGCGCATGGTATGAATGATTGTACTAGTCCAATGTCATATTAAATAAGTTGCATAGTAGAGTTTTTATTATCACTGCAATGCTCTAAGCTAAGTTCTAAGTAAAATTATAGTCAAAATAAAAGCATGTTTTTTAAATATACAAAATTAGATTATTATTTATATACGAGTATATCGGGTTGATTTATAAGATCTGCGATCTGCTCGATTTACGATTTACCAGTTCAGTTGTCAATGTTTGTTTTATTTCTATTATAGTTAATTGGTGGACACCTTTTCGTAGAAGATCCTAGATATTATTAATCGCTAGATGCTTCAAAGAAATACAAACTTTCATCTCTTTCTAATATATACTACAAGTTGTGCAATGAGAATGTACACTGTTGTTTAGCAGGCGAAGGAGAGTTAAAACTTCGTAGATATTACCATCGCTAGCCGGCTTATTGAAGAAGGAATGTTTATTAATAAAATTTATTTCTTGCAAGACTTAGAAACTACATCAATATATACTCATAATTTTTGGGTTAATTGACAAAGCAAGCACACATTTGTGTCCAAATATTTTTTGTAAATTCATAGTCTCAAATGTTGATTCAATCAGTTTAGTCCAAAATAAATACCAACGAAGTAAATAATATCTTTTTCTATTCAAAATACTTGAAATTTGTACTCGTATAACAACTTTTCAAATGTTCGTCACCGTTTTTCTTTAAGCAATACTAAAAACAAGAAAAATAGTTTGTACTTTTCTTAATATTTATTATAAGCAAATTTATTTGTTTGTCCTCGACAATTTTTTCTAAAAATGTCGGTTTCGTGAGTGGTGTAGACATATTTTTTTTGTACATTTCTTCTTTTGTTGTGGTGTAGATTCATCGTGCCGGGTACTACAAATTTTATTTTATGTTCCTTTTGTTTTTGTTATCAAATTTAAATATTTAAAAGGATATTTTTAATATAATATAAATTAAATAAATAGAAATAAAGGTCAAAATGTTATGCACATTTACTTAAAAGTTACGTTTTCGTTTATATAGCTTTTTTTTTTTAAATTTTATTGTGTATAATTAAATAATGTGGGTAAGATAATATTTTATAATACTTATTCTAAAAGTTTAATAATGTTTCTATATTAATATTTCATCTTTTTAAATGATTTAATAAAAATTCTAAGAAAAATTTTATTTAAATTTTGTAATAAAGTTATATTAATAATAAAAATTTAAATCTTCTTAACATCTGTTATTTTTTGAATGAAATTGAATGCAATTTATTAGCTTTTATTAACATATTTTAGGCATAATAATGTATCATTTAAATTGTATATTTTGTGCTTCAAGGATCAATATATGGCGCCAGTAAATTTATTTATGGTAAATGTTAGATTAGAAATCTTGAAATTATCTTCAATTAGAAATAATATTTTCCACTCTGTAACTAAATTTTTAGTTTGTATGAAAAATAAATTAAAAGAACTGTTGAAAACTTGTAAAATTTCAGCGTAGTAAAAACATTATTTATATCAAAATATTTTGGTAATTACTGGAACAATATAATCTATATATTACTTTTATTACGTACAATCTCTTTTCTTAATAATTTCGAAAACATTTATATCAAATTATTCCACCCACATGACCAAAATTCCAATTTTTAGTCACCTGTAATTTTTTAAAAAATTTTCTTTGTTTCAATCCCAAAAAGTCTGGACAAACAAATTCAACAAAGTTAAATTCTTGAATGACCATAAATAACAATTATTAATTCCAAAAAAAACCTTTTTATATAAAAATAAGAATTATTACCTAAAATATCAAATAAAAATTTTTATATTTCAGAAGAGAACATTTCAATGGCTAAAATAGATTTTTGATGATGTTCGACGTATACAATTTTTTGTTTTGTATAGAATCATCGACAAAACAATATTTTACAACTGAATCCAAATTCTATCATGACATCATTTCTCAATTTCTATAAAGTATAAAATTAAAATTGGAACGATGATGGTAAAACGAATATCAAAAACCCTTATACAATAAAAAAAATACATCATCAAAATATTTCCTATACGCCAACAAAATAAAAAAAATAATCAAACTATAATTTATTTGACGTTTTCAAAGTATTTTTTTGCGATAGGACGAATATTTTTGTGGCCTAAGAAAAGGGCAAATTGAATACTCATAAAAGAAATGTTATTCTATTTCGAAACTAAACAAAAATATATATTGTATGTATATAATATACAAAAACAATAAAAGTTTCATCGATAATGACCCCTACAGCAAAAAAAAACTACAAAGTTTCTTGATGAATGTTTTGATTATTTTATTTGTTTTTAATTCGAAAATTATGTCATTCCACCAAAAATATATTTTAAAAAAATGAAATATTTTATGGCAAAGATATTCAAGTTTCAGCACTATTGCTGAACGCAAATTTTGAAATAATATTTTTCGGGTAAATAACGGCAGTTAAACGAAAACTAGTATAGATAGAAGATCCCTAAATTATTCTGGGAAATAACAAAATGTACGAAAATATAAAGTTATTCAAATATGCCATATAATGCGATGTTTTCATAATTAGAAGAATTGTGTTATTTGAACTACATTTCAATTTCTAATCGTACGATTATTTTACACCATTTCAATTTCAAGTTATATTCCTATACTTAATGAAAAATCTGGTACAATTTTTTTATTATAGAAAGATTGGCAGTTTTTGTTAAATTAAGTAAACTTTTTAAATAAAAGTTCTTTTCATCGATTTTTATGTCTTTTCATCGAATTTGATTCACAAATTTTATGTGGCCTAAGAAAAACACAAATTGAATTAATAATTATGTAAATAATTGGCTTTGTTTTAGTGCCCAGAAGATAATTTTTCATCTAATATTAAGAACATATTTTATTTCGTAAATTTTTCAAATCCAAATGGAAACTAACAAACATATTTTTTATATATCCGAATTGATATGATGATGTAAAAGCGAAACACATAACAAAAAAAAAAACGCAAAGTAATTTAGCGTAACGTAATTCCGAAATAACAAAAAAGGTCTTTGACACTGTATACAACATCGCTTAATTTGGATTCTTATTTAAAAAATCATTCAAAATATTTTTTTTTGTTTTTTTTTTTTTGGGTTTGCGTGCAAATTTCCATAGAAATTCGATTTTTCTTTTTCGGATTGTTGATAATTCAGTTCACTGCCATCATATTAAACAACGCCCCGGATTTGCCGACAATGATCAATTTCCCATGAGAAAAATATTATTTGCAGTTTATTCATTCACGTTTTTGGTTAATTACGTTTTAGAGCTTCTTTCTTTTAGGTGTCCATTTGATCATCAAAATAGCAAAGAGGTGTGCTTGCTGTGTAGGTTAATGTGTTTTTTTTGTCCACCTTAATTAGAAATACAAGTGGGTGAAATTTTGGTGACTTTCATAAATTTTGATTGCACTGAAAAATATTTTTAGCAAAATTAAAATTTTTCATAATTTGATTTGTAAAATGTACTTTGGAAAAAAATATAACACCTAAAGTTATGCAACCGAATGATAATATCCATGTTTTTGGTAGCAGGTTAATAAATTTTGCATTTCCGCCTGACTTTTTATTGACTTTATGCCATTTCTGAATTCCACTACAAATTTTCGGTCATATTTCAAATAACCGTCTCAATTCCACCGCAAATTTTTGATTATATTTGAGATGATTAATATAATAAAGTGCCACTTCACTGCATTTAGTTAATATTTTTATTTCCGGCAGTTTATACATTGAAAACAACATGAAAACATAAAATGATCATATCGTAATTTATTGTTTAATAAATTTATTATTAATAATATTGTTAAAAGATTATATATAAATTAATAATTTTGTGAAATAAAAGAATAATTAAGTGTTAAATTCTCGGTATTTTGTGTATGTGATTTGTATATTAAATTATAAATTCTTCACGATTCTTATTTTACTTATTTTTTGTTGCTTACAAAAATAAAATCGTGAATGGGCGCAAATCAAGAAAAAATATTTTATTATTATTTTATTACAACATAATTATTTTTCACACACTTTGATAAAAAAATCGATATAATTGCAGTTACTTACGAAACGAAAAAATATACAAGATGTATTTTTTTCAAAATAATGAAAATCAATTTTTATTTAAATATATATTTACTAGATTACCTCGATAAGTGTTCTTTTTTTTAAAGTAGATTCTTAATTGTTAATGATTATAAAGCAATAAACTTTTATTAAAAAATGCCATGACGACAAACATCCTATTAGGATAATTTGGCATTCTTTCAGTATATTGAACTCTGCCGATAGAAAATTTTCTATACTTAGTCCATTTAACATTTTGCAAAAAGTGTCCTGTCCAATACAAAATGAATTGCCATGGATTTTATATTAGAGTACCTTAATTTAATTGTATAGATTGCCCTGGATTTTATATCAGAGTACCTTAATTTAATCATTTGACATATTTATCTATGATTTATGAATTTTAGCTTGACACTTTACTCAGTTTTACTCTATTGTACCTTCTCTCAGCTGCAATAATTAAATACATTCTTAGCTAGTCTGTAGTTTTGGTAAATTTGATGCGCCTCCACTTATTCACATTAACTAATTGCATCTTAATAAATTTTCTTTTGACTATGCCCACTGTAATTTATTTTTGTAGTAGTCATAGGAATAAGAATTTAACAAATTATTTTAATCATTATATACATTATAATAATCTTATCAATTCTAAAAGAAAATGGTATAAATAATTCTAGGTTCTACTATTTTGTATATAAATTGAATAATATTTATCAATTTTTTCAATTATTTATAGAAACTTCTGCATGAAACCCATTTATGAAAAAAGTTAATTTTTTTTTTATTAATCAATTTCCTTATTAAATGTATATATTTAAAAGAAAATTTATATATTTTATATTATGTACGCCTCTTTAACACATCCCACTCGACGCAATGTAGACCAAACCCACCCCGAAAAAAAAAAATTATTAAATAATTGGTAAAGAACGATTTGTTTATATAGAAATGAAATCATAGAAAAACATAAAAATTTATGACATCACAATATAAGAATATTATATTGAAATAAAATAAAATTATACGTAAAATAAATAATTTTATACACGAATTTACAATTATTTATGATAATGATGGCTAAATTAGAAAATATATATTATTTGAAATATTATGGAAATTAATCAATAATTTTGGTTAGTAATCTACAGGGAAATAAAACAAATTATACTTATGAACATTGGTAATAATAATTCTTTTTTTTTTGTGGTTTTTTGTTCTTTTATTTGCGTGAGCTTTTTATGTTAAAAAAAATGTTGTAATTCTAATTTAGCAAAAATAAAATGTTAGATCAATTGGTAATGATTTTTTTTTTTGCTGTTTTAATTATAGGTTTGAAGTAATACTTACTTTTTTGGAAAAATAAAATTATTTTACTTGTCGTTGGTACTGCAAACAAATTGAATTTTTATTAACCCTTTCAGACCGGATAAAATATTCAAATATGATTTGCAGAGACGGTAATTCTTATTTTTATATTACGATAACGTAAAAAATAACAAAACAAATATTTTTTCGTGAGACTACAAAGAAAGGACAATACATATAACGTTCGTGTACTGTCGGTAGTATTTAAATACTAAATTAAAAACCAAAATATGCTTGAACCAATTAAATAACTTCCGAAAAAATTTAAATAGATTTGAAAAACCAGAGTTAAACATGATTTATTGCCTTAAAGTCTATGAAATAGACTGAATTCCCAAAGTTAAACTAAAGAAAATTAACTATAAATTGCGATTCCAAATATAGTTGTGTATCTTCAAATAAGAAGACATATCACAGTCGTCTTCCATCTTAGGAAACATAAGATCCAGAGATGTAACCACGCGTGGCTGTGCTTTTTAGATCTAAGTACGACCAAGAAACAAAAGCAAACCTTTTAAAATTATTTCATAAGGACATATCGATGACACTAGATATGTCCTTATGAAATAATTTTAAATTATTGTGAACATGGGCCACTGGCTAATTGGCAATTATGCGGTTAGGCTACGTATATAATAGTCATACAGAACAGAACCGAATGAGAAGACTGCAAGTGACCAGTCAAAAATGGCCCTCTATACCTTACCGAAATCAACGATCTATCTGGCCGCGAAATGAGTTACGGGCACAATACAACTCCTGATCTAGTAAGTTATGTACAACCACTCAATCAAGCCAGATGGTCAAGAAATACAACCAACAAACAGTCTTTTCATAATTTTTTCAATAATTTAAAATTCTAATCTCTATTCACTTAGTTTAAATATTTTGAATTTTAAAGAAATTGATGCTGGGAGTGATCTACAAACTTTAATGAATTAAAGTTTGTAGATCACTGGAGCACTTACCAACACAGTGATCTTTACACCATATGAAGTTAATCCTTTAACTGTTTTAATGAAATTTAAAAATCCGTTTACTAGTGCTTAATTAATTTTAAACGATAACGAGTACATATAATCGTCATATACAGCTCTGCTGTAAAATTGAAAGAAATAATAGCAAAATGAAAAGGTATAATAGTTTAGTTTTTATGAAATTTTTTTTTATTGATTTTTAAATATTTAAATTCAAGTAAATATAATTTCAAATAAATTTCGGTACTTTACCATTTTATACAATGTAGTATGTTGTAATATTTCACGTAATTTCTTTTCTTTGTGTACATATATATTTTGTTGCTCTTATACTAAAATCTAAAATGTCTGAAATTTACGAAAATATTTTAGATTTCATATAAATTTTTAATTGTAAATGTAAGTAGTATAGCAATACTATTGTTTTTTTTTCCAACACGTAGACGCGTGTAATTAAATAAAAAATTTACTATTTTTGTATAAGTATACTCGTGTGTCTTACTTTTTATAAATGGCAATTTTTATAACTTAATTTTTATACTTGTTTAGTGTAGTGTACTCGTCATAAACAGTTAAAAGGTTAAATCTTACTTACGAGAATGCCAATTTATTATTACTAATTTTTTTTTTACTTTATTTTCTCGATAGATTTTTCCGTTTTTGTTTTTGACGATTAACTTGAAAAAATATGAAATTCGAATAATTATAATTATCTATACAAAAGTTTATCAAGCATGTTTTAAACTGTTTATAATTTCCGTAAACAAAATTTTTTTCACATTACTAATAAAGTTTACTTTAAAATAGTTTGCTGTGAATTAAATTTCTTAAATTGAAATCAAACACTAATCACTTTTTTTATTCCTTTATTATTTCATTTAGAAAATTATTCTAAAAAATAAATAAAAATATATAATACATCACAAGATGACAAGTGTAAATGCAGTAATTTCAGATGAATGACACACAGTCATTTTGAATTATATTATACTAGGAATTAAGTATAATTAAACCAAATATTTTAAAGCTATAGTCTAACAAATTTTATATTTGAATTAAGGTAATGTAGTCATTTATAACAAAAATATAAAAATGAGCTAAGTGTTAAAAAAAATAGCATATACACTTTGTTTTCTTCAGCACAGTGTGAAAAGTTAATGCCCTTAGCTGACATACGTATAAAATATTAATATTCTTGTTATATACAAAAGTTTAATTTTACTGATTACTCATCTACACAAAATTCTTTAATTAATGATATTTCTTTAGCACACTATAAAACATATTCCTAGGTCATGTATACTATAAAAGTCGCATTATTTTTACTTTTATACATATAAACTCCATAATGTCCTACCTCAACATTAACATTTTTCATATATAATTTTACTTTGTGTACATTTTTAGTTTTAAATAAAATTTTTCTTATAATCAATTTTTCAATATATCATAAAAATCATTTTATGAGTTTCTTTAATATCGAAATATATTTTTGTTAACAACTTTAAAGGAGGTCTCTTTGAATATTCTTTTTAATGACTTAAAAAAAAAATTGTTGGTATTTTAAAAATAACGATTATCTTCACACAAGTACGAGAAATAGTACAAAAATATTTGATATAAATTTTCAAAATGATTAAAATTAGTCTAAGGCTAAATATTTGATCATATAACTAAATATATTGGTATTTTGTTTAATAAATTTTTCGTCGTCATTGATTGTAAATCAATAAATTTATGATTTTCAGAAAATTATGCGTAATTTGTGAATATATTCATTCATTATTAATAAATACGGTATTAGAAATTTGGTAAATTACTAGGTAATTACGTCATGTTTCTGTCACTAACATGCTGTCATGTTTAAGTGAAAATTAACAAAATAACGTAGAAAATGTTAACGAGGTCAATTGACTCAGATAATATTAAATGACTGGACAAATTTATTTCATAAACACTAAATACTAATTTTGTTCAATTAATACCTTGTTTTCCAGATAAATAAATTAATTTAATTCGTGTCAAAATGATGTCATAATAATATACACATTATTCTAATGACATAGTCAATTTATTTAAATAGGCCTAAAAAATATTAATTGGTTTAAATGTTTGGCCACTGGGCTATTTTCTACAAGGAATTTTTTTTCTTTAAATGAATTTTTATAGACATAGAAAAAATATTCTTTTTTATGAGCTACAAAATTTCACCAATTTTTTTCAAAATACACAAATTGTTTTCATTCAAATTTCAATTATAATTTTTTTTTTTTATAGATGACACTTCTAATTACATTTCCATAATTTTTAAATTAATTTTATTATATGTAAATTTACTTTGTCATCAGTCTAAAAGTGTGATTTAAACGTAATGACCCCTAGTGATGTTCATCACCTTTTTGGTCAAAATTAGTAGTTTATTTTTTTTGCGCCTTTCTTTTTTTTTGTCGGCTATTAAAATTAAATTTTTTTTTTTGGTTATTCATTATTTTTAATGGTTTTATAAATTTTACTGAAAAAAATGATGACTTCATCTAAATAATTAAAATATTTAAAAAAAAAAAATACTTTTAATCGGAATTTAATGGAGTTACAATGTTTTTTATGTGACATCAAAAAAAGAAGAGCCAAATTTGAATAAAATATCCATTTTGTCACAAGAAAAAAAAACAAAAACGCTTCTGTCATAAAATTATATTCAATTAAATTTTTAGTATAAATCATATATTTTTTTTAAATAGATACAATATATTAATTTCTAAATGTCATTTAAGATAAATATTCTAATTATTTATTATAGTTTATATGTATGACACGAGAATAAATAATGAAATAAAATGAAATATAATAGATTTTTAAAAATGACATCATGTCGGAATAGATTTTTTTTTTTCCATAGTTAACTACCTGTATAAATTACAAATGTGTAAAAAAAAATTGGATTTGGTTGAATTTACATTCAAAATGTTTCTATAAACTGTCTTGTCTTAAAATGTTTCTATAAAATGTCTTATGTACAAAATGTTTCTATACACTGTCTTGTTAATATTGCTGTATTGACAACAAAAAAACGTTTTTTTTGCAATTTTGAAATATGAAATTAAGTCATTAAAAAATTAGTAAAACCCCCAAAAATGAATTAATAATTATTATAATGATACATTAATTTTTAAGAAGCTGAATGTTGTTTTTTTTTTTAAATTAATAATGCTATAAGTTATTATTTACTTAGTTTCTGATGCTTAAAATTTCATTATTTATTTACTTAGTATCTGATACAATTTCTAAAGAAAATTTGAATTATACAAACTAATTTTATTTCATTGTAATACTTTTTATCGTATGAAGCTACAACAAATTCGACACTTAAAAATTCTTCATTATTTCCATTCTGTCCGTAAATCATGAAATTTTACAAATAGAACGAAAAAAAAATCTATATTCTCATTCTTCATATTTATTACTCTGAATTAATCACAGATTTTAATATATGATACATTGAACTATATATGGAATTAATTGATATAAATTATTATTTATATGCAAAGAAACATTAAAAATTATTATTACATTTTAAAACTCTTACACTATCAAAAAAGACGGCCAAAAATATTATTTTATAAGACAGAATATGTTTTTTTAGAATAATACAGATGTGGAAAATTATTACTCAACATTATCCTGGGCAAATTTTTTTAGAGAAAACAGTATTAAATAAACCATAGTTTATGAGAAATTTAGAAATGTAATAATAAGATTTTTTTAAATTTAATAGTACATTACTAGGAAATTTACTATTTATATTTTCCACTTTATCAGACGTTCAATAAATATTCAAAGTAGAAGCATAAAAGTAATATATAAGGTTTAGAATTGAATCTTGTTGATCCTAATTCGATTGAAGAATAAAAATTAAATAAAAACAAACTCAAATTAATAATTTATATTATCTATACTGCAATGTGAACAATAAAATAAAATTGCACTGAAACCAAATTCAAAATTGGTTATTCCCCTAAATTTCACCAAACATTAAACACATTACCAAATTTATTTAATTCGATTTTCATAATTAAATATAAATTTCAACATGTTTTATTATATATTCAGCAATTCAGTGATTTAATTTTGATTCTATTTCATTAAAAATTGAAGTTAAAGTAAACTTTTCCAGGTATTACATTCAGTAATCTTAATTTTTTTCTTAATTACTTTTTTTTTTTTGTGTACCAATTGAGCAATGACTCTTATAAAACTAAAATTAGAAATGATCAGATTGATATTTAAATTCTATGTTTTTTTTTTTCATTTAGAAATCAAATCATGGGTAATGCTAATAGAAATTCTAAACTTTGTACACTTAAATAATTAAATATTTAAATAATAGAATGAATAAAGTGCTAATAATGAATGACTAATTTTAATTAAAATTTTCTCCATAAATAATTTTCTTATTAAATACTATATATAATTAACAAAATGAATTTTAGAAATTAATATTTATACAAAATTAATACAAATCAACTTTAATTAGTAATACATCTAATAATTTATATGAAAATTAATTTCCTAGCACCTGATAGTTAACATAAATCATAATTTCCACAAATATACGAAGACAATAAAATAGAAAAAAATATAGTTAATCACGTTTAATTCAATCAAATATAATTAATTTATTTCAACTCATATAAATGGTGGTTATAAAATTTCAATTTTTTTTTTTTGACGTAATTTTCTTAGAGTTTCGTGCACTTTTGTAAAATGATAAAAAGCCGCGTTCAACAATAAAAAAAAAGACCGACATACTTATACATAAATATTATTATTTTTATATGATATCATCAATCCTTTAAGAAAACACCACAATTAGACTATTACGAATTATTAACAAATTCTATGTTACAGCCCCACTTCAGTTTCACAATATCTCCAATTATTTATAAATAATCATTGATAATCTTTTTACGAAATGTCCAGGGTCGTTTGTAGAGTTTCTGGAAACTCATAGGGCAATAAAATTTTCAGTTTTATTCGGTATAAAGTACATATATGTATTTTACATCCGTTTTAGTGTTTTACATTATTTTACATAATTTATATTACCTCTACTGCAATTGAATGGAGTAAAATCAAATCCGTGGTTTTACCTCAACTCTCCAGGATAATATCAACTCAGTAAGTTCGAAGTGACTTATGCCTAACGTCAGTCCACCTCTCGCAACCTCATATATGTTAGGCTCGTTTGTGCAAGCTAATTTCAACTCTATAATTTTAAAATGACTAATTCTATACCTGACTGCATCTCTGTAAACCTCAAGCCAACTCTGTCGTTTTTCTTGGAGTAATAGTAAATCTCCCATTGTTACATTATAAATTGTATCATAAATATAAAAATTTCTGGTTTATTTTTGTATAAGTATATATCTAAATTACAGCGCTGAACTTACAAAACAAAAGCTTCTTTTTTGTGTTCATCAGCCATTGTTTCTTTTTATTAAATTTCAAAAAAACTTTACTACTAAATCCATGCTTGTTTATTTATTAGTTACAATTGAAATTGCACTGTGGTAGACTGTTTGGCTCTGTTCGAATTTACTTTGACGCGACGGTATATAAAATTATTTTTTGACAAGCCAAACCAAATAAAAAAACTGGACCAAACAACTTTTTTTAGTTATAATTTAAATCAAATCATTAATCAATTTAAAAATTAATATACATATTTCAAAATTTTAATTTATATTTATTGTAAAAAAGTGGAATTTTATAAAGTTAATCAAATTTGAAATATCATTAATAATTTTGTTAATTTATTCAGTGGGGTTTTTTTATTATTTTGGAGATAAAAAAAATAAAAAATTTGCAAAAATATTTATTTTTTGTGAAAAATTAAATATATTTCGATAATATTTTTTAATTGCTATCCGACCACCTAAAAAATTTAACCAGTTTATATTTTTTTTATTGAAATGTGCCTTTTTTTTGGGTTAAATTTGACACCCAATAATAAAAGTGAATTTATAATTTATTAAATTTAATAAAAAAATTATAACACGAAAAAAATTATTAATAAATTAAAATTGAAATTGGAAATTTCCAATAAAATTTATCTAATAAATTTTATATATTTTATCTGTGTGTGTGTGTGTTTGGAAATTAATTATAGAATTTTCTATTTACTATTTTTGTTGTTGTCTTTTGGAATATAAACAAAATTTTGGAAGATAAACAAAATCTGAATTGAAATAATAATAATGAGATTTAAACGAAGATATTATAGACACAGGTGAGATTTTTTTTTACCTTTAAAGTTTTGCTATTTAAAAAAAAAAAAAGATTAAAATATCTAAATTAATTTGTTTTTTTTGGGTTAAACTTAAAAATAATCTGGAGAATATTTTTTGAATTTATTTAAAGATAAAACAGATTTCTAGTTTTTTTCTGCATCAGAAAACACTTTAAATTATTTTTGGTAACTAATTAACCTACTTTTTGTTTCCATTGTATAAATAAAAATTAAATTTTATATGAGAAATTAGATAAAAATTATGAAATAGTATTATTAAGAAATTTCTGGTTTAATTAGTTTTTTGAAATTGTGAGTCAGTTTAAGCTGAATCAGATTTAGAATTTATTGAATATTGAAAGTAAATTTAAGTAGAACTTTCTTTAAATGATGTAAAATTATGTGAAAGACTAAAATGACTCAATAGTTTCTTTCTATATCACCTCACCTGGAAAATATACGATATATTCAAATAGTGTCATTACGATCGCGTAATAAAAAATTCTATACTAAGAGTATTTATTTAGTTAACAATAATAGTATTGAACTTTTGCAAGTTGCTTCATATTGGTAATCTTTAAAAGTTTGGTACTAAGACCTAATTTTAAAAGCTTTGGGGTTTCTCATTTTACAATTTTTCTCTTGCTAAGCCAGAAACATTCGAAACAAAGGTTGCCATATCCGATAAATACTTTGTATAAGTATATAAATTATTCTCGGCCAAAACGTTTTGTCACCTACGAGAAGAGAACACATTTTGTGTTGAGGAAATTTGGTCGTTTTTCCAGACATTATGAACTATTAAACGGAATTCCTAGTTTTCATTCGTATTAATCGTATGTTTATGCTCTAGTAGCAAGAACTTGGCCATTTGATATCCTAGTAACAAAACCTAACACAAATTTAATTCTGAAGGATCATTTAAAGCAACCGAAGATTTTTCACAATTTCTATGTTTGCACGCGATTCGTTTCTCATCACCAGTAACAATACGTTTCAAAAATAGTTCATGACGGAATTTTCACAGTCAATTCTTAACAAATCAATTTTCTTACTCTGAAAGCTTATGAAAAAAACCCAGTTTTCACTTTAGCCGATGTCCTAAACTCTGCAAATACTGCAAATACCAATTGATTGGGTTGATTTATTCTGCTAATTCTTCAACCGTTAATTGGGCACGACTGAACTCTTCAAGACGTCTGGGTCAAAACTTAATATGTCTCTTCTTTTCAAAAGGTTGGAATGCCTACTACGGATTATCTTAAACCAGGCATAGCTGATTTAAACTTAGCAAATCTTTGTGATAAAAACTGTGTTTTAACCTAAAATTGATATAACTAATCCTTAAATTGATATAAAATAACTTGTCATAAGTGATGACTTCAAAGTCGAAGTCAGCTGATTATTCCAGTATTTAGAAGAAAAAACTTAAAAATTAAATCTTACTTCGTTGTTCATACTTTATAATTTAATACAAAACCTAGCGAACTAATTATTACCCTTGTTTATTTTTACCTTGTTTGGTTCTAATCTTTCCTACACAAAAATCGGGCACTTATTCAAATATTCTCACCTTAGTATTATAAGCAAATAGGCTGTAAAACACAGTTAAACTTATAGTATATTTCAATTATTTTCAAAATTTAAAAATATTAATCAATTATTAAGTCATATTATTTAATTAAGTTATTTATTTATTTTCAGGTAATTATGGATTTTTTAACTTAAATGGATATCAGTTTATTGGCATTCAAAACATATAAAACTATAAGGTAGGCTAAAACTGACTTTATTAAAGAAAAAAATATATTTCATAGAAAAAAATATATTTCAATAACAATAATATACTTAAAATATTTCATTAATTAATATAATTAATTCTGTAGATTATCAATTATAATTAATCATTATTTAATTTAATTAATTGCATTGCTATATTCATTAATGATTAACCAATTAATTTAAAAACTTAATTTTGCTTTCATTTTAAACTTTTGTAATATTGTATAGATATATTTTAAATATGAAGTTATTTCCGATTAATTTAAGAAATGACTCAAAAAAAAAAAATCATATTCTGTCATAACCAAAAATTTCTTAGTTTTCAAGGTTTTTAACATTTGATCATCTGCTAATTTCTTTAAATAAATTTTAAAATTCGATTCACTGACCTCCAAAAAAAAAAGAACGTAAATTGGATTCTTTTTTTTTTTAACATTTTTAATTAATTATATTATAATATATTTTAAAAATTTAATTTAAATATTCTAAAAAAACATAAATCATGTAGAAGTTAAAAAGAAAAATATTATAAAAACGAAAAAACAAACTAGACAAGAATTGAGGTTCATTAAATTTCACCAAACTTCATTTATATACAAAATGATTTCACTATTACTGGTATATTAGATCATCTCTTCCAATTAGATATTTTAAAATATAAAAACCCTATAGCAAATATTGAATGACAACTGGACAAAAAAGAAAGAATTAATTATCATTTAGAACAGGTTTTAATATTTTGTATCTAATCATCATTAATAAAATGATATAATTATATATAAAAAAAAAATTAGCTTCCCCGTTGCTAATTTTAGTGATTGCGATATTTTTTTAATGACAACTTTTATAATATATATGTACGTATATATATATATTTAAAATATAATTTGCACCTTTTTTGTCTAAAATTTACACGTGCAGGTTTGTCCAGATTCGAAATGTTTATAGAAAAATTATTTTTATTATTATAATATATACATAGTTTGAAAAAACTTTAAAATTTTATTCAATATCATAAATTATCCAATTATTAAACAAAATATCTTTGTATTTTATATGTATCTTTCAACTATAATATGGCGTTTATATGAAAGGATACTGAAAAAGTCAGCTGGAAATTATAATGACAAATTTTTGCAATATCATCTCGAATTTCATGAATTTTCGAGACATTATTATGAAATGAAATCATTTTATAGGAAAGATCCAGACTTGACTTAAACAATGAATTTTAATATTTCTCATTCAAAACATTTAGCCGCAATAAGCAAAATCTGCTTTGTTATGATTATATATTTGCCACCATGAAATTCTTAGAATCATGCAAAATTTTAATAAAAACTTATTGTTTTTTTGTTTGTTTCCAAGCTAGTAAAAAGCAAAAATGTCAATACTTTTCATTGTTTATGTCTTTCATCTACAATTTAAATTTTCTTGACAAGATTTAGTCCATATTAAAAGCATTAATATATTAAATCTAGATTAAAACAAACACTGGCGGGTATTCACAAAACCGCAAAATAACTTTTATGTTTAGGACGTTAGTAGACATATTATTTTCCTAGTAACTGCATTCATATTAGATTGGATCAGTTTCTATAAAGGTCGTAATTTCCTAATGGTTAGCGGATTCTTAATTACCTAATGATTACCGAATTCTTCAAAGCTCACACTATATTGCTAAGTTTACTTCCAAGGGCTACAACGATGATGGGGTCTAAAATGGTCGACGATGGGGTCTGAAACAACCCTCGTTCCCATCTCGAAGTGAAGGTATTTTCTTATGTTGTTCGGAGACCAGTTCGAAATCTTTTTTTCTCCGTACTTTATTCAAGAAGCTTTTATTTTGTACATCTCTACCTCTATAATAAAACATAGAATATTTAATTTTGAAAATTAATTGATTCCTTAATTTTCATTATTATGGTTCATTACTTAATGTTGTTTGTTATGCCTTATGCTTATCTATTTACAACGAGTTTTAAAAATTTACATGCGCTATTAGTATTTGTTAAAGGAGGCTGTTAAACTAAAATGATATTTTTGTAATTTTAAAAATTTAAACGCAATTTATGAAAGAAAAAAATTAGATTTTTAAAGTTTTTCAATCTGTGACTTATTATGTTCTTAAAATGAAAAAAAAATGTAATGTTTATTAGGAAGCAGCACATTTTATTAGACTATGTAAGAAAATTAAAGTAGGTACGGTATTAGTTTGTGTTCACAATTAATTTAATTTAAATAGCAGATGACCCAGGGAGGGATAGTAATAAAATATAAATAATATAATATCGTGCGGTTATTACATATTTCCGGACCAACAGACATTACTATCCGTATACAGTCAGTGTAAAAAGCCTTCATACCGACACATTTTCCGAAATTTTTACGGAATATTCAATACTAGAAAGCTTGTTGATTCTATGCATATTAGGATCCGAGCTATTATTAAATCAAAATGCTGCACACCAAGTATTAAAGTGGGTACCACACATTTTAATACTTGGTGTGAGAGCAATTTTGTTTTAATAGGTAAAGATTAATTAAGTTTTTAGGTGTACAGAGGATTTCTATTTTCCTGCATTCCTTCTAAATATTTTAAGAAATCGTGAATATATTTTAAAAATTTTAAGACAGTTGTAGAATTGTTAATGAAAAGATGTAAAAATCCTTTGATTGCTAATTAAATTACTATAGCCGAACCTGAAAAGGCTAGTTATTAAAATAAATCATCTAAAGTACACCAAATCTAATAAACTTCAATATTATAACTAGATTATTTTCATCACTTTTTTTCCATTATTAAATAATATCTAAATATTTAAAAACAATCTAAATTGATTGATCCTTCAAACCAAATATTCTCTCAATCCAAATACATATCTTTTCATTTCAATATCTAAATACTTGTATCTTCTGTCTAATAGATACTAAAACTAAAATATATAAAAAAAATACTTTTGCACCGTTCTGTATACAATAAAAATGTGTTCAATCTGCGAAAGCTTCCATTAATAAAAACAATTGTAAAAGCTCTTAGAAAAGTGAAATTAATTTTTGTAAATTATAGTAAAAGCTTATCATTCTCACAGACTATCTAATTTTGTTGAAGAAAAGAATTTAATTGTTTTTTTGTTTTTATAGACAAATTACTGTGAAAACCTATAAAAATTCTCAGAAAAATAGAAATATTATTTGTTTTTGCTCCCATTTCAGTTTTATCTCTAAATTTCTCTTTCCAATTAAAATAAAAAAAGTTTCATAGAACAAAATAAAATCTCTTTAAGTTATTTTTGTTCAAATAATCTAAAGTTCCTGTGAACAAAACAGTTTAAAATCGTAATTTAAGTTTGTCAGTATCACTGACTCGCGGCTGTACGCTGTTGAAACACCGAAATATTTTATACGAATTATTTAATTATAAAAAATGTCACTTAAATTATTATTAAAAAATAAAAAAAATATTATTAAATTATTTGAAGAAATATTTCAATTAGATTTACTTTGAAATTTCATGTTTCTAATGTTTCTAATCAATATGATCTATTAATGGACGCGACTTATTTTTTTCTAATCAAAAGTTTTAATAGAAACAATCATTTTTTTTTTCAAATAAATAACATAAAAAAATTTATAAAATTATGTGCATTTAAATTTGTTTCTGTCATTTTTTTTTATGATACGGAAAATGTGCTTCCGGTACTAAGAAAATAATTCCGCATTCTCTACAATATTTTTAATTTACAAATCTTCAAGCCAAACAACAAACACCAAATCAAAACAAAAACTGAGATTTTCAATTTTTTATGTAGTTGTACATAGAAAAAAACAAGCTTATGAATTTTTTCAGAAACGTGCACAGATATTTTCTCTGTATAAATAATGAAATAAAAAAAGTTCGTTACTATCCGTTGTCGTTTTTGTTGTGTGACGTGACGTTCCCGCTAAACATCTGAACTTTTTACAATACAGTGAAAAAAACATATGGTTACTAAAAGAGAGAATTCCTCTGACTCTGACTCTGTCTGAAGTCTGATCTGAACTTTTAATATTTTAGTTTTTATTAACGATACGAATTTTATTAATCAAATTCGGGAGAAGGTTAACAAAAAAAAAAAAAAATATGAAAAGCTCAACAACAAATTTACTAGATTATTATGCAGAATATTTTATAGTACACACAACATATAAATATTACCGTTGTATTTTAATGTCGATGTGTTTTTTTTTTTTTACAAATAGTAGCAGAACAGTCGAAGTTGCTTTAGTATCATAATTTTCTTGTTCAAAATTTAATATTTTTCAATATTTAGTACGAATTGGAATTTGATAGCGCGCGCAACGTTTTTATGTAAATTTTATCTGCAAAAAAAAAAATATTAACAACAAAAATGAAAATTTCATATAAAAATTATGATAAGAAATATTATTTTATATAGAAAATTATTAATGATACCATAAGTGATGATGGCATTTCTATAATAAACACCAAGAAAAATATAATTATTATTATTATCACGGTATAACAAGAACGGAAGATAAGGTCGCGTCGCGTTTAATAAATGCTATTTTTTTTTTTCATTTATTTATTGATTTTCTGTTCGATTTCGTTGTTCAAATTTTTTGTGGTTTTTATGAGTAATGATTTCAAAACAACAAATATTATAAAATTTTGTTAAATGTGAACAAAAAATCAACTTTGGAAATAAAACAGCTGTTATCATAGTAAAATAAATAATTAATAATAATAAAAAGAGAGAAAATGGAAAAAAATATAAACATAGAAAAAAAAAATGTTTTTAACAAATAAAATTAATTTAATTTAAAATATTATTGAAAATAAAAAAATGTATAAATTTGTAAATTATTTAAAATATAATAAATAATTAAATACAAAAAAAACATATATTTTTTTTGAAAAAAAAAAACATAGAAAATAAATAAAAGTTCAAATAATTATAAACATTTTATTTTGTGGAGCATTATTTTACTATTTATGTTCAATTTTATTATTTTTGGCTCAATAATAGTATATTTAACTTTCTACAAAATTAAAATGTTTTTAGGTAAGAAAAAAGTAAAAATATTAAAGAAATAAAAAATTATTACAAAAAAAAAATTGAAAATTATTTAGGATGTTTTCGAATCCATTACATACTAGTAGCTTTTTATGTTCGCCGAGAAATTATTTAACTTGTTTTTCGGAACAAAGATAATTCTCACACGATTAAATTTTTCAGTTTAGTTGTCCATCTCCAAGTGATTGCTTTTTTTTTTTGTGGGTTTCATGGTTTTAATTTGTCTACAGTATATTTTCATAAAGGACAACGATTAAATTTTAAAGAACATTTTTACTCACTATGCTCAAGAATATTAAATGGTTTAATTTGCCAACATTATCCAATTTATTGTTGTAAATTGTATAATTTTATGCATAAATTTGAAAGCAAAAAAAAACTGCCAAAAAAATTTATTGTAGACAATGAAACACCTGAAATATGAATGAATACTAGGACAACGAACTGTAAGTGATTTTTCAATACAAACAATTCGGAGTAGTTTCAGACTAATAAAGTATTTAGTGTATGTGTTATGGATTCGAAAACGGCCTCATACATTTATTGAATTATTTAAAAAAATTAAATAAAATAAGTTTACGACTAACAAAAATTTTATGTTATCGAAATACATATTTTTCTTTTTTAAAATAGGGAAATTTAAAATAATCACAAAAAAAACATAGAATTTTGTTAATAATTTGTAATAATAAAATATATATACAAATATTTAAAACATTCAAATTAATTTAAAATATCAAAACCAAGTATTTGTATAAATTTTGTAATCTAGTGAATTCAAAATGCAATTGTCAACAACATAAAAAGCAACAAAAACATACCTTAAACATTACTTTTCATATTTTGATATTGGAAATTGACAGCTGTTATATAAATTCCTAAAAAAAAATATTAATTCAGTTTAATTAATATTTTTAATAAAATATTTATATATAATAATTTATCGTCGCGAGGTATTAGTTTATGGCCAAATCCCTGACTGAAATTCAGTACATTTCCGTTCGCCTAAGTATATCGAGATAAGTAAAGTAATTCACAAAATAGTTAATAACGTTACAATTTCTGCTAATTAAGAGTGTCAAACGTTCATACTTTAACTACGTTTTGCATTGATTGCAGTCGAATTGTCACAACACTACAAATTTACCTATAAAAAAAACATAGAAAAACATCGAAAATCCAATTATGTATAAAATATACCAAACTGAAGAAAACATTTGATTTAATTCCATACTCAAGAATCATAACCTTAAATCAAAGTCATTTTTAAAGAATTTGATCATTAAATATAAATAATTCTTTCCAAAAACCTAAAGTCTCTTATCTTGGTTTTAGTGTGTGTTTGTTTTTGTTTAAATTATGTTTATTTTCAAATATATTCAGTCTAAATTTTGGGTTTTATTTAAATACATATTATATATTTATTTTAAATGATGAAATAAAACTTCCAAAAATATTATCATAATTAAAATTTTTACTGATATTTTATGGCAAAAAATAATTTTTTTTCCTATTTAAAACAAGACAAACACCAAAAAGCAAAAAATTAAAACTGATTATGGTTTTACTATACAAGGCAAGGGCGAACTATAAAAACCGTTAAAATGTAAATTAAATTAAATTAATATTTTATGTTTTTACTTATCAGACCAAAATTTAACACATTCACAGAATTTTAATTTTTATAAAATAATAAAAATAAATTTTAAGAATTTTGCCAAAAATTTTAAAATCAAAAATTTAAATTTATAAATGTTCGGAACTATGTAAAATATAGAAAAACCATAATACACACCCCAGAGAAGCATAAATTAATATTTTTTCTAAAAAGCAAAATTGACGCGTAAATATTTTCACATAAATACGCATTATTTTCTCTACTTACCATATGTAGAATTTAAATTTATGTACGAAATTTTGCGTTTATTTTTTATGTTTTGCTATGCTTAACATTATTTGATTAGTAGGAAACGCACTAATCAAAAACAACAACATAAATTTATTGTTTATACAGTCAAATATCATTAATTCAAATCTTTGGGGAAATTAAGAAGAAATTATAATGTCTAATGGAAAATTTGTTTATAATTCCGGTTAATAATCTCTTCGGAATTTGTACTCTAACGTTTGAGTTTATGAAGCTGTTTATCTACAAATTTTAAAATAATTAATTGAAAAATTAATTTAATTGATATTCATTTTTTTTATTATAAATAAATAGACTGGACTAATTACAAAGTGCTTTTGTCTTATTTGACTTGTTCAGAAACTTTCAGTATATTAGCACAGCGTAAACTAGAATTCAATGTGTAATATTAACCATAGAAAAATACCACTGTGGTAAAGAAATATGATCGCCTTTTAAAAAAATGGTCATAATATTTTAGATAGTTATTTTTCATGTTGTAAAATTAGATATTTATGCAAATATGAAGGTTTTTAATACAAATTAAAATATCTACGTTTTGAGCTATGGGTTATTTTTGTAGTAAATTAAGACCTTAAACATGATTTAGTCTTAATAAAAAGATCACTTAACACCTTCATCGTATAACCTCTCTTCAACCTATTTCTATATACTATCTTAAATAAATATCGAAAACTCATTTTCAACTCTATTTGTCTGCGATCTTTGGTCTGCAACTAAATGAGCCAAATAAAAATAAATTAGTTAATTTCGAATTATCTCAATTTGACTGTAACAAAAAATATTTGAAAATAATTCACACAGAAAAAACTCACAGAAAAATTTATGCTAAATCATAACAAATAGAAAATGTGAAAAGAAAAATTAATAATGAAAATTTATATTTTGCGGAGACATTGAAAATCTTTTTTTAAATAATAATAATAATAAAAGATATTATGCAAAATTTTATATTTTGTAAATAAAAACATGCATTCCAGATTTTGTTTTTTTTTTACGAAAATATATGAATTCTGCAAATTTATTTATGATAAATTTATAAAAATTTATATATAAAAATAAATTTCGCGCATTTTAATTTAATATTCAAAATAAACAAATCAAAAGATTTACCACAAAATATAAAATTAAAATTTTTATTAAAATAAATCAAAATTTTTGAATTTTTTTTCATATTTATTAGTTTATATAATTATCAAGTGGATTATTTTGGTATATTTTTGCAAATTGAAAAAAAAAATTGTAGCTAAACTATCAACATATATTTATCTAAAGTGATAAATTATTATAGTTATTTATAATAAATTATTGTATATTTAATTAAATTAATTATTTATTAAAAAATTTCTAATTTCAATTACGTTATACATAAATTAAATTATGACATAAATATTTAAATATGTAAAATTTCTTTACAAATTATTAACAATTTTCAATAAACCAAAAAAAAATAAAAAATAATTTATATTTACATAAAATCTATGTTTTGAATTTTTGTTACAACTTTTTGATGTTTACAGTCAATTTACAATCAACTTATTGATATTTCAGCTTAAATTTTTTTTTGGCGTTTTAATAATTCATCACTATTACTAAGATATTATGTTGGAAAACCTACAGAATACACAACAGCTATAAAAAAAATTAATATATTGTTTAAAAAGTTACTTAAAAATTGTAAAATATTGATATTAAATAAGTTGAATGTTTAGAATTAATTGATATGTCAAAAAGTTGAAACAAAATACTTTTTTTAATCAAAAATTTTAAATTTAGATACATATAAATAATTAATTCGATCAAAATTAACATAATATTAAAAAACAAAATTTCATCATCTCAGATTCTTACAAAATGGAATTAACTAAAATGCATGTGATATGTTAAAAATAAAATGATTTTTTAATAATATTTGGAGGAAACTTAATATACGACGAGATAAGAAAAAAATATTTTAAAAAATTTTTTGTATCAAACTTAAAAATGATTAAACAAACAAAATCATCAACAATGATTGCAACAGCAACAACAATTCAACAACAACAACCACAGCAACAAAATAATCAAATAACAAGATGCAGAACTAGTTCAACTAGTATCACAACTTCTTCATTAATTCGGCCAAATACATTAAATGTTTTAAGACGTGATGGACAAAATGCTGAAACGAAAATTTTTATCGGGTATGTTTACAACAAATTTAAAAGTACATTACAAACAAATCGTATTATCTTTTTTAAAAATAATAAAAATAAAAAACTTTAAAAAAATAAATTTATGTAGATCTATGAAACATAGAAAATAATAACTTATTATATACAATCTATAAAATTCAAAATTTTGCAATTAAATTATGTATTATTTAATTAAAAAAGTCTTTGCTAATTCATTACTTAATATTTGAACAATCGTAATTAATATCGTTAGGCAACGTTCAGAAGTGTTTTTATATATTGTATTTCAAATGTCTATGCCGAACTATGTTTTAGCAAAACATAAAACATTTCAACATAAAATTCGTACCGGTTATTCTCAATTTTGTTTTAGTGTATAAAAACATAGAATTTTAAACATGCTGTAGTTTTTGGTAGATGCTTTTTAAAGTTTTGAGCTTAACATTTATTTTGAACCTGCTGAGTTTGAAATTAACTATTTCCAATATTTTATGATTTTAATTTTAAATTTAAACTAAAAATAGAAACATAGAAAAATATAGAATTTATTTAAAATGTTTATATTTTCTTCCAAAATAAGTATAGCAAAATTATTTAATTTAAAATACATATTTTGAGTGCTTTTAACTCATCATACAATAATCGTTAGATTATTGTAACTCGTATTACTACGAAAATGATGTGAATGTGTTTGAACTACGAAGTTTATGTACTACTGAAATGCAAATGAGACTAATTAAATAAACATTTATTTAGAATGCACTTTTCTTAAAGGGTTAATCAAATTCTACCATGTGTGGGTAATTAATTAGACAAATGTAATTGGATTAAAACCTCCTCTACAATCTGAAAGCTGTTTAACGAAAAACTACAAATTTGAACTAATTAATACAAAAAATATATATATATAATAACACCAACGAACGTTTTTTGTTTTTTTTTTCTTGCAAATCAATTTGCTAGGGAAATATAATTGATCTAAATTTATACCCACATCATTTTTTTATACTATTTCTATAAAAAATAAAATATATTTAAAATATTTAAGGAAAAATTACTGTATATCCACATAAAAAAAAATCAAAATTTTAATTATTTTTTTTTTTTTAACGCTGAGATCATACAAAACAATTTATATATTTTTATGCTCTCTAACCAAAAAAAAAAATCGTTTTTAACATAATGTTTAAATATAGAAAAATTCCGTTTATAAATAAAACATTAATCGCCGCCCGCAAAATATTTAAAATAAAAAAGTTTTTTTTTTTTTGTTGTTATTAAAAATCCCCCGCACATAAGAAAAAATTTAAAAGCGTGCGTTTTCGATATCACAATTAAATATTTGAAACACCAACGACAGTTTTTTTTTTTTACTTTTTTTTTAAATATATGTAGTATAGTGTTATTTGGAAAAGTTGAAAAACTATATTTTTCCGCCTCTGCGTTTACTTATAAACCTAATATGTTTCTTAAATTGTCACATGATTAAAAAAACTTCTTAGTAAAAACTTTTAAGTATAACTTTTGATGGAAAATATATGTAATTATTCAAAATAGTTATTAAAATTAGATTGTTAAGATCTGGCAAATCGTATTTGTAATTAGAAGTACACCAATACCTCGCTTTACGGCCTAGATACGTTCCGGGAAAGTTGGCCGCAAAGCGAAAAGCCGTATAACGAATCGCAAACAAATATGTATATAAACACTTCTACTTACGAGAATATTAACTTTTATGTGACTATTATATACTGCAGCGGCAACGCATTAAAATATGTACATATTTTTTTCTCCATTTGTTCTTTTTTTGGGCCGTATAACGAAACATTTTGGGCCGTAAATCGAAAAATTGCCGCAATTAAAGTAGGCCGTTATAGCGAAAAGCCGTAAAAAGAGCGGCCGTATAGCGAGGTATTGGTGTATATTTAAATAAATCAAAAATAATCAAAGAATCAAACCGAAATTCACTTGATTTCATTTAAAATTCTATCATTATGTCATCTATTTGAATGCTTTCAAACTTTTGATTGATCAAGAAAGTTAAAAGTTCATATTTTTAAGTTTAATTTTCTAAATAATTTTTCGTATATTGATGTTTCAGTGCCTCCAAATACAAAAAAATTCAAATAATTTAAAAAAAAAAAATTATCAAGTTTTTTATGATGTCAGATAAATAATATTCAGTTTGTTGAACTGCTTCCTAATTAACTTTCAAAGATTGAGAAATAATAATTATATTCATTAAATTTAATAAGTAGAATATTAAATTTTTTATTACTCGTCAATTTTTAATGATTAGTAATTTATCTTTAAAAAAAAGTATAATTGCAATTGCAAATGTTTATAAAACTTGTGCTATTATTATGTAAGTTTGTAATATTTTATTTACAATTTAATAAATTTATTAATTTGTTTTTACTAATTTTGCGGGAGAAATTTTAAATTTGTGTTTTAGATTTCAACAAAAAAATTTCAGGGAATCCCTAATAACAGAAGAGTTATAGAATAATAAATATCAATTGTAAAGTATTGAAACCATTAAATTGAATCTGCAGCACTAACTAAAATTATTACTTAAGGCTAAGACATTTTTCTGTGCACTTGACATAGCAAAGTTGGAATAAAATATCTAGTAATTAAATTGGTGCAAAACCTAGTAATTAAATATCTAGTAATTAAATTGGTGCAAAGTTGAAATTGGTGCAAACAAAATTTCTAATATTTAAAATAACATGTTTATCATGATACTGTACCGATTACCAGCGCTGCCCGTACACTAGCCACTTGATATTACTAAATATGACAATTATTGGAGTCTATGCATGTTTTCGTTATCATCAATAATTAATTCAGATTAATTCAGAATAGTTCTGTTCTAAAATTTCAAAAAATATATAAGCTAGAAATTTGATCAATCCTAAATTTCTATTGTAAAGAACATTTAGATCAATTTATTGTGATAATACATCTTTTAACATATATTCTAGTTAGAGCTGTCAATCAATTATGCAATTCTTATATCACATCAGTACTACTTTTGTGTAATTTATCATATATTTTTAAAAATTTATAATATTGTGTTGCCTAATAGGGGCAAAATAAATAAATAAGCTTTATTGAATGCCATTTATTAATTGCTACTTATACTTGAATGGCTTCTATTACTCTTCATTTTAAGTGACTGTTTATATTTGAATTAATTGACCTTATAATGGAGAAATCCTAAAATAATTCAGTATATGAAATATAGCTGAAAACTGTTGCTCGTACTACTAAGTTCGTACTACTAAATTAATATGAAAATTCTATTTCCTATTTGTCCATTTTAGAATATTGTCTACTTAGAAAATTATTGCTACAAGTTGTAAGTTTTTAATAAAATATTTTATAAATAAAGCTTTAAAAAATGATGAGACTTTTAGATTCATATTGTAAGTAAACTCCATTTGTGGACTCCTCAAAAAAATTTAGCTTTGTAGCGAAAAAGTAGCACAAATTATTTAGATTATTGAATTAACATAAGATTTTTCTACAAGGCTTCGATTTTCCAGTTAGTAAATCTGACTTTAATCAAAAAAATCAGTATGTCTCTATTCTAAAATCTGTAAACTAATTTTATAATAATTTTCAACAAAGCCAAGTAAAATAGATTTAATATCAATTTCTCAATAAAATATTACAAAACTCCTCTTTTAATTTCATTCGTATTAATAATTTCAAGTTCATAATAATATATGTATATTAAAAACAAAAATACTTTTCCGTCAATAAAATACGCACCTCATCGCACTTTATATAAACGCCACAATTAATTTTCACTAGTTTCATAAAAACAATTTTAGAGTAAAAATTATTATAAATTAAAAATATACATATTTTCTGTTCCGTAATAAAAATTATAAAAATAACAAAATAATATTTATAATTTTAAATATGATGTCATTAAAAAATAACGAATCGTTTCATTTATTTAGCTTTTTTTTCTTATTAGTTTTGATATTTGCTATTCATGGTTTTCTGATTTCTGCCAGGCACAGACATTAAGCGTATAATACACACAGAGAACAACTCATAACTTCTATACAAAAAAAAATAACATTTAGTTATTTGTTTAGCCGGAACAAAGTATATTTACAATTTTTTAATATCATATATTATTGACAGTTTTATGTTGACGAGTATAGTTTTTATGTTTCCCTTTATCATTTACTAAACTTTTCGGAAGAGCTTTTTAATTTCTGAAAATTTTGAAAATTCTTTGTACACTTTATTTAAAAAAATGATTAATTATTAGTTAATTTAATAATTTTTTAAACAGTAAATTTATGATCTCCTTCGTAAGGAAGACAAGCTGATAACTAAATATTATTTATGCGTTGCTTCACTAATGCTAATATAAAAAAGTTGTTTTTTTTTTAATGGAAAGCAATTTTGTTCAAAAATGTAATAGAAGAAGGAATTTTTAGAGCCAATATTTTTAGATCCACGTGAATACCAATAGTGCACCTAGAAATATATTGAATTACGGTGCTACTATAAAATTCTTCAATTTCAATTATGTAATTTAGCCAAAAACTTAAGTCATATTCCGTGATATTATGAGTTATTGCAGTTATAGTTCATATTCCTGCCATTCAGAAACTAAACTAATTAATGAATGATGAATGATAAATAGCTGTAGTTTTTTATATCGCTCCTTATCCTCTCTAATGTATATAGTCACTCGTTATTTCTGTAAATAACGATTTTTTAATTAAAATTCAATATTTGATTTATTATTAAGTTCAGATCAGTTCAATTCCTTTAATGGCCTTAACTATTAGCACAAAATATATAGTATTAAATGTAAAATAATCTGATATATCTAATTTATTAATAATCTTTCCAGATCATTGATTTTATAATTAAATTCAAATATTTTATATAATAATTTATGAATCACTAACAATCATATATCTTGACCTAATTCTCACATTATGTAATTGCAAAATATTTTTGTTCATTATTTCTCACAAAAAAAAAAAAAAAAATAGCTAATACAGAAAACTTCTCGAATTTTAATTTTTTTTTTTTAAAACCGATTAGGAAATGCAAAAATTATTTTATGTTCTTATATTAATCGCCTACCTAAACTAGTTTTACATAATATTTTTCTTTTGTTTGCTTTACTACATAATTCTCCTTCTCTATTTACTTGGCAAGTCCCCCCTTCACATGCTTCATGTTTAAAAAAAAAAAAAAAGACCTATAAAATTAGTCAACTATAAAAAAGCTTTGCAATTACCTTAATGACATTTTTATAAAATATCGTAACCAAAAATAGAATTTATTATTTTTATTATTAATATTTATAGTTTCAAGTTTATCAATTAAAATTGGTTCACTTTTTGTAAATTCTGAAATAGAATATTTATCGTGTACGACGTACAGCGGATATTGTGCAATGATGGGAATGATGCCACCATTGATTCATTTAAAAATTGGAAAATTTGTTTAATTATATAGTAGGAATTGAGGAGTTTGTTAAGCAACTTGTAAGAATTTTGTAATTTTTGAGCATTTATACTTATAATTGCGGGTTGAGTAATAAAGTAATGCTTTAGGTTACATGTAGTAGACTTAATCAATTTATAACTTAAGGAAAACACTACTAATTGATAGAAAAAAAATATCTGACTTTAAAAGTTATTAATTTAATGTGAGATGTTTTTTCTATTTTCCAGTAACGTTAGGTTCAACAGTTTTTTAATTGAACGCTTCGGAATACTCTATTAAATAACTGTGGTATACTTATTCTAAGAAAATTGTCTATAGTGAAAAATAATTGTATAATTAAATAATCTGTCAGAGGTATGACTGAATATTTAAAACTTAAATTGTTAAAAAATAGTAGGCAATAGAAACAATAGGCGTAATTATTTTAATGTCAAAGTAGAGGTCACAATCAAAAGTTTAGACCTGGAAGCATCTAATTTTGTAACAAAGTGAATTTAAAAATTTCTACTCACATTTCATTTTCTCAAAAATAAAATATTGTTCGAAAAAGAAATTAAATTTGACAAATTATATACTAACAAATTAAGCATGTAACAAAGTTGGCTTTAATTCTCACTTTCTTCCAACATCCTTCTTTTTCACTTACTTCTCACTTTCTTCCAATATCCATTATAGACTTTCTCACAAACTCAATTGTGTTAAGAATCTACCTCAGAAGGAAATACTACAGATTAACAGCTGAACTGTGAAAAATATTTCAGATTTGGTATATGTTGGATCTCAAATTATTGAAGGTTTTATTAGATTATTCTATGAAATAATAATTATATAATATTTTCTTGAAGCTTCTACTAGAAGCAAAACTATTAACATTTGTACTTAATCGACGTTTGTAATAATATTTATATATTATTACAAAAGTCAATTGATTATATGGTACAACATTTGTAAATAATATGTAAATATTCATACATAATACATAATTAACTAATAAATTTACATAAGATCTATTATTAAATTACACTATATTTATGGATAATATAAGAAGTAAATTAAAGTATCATATTCTATTAAAAAATTTGACATACTTTTCTGTCAAAATTGAATAGGTTAATGTAGATATCAATTTACTATTAAATGATGTGCAAATATTTATACATTTTCATTGTTATTATTGCAATTATTTATGACCTCGTTAATTAATTTATTATTTTGAAATCGGATAAAATGTATTTTTTTATTTTATTTTGAATCTAATAAAGTAAATTGTTAAAAAATTAAGACTAATAAATTTATATTTAATCAATTATTTTTATTAGCGTTGTTCAACATAAATAAAGAAATTGAATTTATTTATTTATTTTTGATTAAACAATTTATAATTTTAATAGAAATTGATTTTCTTTATAGATTTTATTTTATATGTCAATTTAAATTAATTGAAAATTTATGATTTTTCATAGAATATGTAATTAGTTTTGAGTATCAATTCAGAGGGGAAAAAATTGATATAATAAATTTGTAAATAAAAAGAATTTTCAATTTTTAATTGTTTACTCGTCTTGACACGTTCACAATCAGCACGTTTTGAAATCATTAAAAATTGTGGCAATGTAACATATATATTGAAAGTCATTGTGATGACTAGTAATACAAGTAATATTTCTTAAACAGTGCATTATCTATAATTATTAATCAAACACCTGAAAGTCAAAAATATATAAATAATTTTCGACTTTCAGGTGTTTAATTAATAATTATGGATAATGCACTGTTTATGAAATATTAAAATTATGTGCCAAATATAAAAATATTGATAAAGAATATAAGTCTGTTGAATAACTGGTATTCTGTCAGATGGGTCAACATATCATTTATTCAGTGTAACACCACTAAACTAGAAAAAAGAAGAGATTTCAAATTCAGTTCTCTTTGATTTTACGCTAATGCCTCAACATATCCGTTCCGTACCCTACCGCGAAAATTTATTAAGCGACAATATTTTTAAAACCCATTTTTTCATAATAAACTAACAGTTTAGAAGAAATAAATAATTTAATACCATGTTTTGGAAAAAATTTCATAGTTCTATAACAACAACGAAAAAGTTTCAGGACATTTTCAGATGTTATCAGTATTCAATATCCAGCCATTTGATATATTCTGCTGGATGTTTAGAATTAACCGCCATTGGGTTCAAAAATAAATGTATTTATACGACAAAATGCAAAAAAAAAAAAACGAAATAAAAAGTTTTTTCGTTCAACATAAATTTTATTACTACAGTTTGGAGACACAGAGTTTATTTCATTTTAACAAATTTATTGAAAATTTAAATTACAACCAAAACTTTACGAATATTCTTGAAAATAGGTAAAATCTGATAACATTGAAAATGCATATTTAAAGTATATAAAATAATGCTAGCGTTGACAAAAAGCAAATATTTTTTAAAAAAACTCGATTTTTGATAAATTCATAAAATAACAGATTAGTAACTATATAAACTCTGACCCGATTATTTTATTTTATCAATTATTAAGCTTTATAGGAAAATGTATAATAAAATTTTGCCTTCAATTAATCTAATTTTCATTAAATATAACCTTAAAAAAAGTTATTCAAATAAACCCGAAAAAAAAACTAGTACAATAAATCCAGTTCAAGAAATAACTAATCAATCAATAAATTGAAAAATGACTCATAAATAACAATATTACATAATTAAATTTGTTCTGTATTGACAGAATTTCTAGCAATCTTTAGTAAAATATTTGAAATAAATTAGATATTACATTATTATTTATTTACTTTTTAATTACCTGCTGTAGTGCTAAAAACAAGGCGTAAATTTATAACTTATTTTATTTAATTATACTTATATGTTTTTTTTGTGTATAATTTGTAATGCGGTGACAAAATAAATAACACTGGTGTCCGTGACCAAAATGAAATTTTCTAATTAAAATTTATTATCTTTCTCTTCTCTTTCAACGATAAATTTTCTGATGCACATTTTTTTTTTTGAAAAAAAATAATTAATTTAATTTTTATATTTAATTATTAACATTACTATACTTTATTTCTTAAAATTGAAATAAACTTTAAAAATGAGGCCAAGAAATTTAATTTTTTTTCGGTATTTATTTTTTATGTAAATTAACAAAAAAATATGAGATGTATGTAAATAATAGTATAGTCTTGAAAATGATGAATTGAGGTGATATTATTTAACAAAATAAAATGCTATTTGTTATCACTTTTGATGTAATTAATTTACCTAGTAGCTTAGATGATGAAAAATTAACTAATATATTATTAAATATAATTGAGTAAATTGTCGAACAGAAAATTGTTTAAATAATCGTACTTGTAGTAGAGAAAAGTATATTTAAAAAAAAATTTAATGTAGATAGGGGTATCTTGCTCTGTTGAATAAGGTGAAATTAATTTTAAGTAATCGTGTCTATTCCAATAAATTGGCCGATTGAAATTTTCCGAATTCGATCGAAATTCTATAAATGTTACGATGGACATTTCATATATAATAGTCTTTCCGCAACAAAGGACCTAAAAAGTATACAAAGTAATCAAACATTCAACGATAGATAAATAAAATTTGAGCTTACTCATTTACGAATACGACACGTTTCGCCGTCCCACAGGAATAAATTTGAAATGCTTTGAAACTAACTTTACGACAAATTCTAAATCAATAAAACAATCCCTACAGAAAAATGGGATATCCCTTAGTCTAGACTAGATCTTGAGCAGGAGAACTATTTGAATCAAAACCTTGAAATTCGATATAAGAAAACTTTTGAACTTATTACCCAAGGATAGTTGAAATTGTTTTGAATTTATAGCTACTTATATTAACATTTTTATTAGTTTCTCGGCTAATCAACTTTCCCTCAATTTTATTATTTTTATTAGCTTTCAACTACCACTGATATATTAAGAATATTCTAACTTGCTTGTTATCTAAATTATTAAATATTCCTAAATTTGTCGTTCATTCACTGGATATTAACATTATTAGTAGTATTTTACCATTTCTTAATTTTGTAAACTAACTAATTATCCCTAATTTTTTTTTAATTATACCCCATATTGCACCATATTTTTTCACTCTATTAATTAAAATATATATGTATCTCCGTAATAAAATTTATGATTCATACATTTGGTCAGTTGTAAATAATATTTAAATAAATAATTTATAATACAGTATTTTACAATTTATCAGACAGAATTTCTGCAATAAAACTTTTATAATTAATTTACATTTCAATAAAATATGTGGTTTTTTTTTACGTGCTGTAATCTGTTGTGAGCTTGCTGAGTCGTGACGTCAATTATTCTCAAATATATTTATATAAATTATACTCTTAAAATAATATATGTACATAAAAAATATTATTTGAATACTGAAAGTCATAAATTTAATATTTTGCGCAATTAAAAAGCACAATGCAAAATAATAAAGTAATTGCGAATAATATTAAATTTGTAATTTTTTGTAATATATTATTGAAAAATTTAAAGTATAGTACATATAGCTGTTTTAAATAACTTGACGTTGTCGAGTGTCGAGACTTAGAAAAATTTCTATTTAAATTTTCATAGATTTTGGCAAGAAAACTGCATTGAAATTGAATTATTACTTTGGCGAAAACACGTGAATGGAAATTATTTTGAATAAAAAAGTATGCTGGCAAAGAAAGTATTGCAATTGCTTTCAAATTAATAGGAAAACTTACATGAAATTAGTTAATTAGTAGCTTCATAAGTTTCAATATTGAGTACACTCCCTAAACAATATTGTGGAAAATTATGGCCATAAATACTTAGTGAAACGTAAAATTTTTGACCTGCTTACTAATGCCATTTAATTTAATTTTTAGCTTGACGAATAGAACCGCAACTATATTCAAATTTTTGTCGGCTCAGTTTGATGTATTCCTAAAATCAAATTCTTTAATGCACAAGTTTGTATAGACGACTCAGTTAATTGATAATTTTACACCGTGAACGAATGAAACTCATACCACTAACAAACTCAATTTTTTACTAAAAAAAATAGAGAAAGCAATATTTTCTGCTATTTATAATTATGAAATAATCTTCTCCAGTTTATTTATTACATTAAATTGTATCTTCAAGTGATCCGATTTCCTTTCCAATATTTAAAACTTTCTATTTCGGAAATAAATAATTCCATTCATAATTTTTGTATACAGGAAATAATTCATTCACCGGACACACAAAAATATTGTATAAAAATTTGCAAACATAATTAAAACATAATTTATGTATGTATATAGTAGATATTTTTTTAAAAAGTAAAATTTATAAACTTACTGTCAAAAAAAATTAAGTTTTTGTTTTTATTTTAAACAGAATGAAAATGCGATTCAGCAATGTAATTATTTGAACAGACGTTTAGTGTTTAGTAAACAAATTAATTGTAGAAGTCTTGTTAATCTTGAATGAATGTGTCTATTGAAAATATGTAGACATGGGGTTTCATTGCACTATGGAAATGATAAATTTAGTAACTTGTCTATCGATTCTCTGACTCAAACCTAGACTATGCTTATTCCTACGGATTGTAATTTAAAACATTGGTAAGTAAAAAAACAACGTAAACGCAGGTGTACTTTTTTCTTTTTTGCAACGATTCAAAAACTCTTTGATTATATCACATTAATTTGAACAAATTCTGAAGGTTTTTACATTTTATTGACTCACCAATATTCTGATTGTCATACTCCTGTCACGTATATCATGTATACTGATCGGTCGTTTCACGAAGTCATATTTGTATTGATCATTTGAAAAGTCCAAATTTTTAGGAATTTCACAGTCATACTTTCAACTGCGTATTTGTTAGCTAATTTATGCACCTAATTTAGTTAAATATGAGATTAAGCTCAATTCAAATTAGTTTGGGTACAATATGACTATTTTAGTGACAAGTTACTCAATTATTAAAAAAAGTCTGAAAGTAATTAGCATTTGATTATAAGTTATTATTTTAATAATTAGCATAACCTTCAGTAATTATAAGCTCGATTTTTAAATTATACTATACTTCTATTCCAAATTATCCTATACATTATAATTGTAAACAACCTACATTTTGGAATATACAACATTTTGGAGTATATTTTGTTCATTGAGTAACCTTAAAATAAGGAAACATAAATTATACTTAAAACTTTTTATTTCACATTCAACTTTCAATCAATGTAGAAAACTTATAGATAATAATTATTAGCATACCATTACCAAAATACATTTTTTTTAACTTAACTCATAACCTTCCAAAAGACATTAATTACCCCATTCAACGGTTCAGCTCTATTTAACTCTTTTTAATAAATACTCTAATAATGATTATGATTAATACAGAATGTTTTTTTACTTTAGTACAATTAAAATCATATTTAATTAAGTTTCTAGGTAATAAAATATTGTTTTTGACGTCTGAAATAATAACTTGTTGTATGTAATATTTTCTGAATTAATTAAAAGCTCTTTTTTTTTGTGTGCACATAACCTCAAAAAAATATAGTTTTATGTATCATGTTGTTTTATTTAAATGCTGTACATGAAAGTTTAGACAAAAAACTAATGACTTAATATATTTCCGCAACGAAATAAAAATATCAAAACTAAAGCATAAAATTAGAGGTCAAAAGCATTTTTTTATTAAAACTAAAATAAACACGTAAAAATATGACAAAGAATTTTTGTTTTAAATACATAATTTCATTAAAATGATGATTTACGTATTATATTATAAAATTATCAATAAAAATCTATAATGTCGACTAATATAAACAAAACGATCATAACCATAACAGATTTTAGTATATAGTAGAATATTTCATATTAAGATTTACATTTACATAGTCATAAGATCTTTATTAATCTAAAATTCTTAGAAAATTTCATTAATTTCTGTAATTAGAAAATATATGGTAAAGTTGTGGTCATTTTAATGGTGTGTATATATAATTAAAAAAGGAAATGCTCATTCACAGTAGTCATCTTAGAAATACATATTTTTTGTGCAGAGTCTGGCATGTACAATAAAATCAGATTTCAAATTTAATTATTTGATTGGTTTTTATATATTCATGGAAACTTAAGACTATAAATTCATTGCCATTGGGACTTTTAATAACAAAAAATGTTATTTTATTTGTATATGTGTTCTTATTGCATACCATACTCAAAAATAAATAATTTGTTTTTTGCTGAATAATAGAAATAATTCATTTAACACAAAAAAACCAAAGAACACATAAAAAATGTTAATTACAAAAATGGAATTTTAAAATATTTTATTAAAATAATTAATATGTTTTCAAGATCAATTATTAATAACCTCGAATACTTTTAATTATCTGCACTGTCAATGTCAATATGGATTAGTTAGCATAATATATTCAAAATTTGACAACTCTCATCAAAGTAATAGTGCTAATTTTGTGAGTTGCCAGCGCTATATTTTCTAATTACTTGCTTTAATAGACAGAAATAATATTGGACTATTGGATTTAAGTTGGAATTAAAATCAGAAAAGAGGGCAATTTGTCAATACTACTAATATCGATTACCAAAATATAATAGAAAATATACTAAGTTGTGATAGACTAAAACTAAACGAATGTTAGATGCTAGATTTGATGAAAACATAGTGCTACATAAATTATGATATATAAACACTTATTCCAAATTACCATAAATACATTATGGTATAAATATTAGAGTAGAAATTGTATACCACATAATATCATAAAATATTCAATATTTTTAAGCAACTAAATTTAAAAATAAATTTATAGATTAGCCATATTTAGTCCTAGAGCCGAGAACAATAAGCCTATAATTCCGTTAAACGCATTTAGCTTTATGACTAATTCATAAAAGAAAGTCGCCATTAGCTGATTTATGGTTGTCCGATTAATGATAACGATAATCGTTTTTGTTGATTTCCTGTGAAAAAATTACCCTAAATAATTTAAAAAAATAGTTAAAAAATATAAACTTTTATCAATAAATTTATGTTCCACAGGTTTATTATAGAAAAAAAATTTGTATACAATCTTCAATTATAATTTTGCGTTTCATAATAATTTTTTCATTTTGTAAACAAAATGTAATTTATTTATAACTCAATTCGATATTTCATTCATTAAATTTCTCCGAAATATAATTTCGATTAACAATTGATCAAAATGATTGATAAGATTTTGACATATTGATTATAAGTTTTATATTTATATTACAGTTATTCTTGAATTATATGACAGTTGACATTTATTCAATACTATCTGAAATTTTAAAATCATAATAATATCTATAAGAGAGAATTTCAAGAATTAGATTTATTGTTATTCAAAATATTTTTAACATTTTAAAGTATCTTGAATAATTGATTATTATTTCTTATTGCAATTTAATGTATATTTTTTTACAAACTAGTGTTTATGGACACGACAAAATATATATGTATGTATGTATATTTGATTATTATACAAGCCATACGAAGATATTTGCTTTCAGATATCTAAGATTTAATTTACTTCAGGAATTCGTTGTAATTTGTATCAAACATTTATTTGATTTTCATGACATTAGTATATTATTTCAAAATCAAGGCATACGAAAATATTGCATTAACCAACAAGGTGCAAGAATTCGTTGATCTGCAAAATCTCAGTCTAAAAATATTCAAATTAAAAAACCATATGTTACAAATTAACAAATCATTAATATTTTCTATTGCAATTTAGTGTAATATTTTATTGTCACAAAATTTTGGAAAGTAGATACCAACATTTTATAGCAATAAAATATTACACTAATTTTAATTTTTTGTATTTTATTAGTCTACAGATTGAAAATAAATAATTTTTTAGTACAAATTTACCTAAACATATTTTACCTAGTTGCCTAAGCGCTAAGTATTATTTCAATATTTTTAAACCTAATAATACCTCTTTAAAATGTAAACTTTTCTTTTACCTAATCAGTTGGTTATTCCTATTTCCTTGCAAATATCAACAAGTAATTTTAATATAATTAGTTTATCATCAAATTTTCAGACTAAGAAAATTCAAACACTTAAAATTCTACAATTTATCAAAAAACGATTATCATTAATAATTGACTTAATCATTTCCGATTTCGATTACTTCATTAATTGCAATTGCCCAATAAAATTGAATCTGATATTCTTACTACCTAAACTGTTTGCTGTTCTTTCGGCCTTGTTGTTTGTATTTTTCTTTTTATTTTATTATTATTTTTTTAACTTATTTTTATCTTGTATATTTTTTTTTTTATAAAATCTTTATTTATATATACTTTTTTATGTATCTATACATATATATATATATATGTATATATATAAAAAATTGAATCGATGAACAATTTTTTCGATGAGATCATAACTATTTTCATTTTATTTATAACGAACGAAAAATACAACTAAAAAAAAAAAAATTACGATTTTGATCGTTTCTCTTTTTATTTTTCAAAAATATAAATAAAAAAAATCATAACAAATTCTCTTTTAAATTATTGAACCCGAATACCAAAAAAAAAAAAATTCAGAGCAAAATTCGATCGACAAAAATATCGAAAGTTGTTTGAGAAAATAATTTCCGATTTAGCAGCAATAAAAAAATATCTATCTACTAATTTTACCTAAAAAACATAATTAATTTTTAAGAGCTTTTAAAGAGTTTTTTTCTTTATAAATAGTAAATTAAATTTTTATTTGCAAAATTCTCTTATCGATTTCCATATTTCGATTCGATAAAGAATTATATTTTTTTTGAAAAATAAAATGGTTTTAAAGAGAACTTCAGATTGAATTACTCTTAATTGGTTCTCAACAAAGAAAAAAAAGGTGAACTAATAAAAAAATTTATTTATTAATTTCTAATTAGATAAGATTAAAAAAAAAAATATTATAATTTATGAATAAGCTTATGGCATTGTCGGATTAAGATTAAACCGAATTTTTTTTTTTCTATATATACATTTTTTTGGTTATATATCTGATGATAATTATTTAAATTGAAATTTATCAAAATAAAATAAATTGAAAAATTATACAAAATGAAAATTGAATGAAATAAAAAAACATTTAAATAAAAAAGAATTTATCATTTCGACATAATCATATAATTTTGAAAATTAGGTGAGAAAATGTTTTATGATTATAATCAAATTTGAATTAAATTTTTATGATTGTTAATTATTCAAGAAAATAATGAACCATTTTAATATCTGATTTTAATAAAATCTAGAGTGGTTTTCATATATACTTAATAATTAAATCATGGTTTATGTTATGGTATGTTAAGTATTATGATTTTAATCTAACGGTGTCGGCAATTAATCTTATTGGAATTTAATCTTATTGAAAGTGATTAATACTTTTTTTAAATTTAAAATAATCCACTTTTAATAGAGAATTATGCACGATCAAAAGCACATGGACTGCACGGGCTTCTACTAACCTACTAATTATATCTGCCACATAATACTAACAAATTGGCCATATTATGAAGAATATTATTGTGTCCTTCACAATATTCTCAATCATTAATTTCGCACTGTAAATCTAACTTTTTAGCCAATATTAAAAAATATTCAACATGATACCAAATTTTTCTATTAGTTGTACCTTCTAGATCTAGGTGCACCAAATAAAATCAAGTAAAAATTAACAAATTGATCCAAAATGTATGTTAAAATTATCAGCTACGTACAAATCTGTTGGTTGTTTAAAAAAATGTATCATTTCATAATTTTTACCAAAATATTTCAAATGCCAATATGTCAAATTGCCAATATGTCAAATTGCCAATATGTCAAAATGTCGTATCTGTCGATTGTCGAAACCTCCTAACATCATAATTTGTTGTCCATATGTCAAAATAATCTAAGAGTAAGTAAATTGGAAATATCATATAAGGTTTACTAGTTCCATGTTTCGAAGAATTCACATTTATTATGTATTCATTAGAAAGGTTGGTATTGCAAGCCATTAAAGCTACAATGAAAAGCTCTACTAAACATTATAAATTTTCTAAATTCTTTAATACATCCCCAGGACAATTTTTTATTCTTTTTAAAATTAAAAAATTAGACAAATATTTTTTTAATTTGACATATGTCTAATACATATATTTTGGGTTCAAATCAAACACAAACCCAAATTTTTATTCCGAGGACCGTATAGCACACTGTATATTTTTTCATCTCGAATGGGTTAAAATTTATTTTTGACCAACATTTTCTAAATACAATAACATCAATAATTCAGCAAATAAACCACAAAATATAAATTGAAACAATCTAATTTTTTTTTGACATTCTTGTCTAACAGGAATTTTTAGTCGAGTTGAATTATAACAAACAAAAAAACATTATTTAAAATTTTATGTTTTCTATTGTTATTTTAAAAAATATCACTTTTTCTTGCTATTGTCATTGTAAATTATCACCAATAAAATATAAAAAAGACCAAGAAAATCTTTAAAATTATTTTTTTTAAAGGTGATATTCATAAAAAAAAAGTTTTGCTCGTGGCGAATTTTTTTGTTATTTTTAAATCTTTTGTTTATAATAAATATTTTTGGTCCATTGAAGCAAAACTATCAACTTTTATTTTAAATAAATTACTAAATCTAATAAAAAAATCATAAATACATAGGGGAAACGCGGATTTATCCGTGACACAGGTAATTCCGTAATAGTCCGTTGGGTCTAAAATAAATTTTCAATTTTCACATTAGATATTATGAACGGATCTTGTACCTGTGATTTCATATCTATATCTTTATTTTCTATATATAAAAAAATACAAATATCCCTTAATATTCCTTAATATTACGAAGTTAACTGAGTTTCCCCTATATATAATTTTAAATAAATAAACTTTATGATTTTTATACAATTCTACTCCCACTCTTTCAAATCTAAAAAAAGTAAAATCATAAAATTTTAGGGATATTTTTTTAATTCGAAATTCAAATTTTTGTTCTTGAAGTTGAAAATATTTTAATTAAAAATGTTATTTCTTAGCTAAATAACAACATATTTAAAATTTGTTTAATTTAAATCAAGCTTTTTTTAAGCTTAATTACAAATTCTAAATTTATTAACACGTGCTAAGTGTTTTTTCTGATGTGAATAATAAACCAACAAAAAATCATATTCAATATTTACTCTTATTGCCTAAAGTGATTGAATATTTTAAGTATACGAGATTCTTGTCTATAATTTCTTAAATTCATTTAACATTTTATTTGAGTTTTATTTTTATTTTTTTTTGAGTCATATACTAATTAGTTTGCTAGCAAAATACCTGAAATATTATCAATAATATGGCTAAATATTATCGAATAATCTGTAAATATGGTCACAGTTTTAATATTATTATATATATTTTTTTTCATTTTTAAATGACGGTTGACGGCCTTGAGAATGTTAAATAAAACAAAACAATTTAAATGTTATATGTCATATTCGAGATTAGAATCTATTAAAATGAAATATGTTTATTTGAATTTAAGGGGTGCTTTTTTTAATAAAGATTTTGAAAAAATATAATTACTTGATATTGTTGCGGTAGAATTTTTTGGACCGAAAACTTATAATTACTGTGATTTTTGAATACTTGATCCGTGAAATATCTTTTATGTGTCTGGCGACCGTGTTTAGAATTTCATATGTTAAATAGAAATTGTTTGTGGCCTGATTAATAACAAAACTAAATATTTAATTCAAAAAACTTAAAAATAAAGATATCCATGTCAGATCAGTATTTACCCAGTACTCAAGTGATTAATCCTTAAGTGAGGGCTGGGTATAGTCAGAGTTAATAATATATAGTATTATTTTTGGTATACTATAGTACGTCTGACTTCCTCTGAATTATTGACCAATATTAATGATTCATAGACTAATGTCTCATTAAGATTCCTTCTTTTAAAATTTTTTAGAATTAAATATCTTATTTTATTTACATATAATAATTTTAAATTCGCCTAAAAGTATGCAGCAATCCCTATTACAAATTTGTCTGTAAGTATACTTTCTAAGAGTCACACAATTCGTACGAATAATGGTGAAAATATATACCAAATCAATATTTTAAAGATTATTCTAACAAGCCAAATAAAAATTACATGAATTCGAGACGATAATATGCTAAAATAACAACATATTTAAAATTATATGTTTATATTTTTTTCAGTTTTAGATGAAAAATTTTGATAACGAATATTGAATATAATAATTAATACTCAAAAATTATTTATTTAAATTTTACTTTAATATAAATTTATTAAAAACTTGCTAATATTACTAATTATTTCTAGTTTCTTTTAATTTAAATTTTGAAGTTTAATTAGACGAGTGGTTTTTTTGTTGTTTTTTTTTTATTAGTTTACTAAACGATACGAGATCATTTTTATGAAAATAAATTACACATTTTTTATTCAAAGCTGTTTTTTTTTAGTACAGAGGGGAATTATAACCATATTTATGGTGATAAAAATATAAAAATCATGTACAATAATTGGTTAAATAGAAAAAAATCCATAAATGGCAATAAAGTATACAAAAAACATTGCATCAAAAAAATATGAACAAGTAATTATGCATAGTATTTACACGACGATAAACAAAATTAATTATTTCAGTTATCTACAAGTAAATGCAATAAAATCAATTAAGTAAATGTAAAATAAATTTGAATATATTGTCCTGTAAGATAGAATAACTAAGAGATATGATTATTCCACTATTGAAGATCATCAATTTCAAGATCAACAATATACAAGTTTTAGAATAAAGAAATTAAAACACGAATAACTCAAGATCACCACACAAAGTTGTCCTTTATGTTCTCCTATTTGATGTTTACATTGAAATATCAAATCCCACTTTATCTAAAATCATAAATCCAAAGTTTTCATAATTAAATTTAATTTTAATTAACTGAACGTCATAAAATCTACTCGTAATATTTATTTTGTTAATTAAAACTTAATTACAATTTTTGATAAGATAAAAAATAATGAAGAATATCTTACTGTAACCTTTCAGTTTTAATTCTTAAGTACATTTGTAAACATCCTTTTATTTTTATCTAATGTTTAATATCTTATTTATTATCTTATAATTTAATTTATTGTGACGTCATAATTTTAATTTATCTCAGGTATTTATTTAACAATAAAAAAAAAATTCTTATCAAAGGAATAATGTTTTACTGTGAAAAATACCATAAATTTTGAGAATTATAATCGGAAATTGTTTACAATACTAATTATTTAGATTGAAAAATGTCTACAATTGTGACAGTTAACAAATAATTTGATTATAATAATATTGGATTTTTTTAAGTATATATGTTTCTGATTTGAATTTCACAATATTTTGACTATATTTAATAAAACAATCAAAAAATTTATTTAAATATAGAAATTTACTTTAAAATCCAGTAATATTGAGTGCTGTGGTGCGTCAGGTACTCTCCTCCGATTAATTGTGGTTTAATTGGGTTTACTCAACTTTAAATGAGTACCAATAATAAAATCACTATAAAATTTTATTTAACACGTTCGCTCTAATTGCGAGAATTCCCGTCATGACAGTAGCTTATCAAAATTTGATGACAGGAATTCCTGCTATTTTTAAATTTAAAAGTTTCTTCATTATAAAAAAATTTGTAGTTCAGAATCCATAAAAAATTTGAGTTGTTGCGCCATTGAAGAAATATATTGAGTGATATTGTCATATTTCTGAGACTATTATATAAGATTTTAGTGTAAAACTTAAATTTAAATTTCAATTTCTACTTTTACGGTACAAAATTAAAACTCAATAGAGGCTGTTACCTAATTGTATATGCAAAAGCCTCTAATTTCAGATATGATTAATAATAATTACTTAGGGAAATACTTTGCTATTTTAAAAAAATGAACGAAAAAACGTTTGTATTCGAAAATACTATATTTCTATTGACTAATTTACTATTTGGTCGACGGATGAAGCTGTTTTTACTATCTATAGTAACTTCAAAATAAATCTTAAAACTATAATTTTTTTTATAATTAATTTTAATGGTCACCAAACTTCTTTCTTAATTAGCTCATAAGATATTTTGGATTATCATGTGAAAGCCAAAAATTAATTAAAATTAAAATTAGGTCATCAATTTTACAAAACATTCTCAAGTATAACAAACAAAAAATAAACAAAACAAAACCAAAAAAAGAAAAGAATATTAATAAATCACCTGCTTATTCTTCACTGACCAAAAATTATGCTAATTTAAGTGAATGTGAAAAAAATTTTTTTTTAAATTTGAAACTATTAAATGCTAATTTAATAAATGATTTCATTTCTCATCATTTTTAATAATTTGCCCCCAAAAAAAAAACACACACACACAAAATATCTAGTGTATAATTATTAATTCTATTATATTTTTCATTCTGGCTTCTTTCGTATATCATTAAAGTAACAATAATATTTATTTAACAAGATTTCTAAATTTCTTGTTTAAATAAACATAAAAATTATACTAATGTATAACAAAAAAAAACACTGTGAAATCTTAAACAAAAAATTGTTTTTTTTACATAAAATCTCGGCCATCTAAAACAAAATAAAATAGAAGATTGATGTTGCACACGCACCATTTGAACTAATCATAATAATGATGATGATGATATTTTGTTGAAGATGCCACAGACAAATAAATTTTGCAAATTGTAATTGAGTTAAATAAATATTATATACTAAAAATAAAGTATTTTTATTTAAATTGAATTGAAAAATTATGGTTAAAATTTCAATTGCTACAAAATAACATAAATGAATTATTAAGTAAATATAAAGTCATAAAAAAGTCACAACAGAAATTAATTCAATAATTTTTTTTTTTTTTTTTTTTTTTGTGTTAGCAACATATTTTTTTTTTAAGTATAGATACATTTTAATTGTTGAAAAAATGTTAAGAGGGAAATCATAATTTGTAACTAGATATGTTTGTGATGACAGTTTCTGAAGAATTTAATTTTCTTTGATATTCGAATAAAAATTTAAGTAAATATGATTAAACTTATCATTCGCAAAACTGATTTAGTAATAAAAATGTAATTACATATTTGTATTATATTTTAATATCTTTAATAATTATAATGTCCTTCACCATTCTGAAATTAAAAAAGTTTCAAAAATTTTAATTAAAATCGCATTTGGTAATATTTATATTCACTAACAGGTAAAGTGAACATAAACAGTACTATGAAAAATAAAGATTACAAATTTGTTGTAACAATTAAAGCTTAGTATCGTATCGCCATGAAAAGACATTTTCCACGTTCTTGAAAAGTATCGTAAAAAAGTTTTATGGAGAAGAAAACATTAAGTAGTATTGAAAAAGTATAAAAAAAAGAAAACTGACGAATTTTTTATAACCGAACAACCAAACCACCCAAACAAAATGATCAAATGTCAAAACTCTGCCGTGAAATAATGTTTTGGATATTATTTCACTAGCGAAAAATTTTTACATTGAAAATTTTTCTTAACTTATATCTTAGCAAAATAAATTATTTCACGATGGAACAGCGTATCACAAAATGAAATCCTTAGCGTAATTTTTCACGAGATGTTAAATTTGTATAAAAATTTCATTTCATGACGTATGTGAGCATACTAACTTAAGAGGGAAATCATACTAATTTATCTGAAGATTAATTTTTTTTGAATATCTTTAAATAATTTTACAGACTATAAATATTACGATTTTATTTGACAATAAATTGACAGTAAAATTTAGAAGTAAAAAAAAGTTAAATACTAATTTTAAAATTCATATACGATTAAATTGAAAATCACTAAATTTGGACAGTCATGAATGGTTTTTTTTAATTGTATGTAAATATCATTAATTAATTATAAAATTAATGTTTTTCTATCTAATACTATATAAATCTTCATTTCTAAGAAATTAATGATTTTTTAATATTAAAAAATTGTTAAATTACAAGCATTTACTTAAAAAAGATAAACCCTATTACTATTTTATTTTTTTTGTTTTAAAATTTATATAATATGCGTGTGTCCTTAATTAATTTTAGGAATACTCGTCATAAACAGATATAAATTTGGAACCAATTGAAAAAATTTAATATGTAGATTTGTTATGTAATTAAATTCAAATAAATTTCGGGGATTTACCATTTTAGACATGCAGTTAATTGCAATTTTTCATTTGTTTTCTATGTGTATTTGTGTTAGGCTAAAATCTAAAAGATTCCAAAATATTTACGAATGTATTTTAATTTTTAGAAAAAATTTAATTATAAATAGAAATATGCAATATTCTTACAACACGACGAGTATACTTTTCACTAAACACAAAATTCCAATTTTTTTAGACGAATATACATACGTCTTGTGTTAACAAATCGTAGAAAAATCTACCAAGATATCTTATTCCTTATAGTAAAGAAATGTTTTGGATAGAAAAAGTGATATAGCCCTTAAAAAAATTTGTTAAACAAATTGAATTTTATATTATTGTACTTAAAGATTTTTGGATTTCAGGGAAAATTTTTATTTATTTTTAATCATTTACTTAAATTGTTTTGGATAAAAATATTTATGTTTACATTGTTTTTAATTTTTTATTTATTTCATTACAATAAATGTTCTTTTATCTTTTTTTTTATACATAGCCAGCATAGCAGCACCCTATTTCAATTTTATTACTAAAAAAAGCAAAGTTTGTGATTTGAAAATAATGTATAAGAAAAAAATTTTAAATGAATGAAATTTTAAAATTACGTCGATCTAAATTTGTTATAATGATATCATCATTTAATTTTATTTGTGATGTTATTTTACATTTTTTTTTTTTTCATTTTTGCTATATTTATTTATAAATATGATATTTTTTTGGTTTTGTTTTACATAAATTTATTAAAATATATTTTCCTAAATAGCTTTTAAAATTATATATACATTATGTATATATTTAACAGAAATCTGTTAAAATACGTATTTACACTTTTATAGTTGAATATCTAAATAAATAAATAATATTAGGTAATATCGTAACAATTAAATTAAATTTACGATATATAAAAGTAATTATTATACAATTTCAAGATATATTTTTTTGATTGTGCAAATAATTGTAATTAATATTTCCTCACTGAATTATATTAATAATGAAATTATCAATATATTATTAAATATATTAAATTTATTAGATAAATATTTTGAATCTTTTAGATATATATGTTTTTTTTTATTGAATAAATCGTAAAAGTTTGTAAAAACAATTTTTGGTGACGTGTGACGAGTGGGCATTTTGTTAGTGAGTTTTTGTTTTTTTATGGTGGGATTAATAATTTGAAAATTTCTTTAAAATATGTACGCAAAATGTTTTTTTATGAGAGGTCTTTGTACTGTTTTATGGTGACATGAATTTCAAAGTATATTCATTTATGTTATTGACGTTAGTTTAACAATAACAACAACAAAATTGACATTAAATGATATAGAAATGTATTTTTATAAATTCTGATTTAATATCTAAATGAGTGTAACTAAAATTTGTATTTTTCTTATTTTTATAATTTTAATTAATCTTAAATTTTCATTATTCTCTTTAATAAAAACGGCTCAATTAAAATTCACAAATTATATTTTAAAAAATACATCATTCATTTATCAACCGGGGTAAAATTTTTTTACATAACTAAATTAATAATATACCAAAATCAATTAGCGTAGGAAAATAATTTAGTTATTATTTTAACCTTCCGTGATAGACTACAAAGTCTTGCCTAAATCAAAAAAGGCTATAATTTAAAAAACACATTCATTATTCAAATGGTTATGATTATTTAACAGAATTTAATATTGATAGACGTTGTTTAATGTTTAACAATTTAACTAACTACTTTTTATTCAACTACTATTTACGGTGTTGATTTTCGAAAATCAATTATAATTCAAATTAGGTAAATACGAACACCGTACGTGAAAATTATTTGATTTTCGGAGACTGGCACACATTATTAATCACAATTAAGGAGTATAGGTTCGACCTCTAAAAATTTTACCCACTCTAATATATATCTCTTTTTTAAATATTGACGAAATTTAAAAGGGTTTTAATACAGATTTAATCAATATTGTATGTTATATCGTGACTAAGATTCCTAAAGAGTATTTTACTAATTCTGTAACTTTTAAATTGTAAAAATCTTGAAATTAAAGTATATAATTTAATTAAAATTGTTATAAAAATATTAATAATATCGAATTGCTAATTTTAAATATTGGAAAATTATGATGAATATAAAAAAATCTATATTATAATAAATATCAATGAAAATAAAATCGAAATTGATAAGATAAAAAAACATATAGTTTAATAAACTCATTAAATATATATTTAATAATAATATTCTTCTCATATAAAATACTGTCACTAATTTTTATTATGAAATTGTACAAAAATAAATAAATTAATGAAACAAATTGTAACTTTATTAAATTTTTTTGATTGAATTTGAAATGATTTGACTTTTATGACCGAACAAGCAGAAAAGGAGATTAATTTTAATGAATAATAAAAAATTATGTTGAGTGTTTGTTTGTACAATTTCTTTGATTAATGAAATAAATGCGTGTGTACACCGAGATTTAATGACAAGTCATAACTTTTTCTGTCTATTTAATTCATAAAAATTTTTATTATTCTAAATTTAAATGATTATTGTGTGCAAAATTTAAATTCATTTTTTGAAAATTAAAAATAAATTTAAAATTTATTTCTGATATTGGCGGATTTTTCTCACACAATTTTACTCAAGTTCTTTTGAAATTTTTATCGAATAATTGTCTCAAGTTCTTCTCAAATTCCTTTAAGTTTTTTTACAAAGTAAATTTATTCTTCGAGAAATATTGTGTTTAAATTACGCATCAAGCTATATCAAATTAGTAGATTTTGTGCAGATATAAGATAATTTTGTCCCTTTTTTAACCTTTATGTTCACAACATAATCCTTCTGCGAGGAAATTTATGTTATGAAAAACTGTGCTAGAAAAATTGTGTTGTTAGGAGTTGTGTGATAAAAATCAGCCAACAAACTTATAAAAGTATGCTAGTTTTACAAAACAACGTAACAAATTTCTTTATTTACTTTATTTATCCAATACAACACTCTTTGCCATTTTATGGCATAAATTTTAATCATCGTAAATTGGTGATCATATTTTCCCACAAACAGAATAGAGATTTCAGCTAAATTCACTTCAAACTGGAATTCAAATTAACAAATATTCAATTTTAACCAATTAATTGAATTTAACTCTATGGAAATGAGAGGATGCATTGTAGACTTTCATATCCGGTATAAAATAATCTCAGTTTTTATTTTTTCCTTCAATTTTCGATAAACAAAATGATTTCATCAACAAAAAATGCTCTCATTTTATATCGCAAATAAATCAAAAGCCAAAAAATTTAAATTTAAAGGAAGTCCTTAAATGGAAATTCCACTTTTTCAATAACAAAACATTTTTAAGTACAATTTTAACAACCCAAAAAAGTAACGAAGGTCAAAAGTTATACATTTTAAAATATTATTTACATATTAATAAAAATCCTTGAAAGAAACTTCCTTCAATTTCTTTTTTTTTTTTTACATTTCCTTTTTTTTTTATAAAATTCAGTTCATTTTGATGGAATTTCTTTGAACTTAATGTCAATTTTCACTGTCCAAAGTATTCAAAATATTATCAACTTTGTCCAAGTAAACAAATAAATATAATATTTTTATGTTGAATTTGCAAAAAAAAATTTCATTCACCTTGAAATAAAATATGAAAATTTCTTGAATTTTTAAAGAAATTTTCTTTAATATTTTATTTTTTTTAAAGAAAATTTACGTGGGGAGGAAAACCAAAGCGTAAAATTTTTGTTTTTTTTTGTTTACATTTTTATAAATAAAACTGAAGGTGAATAAAAAAAAATTAGTTTTTATATTTATGATTTTTTTTTGTTGAGGAAAGAAAAGTATTAAGAAAAAAGTTGTGGGCTAATTTTAATTGAAAATTAAAATTTTTATACAATATTTAGTTGTAAAATATTTTATAATTTTTTATAAAATAAAATTGTGAGATTCTTTTTTATGGCGAAATTTATGGATGGATTATGGAGTGAAGTTTAAAAGATTGTATAATTTTTGATGCTAAAATAAAATATATTAGTTAATCGTGAACAAAATTTTGTAAATTTTTGAGAGGAAATATTAGTATAAAGTATTGAAAATAGCTTTAAAATTACATTAATTACTACTAAATATGTTTAATTATTTTCGATAATTAACTTTTAGTGGTTTTTTAAAAAATAAGAATTTAGATCTAATTCTAAATTCTTATGTCTGAAAAACGACTATAAGTTAATTATCGAAAATAATTAAAGATATTTCGATTCAGTGGAAAGTTGAAAATTCTTCTGTCTAACTGAAAGAGCAAATACGATTTAAATTAGTTTTCGTCAATAAATTTTTCACCCCATGTTAAAAATATCTGCAATTTTTAACATAAATTCTTTTTAATAGCCAATGCATTGCAAAATATATTTATTTATATTGAGAAATGCCACATTTGGAGAATTACTTTTTAACGGTCTGGGATCTACAATTTGCAAAATTTTGTAGAAAGCCAGATAATTACTTTTTTAATTTAAATTAACTAAATGTTTATTTAACATTTTTTGATTAATTTTCGTGAACGAAAATAAATTGGAAACTTAATAAAAATAAATTCAAAATTTTACGGGTTGAGGCGGTTTCAAAGAAGACCAACGATACATTAGTGTAATACTAATTGATAATCTTATTTTACGTAGATAAAAATGTTTATTCTTTGATAATATATTTAGCTGCCATTATCTACATCTTGTACCCTATTTGGAAGCAGTGCTCAAAAATCAAATAAACAAATCAATTTGTTTCAAATTATTCTACTAACGCAGCTGAATTTTTCCAGATGTTTAATTTGACGTTGATCTCTGATATTTTGATCAATTTTGGATACTCTTGAAAATCATATATTTTAAAGGATATGTAAAGACTAGAAGAATTCAGTCAGCTAGTTGTTAAAATTACAAAATAACTTAATGTTGACTTCAAAAATTCATTCGGTTAGTTGAAAACTTCATAGATTAAAAATTTGTCTTGAAAAACGTTTGATTTTGTTTATTATTAATTTTATTTCAGATCAGTGAACCCAGTCCGCAAAACAAACATTTATAAATCAAGATAAAACATTCAAATTTGCACGCGAAAATGTTTCAAAATAATTTTCAACAATCATAAAAATGACTAAAATATTTATTTTTGAAAAATTTCATTTCAAAAATTTAATAAAAATTATTTTCTTTATTTAAATTTTAAAAAAATAATTTATGTTCATTTACGCATCAATATTCAAATCATAATTTTGTTTCACAATAATCATAAAAGTTTTAAACTTAATTTTTAATAACTTTTATCAATTTATTTCGGTACATCTAATAGTTTGTCCAAAACAATATAATTCGGTGGAAATGTGCCAAAACATGATAATTTCAATACTTTTAAGATAATTTCTGATTTCGATTTCGATACATTCTATTTTAAAATTTTCGAGAATCTTTTATTTAATGTATCATGTTTTCGAAAATTGAAATTAAAAGTTAGCAATTCTAATCAGAACTTGAGCAGCTAAATATATGAACAACTAATTATCATGTTTAAATCGATTTCCATATAATTGTAATAAGACAAATAATGGGATAGGTATGAAATTGAGATTGTTTTGCTTATGGATTTCATGCTCGAGCTCGACCTAAACTTATTAAAAATCTACTACAATTAATCTAAATTCTTAAACATAATTTTGATTTAATTCTAATTCTAACTAAAGTCTTTATCAGAAAATTTACATTTTTTTAAGGCAATTAGAGGATACAATAACACTATAAGGCTTCGGACCGCCAAATATCGATAATACGACAATATACAATGTGTAGAATAGTCACTAGAGACTAGAGTATAGTAGTAGGTCACAATACAGTTGTAAAAACATTGAGTGTAATTTTAATATATATTTTTACTTAATTTAGGTCAAAGATTCTCCTATTTATAACTAATTTTAGAAGTTTCCTTGTGCTGCAAAATTTGGAATAAAAATCTTGAAAAATTTAAATTATATAATTTAAATGATTAAATATTCCAAAATAATCCTAATATCCGCTTTAAAATCGTAGAATGAATTTTGAATAATTTTTATGAAAGTGAAACAAATCAAGTTTTTTTTTTCTGATGATGTCATTTCCACATTTTAATTTGTAAATTCTGTCAATAATAATAATTATGTTTTAGATTATCTTATTATGGATATTTTATATGAATTTTATTTCACTGTCCATTTAAAACTTCTTCTAGTCTTGTACATAATATTATGAAACTAAACAATTTTTTTTTTTTTTCAATTTTCATATCAGGCGTGAAATATAATTAAAAATAATAATAATAATATTATTTTTTTTTGTGTGGGGGGTCAACTACTTTACGATTTATGGTCAAACTATAAAAAAAAGAAAAAAAAAATACTGAATGGGTGATAATTTTTGACGACTTTTGTGATAGTTTACAACATAACACAAAAAAAAAAATAACTTTAATTGGCCTGAGACGTAAAAAAAAAATATTTATTTCTATATTCATTCATGAGATAATAATTGGCGTAAAATTGGCGGACAAAAAAAATATCAATGCAAAATGAAAATTTAATTTATATGTTTTTGAAGTAGTCGACCATCGAAAATTGGGTTTTTGTATTTCGGGTTACGTTTTATATATGTCATAAATGGTAATATGTTTTTGGTATCTTTATAAAAAAAAATCTATTTTAGCTTGAGTGATGACAGCTTTTTTTTATAAAAAAAAAAGTGATGAAATTATATTTGCATTTCTAGATCGACAAGGTTCAGAGATTGTTAGCAGCTAAATTTGCAAATATTTAGCTCCTACGAAAACAATATTTCAATTTTTTTTTTAAGTTTTGAGAAAAACCAGATATGAAAATATTTTTATAACTTTCTGATAAATGAATGCATAATAATTCATCTGTTTTTATTTATTAATATATGTTCAGCCATGTAAAGTGAGATTGAGTCATCCCATGTTCGAAAAATTAAATAAAATTGATTTCCAATCAGACGCATCATTGTTGAACGAAATTGACTCAGCTGCTCAGCCAGTAATAAAATTATAATAAAATGGAATTTAGCTCTATGGGAAAAATACCAACTCCTAACAATAAATTTGTCAAAGGTTGTATTTAGAATTATTTTGTTGCAATTAAAGTTTCTTTACACAAATGATTGTTGGTTCGGAATCCATGTAAAATTATTAGGTACGAATTGTAACAGAATGTGAGGAGACCCTTTACGATAAACGTTGGCCCTAGTCTCTTCACGACTTTAGCATTAACGAGAAAAGAATATGTATTAATAGGCTCTACGGACTAACGCCCATATGAACGGACGTCCACAAAATAATTAACTAAAGCCCAACAAAATTCTATAGAAATTAGTACATATCAACTAAAGCCTGATATTGTGAACCTTAGTTCCAGTTAATTTTTTATTTTTCGTTAGTTCATATGAACTAACTCCCTAAAATGTTTGGGTTTTACTAAATTTTGTGTCATTACTTCGTAACACCAAATTAATCATCAGTAAGTTTCTACATATACTGCTCTGCTAACACCTAAGTTCTCGATCTTTTTTATTCAGCCGCTTCAGCATCTTAGATATTTTGGTGACCCACTTGCAGTGGAAATATGTACATCTGCGAAATATCCCGTTTTTCAAAATATGTGTAGTTTTGCTTTATTTAGTTTTCGAAAAGAATCAGACCTCAAAATTATTCAACATAATTGAGAAATAAAATAAGATTACAATAATTATTATTATTTGAGAACAGCTTGACAGAAAATAGTACGTGAGGATAACAAATATAATTGATTATTATTAATCAACTTGTTTGTTGCCATCCCTACCAAAAAGCTTCCATTTGTAGTTTTCATTCGGATTGGTTGTAATGATTTTCTTTCTTTTTGTTTTTCGCAAATATTTTCTCTACACATTTCTCGCAACATAATTTCTATTAGAAAATTTTTGTCTTTTTTTCCACCTTTTCAATTCGTTGAAATCGAGTCATAATCTTAAGCTTATAATATTATTATGTATGTATTATTATTTATTTCCAAAAAAAAATAATTTATAACAATGGATTTTAAAGTATCTGTATTTTATTTTTAAGACATCAGTAATATTTTTTTTTTGAAATTTACTTTACAGCTTTAATTTTCATATATTTAGTTCCTTTAAAAGTTTACTCATTATAAGTTTATTAATTTTTTAATTTCAGAAGAGGAATATTTTAAAAACCTCATGAATTTTATTATTTTAATTTTATATATTAAAAAGAAAACTCAAAACTATGACTAAAGTTAAACTAATTATTATATCTAGATATTATACATCACAATTGGCGTCAAATTTGGCTTCATTCATTTTTTAACCAATAGTTTTTACTTTGGCTAGAAAATACTAAGGAAGGTTGAAAATCTTTTTTAGTGGCTTATTTTGTGCACCTTTTAGAAAATACGATTAAAATATAAATTTAAATATCAATAGTTTGTATTTGGTTGGCAATGAAGATATTTTCTATTGATTAATGGAAGTCTTTTTGTTAGTTGTTAAATTTACTATAATTTTATTCGCTACTTCTAAAATAAAAACATCGCTTATGTGACATTAATTCTGATTTTTCACCTAGAAAATTTAATTTGTAGTAAGTTAAAATAATTTTCTAAGTTTCTTATTATTTCATTGGGGTTAATTGAAGAAGAAATTAATAGAATATCTTCAGCAAAAAGACCAAACTCGCAATTTTCATGAGTAGGGTATATCGCCAATCTAAATATTATATAAAACACGTCATCTCTTTATTATACTTTCAGAACCACATTTTCAAATAATGTGAATAGGTAAAAAATTAATTGTGAAAAAAAAAAATAATAAAAAAATATTTAATGTCAGGTGTGGGGTTCGAACCCACGCTCTCGATTGAGAACCAGAGCTTAAATCTGGCGCCTTAGACCGCTCGGCCAACCTGACTTACAAGATTTTTATAATCATTAAATGTGCTGTTTAAACAAAATAATTGAATTACAATTTATTTATATTTAGTATTTTTTATTTAGATAAGAGAGCTTTGGGTGCTTTTAAAATAAATTTGTTATCAACATTTTTTTTAAAATTTAATAACGACTTCAATGCCAATGTCCTTAAAATTTCAAATTTCTTGTCAATATATTATTTAAGAAATAATTTAAAAACCATTTTTTTACATTTAAGAGTGAAAAATAATAAATTTGGGAACTTTATGGGTTTTGGTTGTAAAGATTGTCATGAAAATTGCCTTAAATCCAATTTAAAATATAGAACAACTTTCGTAAATAAATTAAAATTGTTGCGGAAATATATTTTTATATTTGAACTAAACCTTGACCGTAAATTAAAAAAATTAACTAATAAAATTAATTAACTAATAAAATTGAGTTAAATTTAGTTAACACAAAAGTTAATTTTCGAATTTTCAATTTATTATATAGAAGAAAATTTGCCAAAACTTGTATCAGACAAAAATGGTCTATTATTGTAAACTATTACTTAAAAAAGATAGAAAATTATCCAAGTAGCAAATGCTGCTGAAAGTTTTTTTTTGCGATAAATGAAATTAATAACAAAAACTATTTGGCCCCATTTATTTTTGAACCAATAGTTTTTACTTTAGCTGGAAAATACCAAGGGAGGTTGAAAATCATTTTTCAACCTCCAAAATATATAATTCGGAGGGCACAAAATTATCTTCTCCAACAATATTTTGCCAAAATATTACCAAAGATTACTAGAAAGCTATAAATTATAAACCTCAATTTAATTATCTACTAAAAATAAGGTCATCCCACCAAACACTTGAACAATTATTTCATATTTAATTTTAGAAAAATATTATTATTATTGCTGTTGAAAGGCAGGCACCTTAGAGCTTTGTACTTATCATCATAATAATTAATTTATGTTCAATGCACCTAAATAAACGCCTAGGCAACAGTATGATAACAAAAGAAAATCCAACTTGTCAATTTAATTAATTACACAAATTAATATTGTATATACATTAATCATAAAATGGAATTTTATTAACTACATACCATAAGTATATTTACTTAAATTACCTGTGAACAAAATAATTTATTCTATGAATTTAATAATTACTCCGATCAATTACGGTGTTACTCCCACATAAAAAAAATAATATTTTAGATAAAACGAAATATTTTTTTCGTATCTAACTATGTATTTTTTTTTTTTTCAATATTTTTACATATTAAAATAATAATAAAAGCGAAAATTAATTAACAATTCATTTACATTTTTCAAAATACTGAAATATTTATGATAATTTTTAATAATAATAATAGTATAAAATTACTTTATGCAATCATAAATCATATAATTTGCTGGTTTTTATGTAATAAAAATTTTTTATTCTTAATTTTTATTACTAAATTTATTAGCCACCCATTCATTTTTTATTTTTATCTTAAATTTCCTTATATATATTTCCAGGTGTAAATTTATTTTTTAATTCCTATGGATTATTGATTATTATTCTATGATTATGATTTTTTAATAATAGCTGGTACTCTTAATTAGTGGTAATATTGCTGTGGTTAGGCTACTAAAGACGAAAAAAATTATGGTCTGAGAAAGTGATTTGGCAGATGTTGAATATGTCTAGTTGTATTTTTTTTGTGGTAGCTCTTTGTATATTAGGTAATTTCTACAAACAAATAGAAAAGTTGAAAATCCATTTTCAGATTAAAATCATAAATTTTTAGTTGATTTACATTAAAGGATGATGACTATTATTACTTGTATAACATTGAATTTGATTTGATAAATGTTAAATTTCACGTAAAAATGGTTATCCCTGCTGTTGCTGATGGAATAAATATTATTTCTACAGATCATTCTTATGTATAATGTATATTTCCGAGCTGAGAAACAATATATGGTGCAGATCACAAATATCTTGAAATTCAGATCAAATTCATAAAGTTTCTAATCCGGAAAGACAACATTACTGTTCATAAAACTACCTCCGCTCGGGTCATTGTAATACCAATCTATTAATTTTCAATGATTAGGTCCTGTACTGCTTATGAAGTATCTAAGACGAAACCAGAGGATCCGCTTCAGACACATATTCGATATTTTATACATATGCTTTTACATAATGTTTTGCAGTTACATAGCGTGGGTTCCACTGTTCATTCTCTAATACAGACAGAATTTGCACAGTCGCCCTTCTGATAAGCCAAATTTGTGCAGAAACCTGTTCATCCCGGAGAGTCCTGTAAGGAAACGTACTACAATTCTAGATTTTTCCTAGTGAACTCAAAGATCTGCTCGGTTTTAAATAATTTTGAATGCTTAAATTCTTCAGGTCGTTGATGCATCATTATTAGTAACACAGTAGTTTTATATTTAAGTATATTAAAAATGAATTATTACTTTTAATCTTTCGAAATTAAATTTCCAGTCAAATTCCTATTTAAATAAAAATAATGATAAATAAAATTAATAAAAACTGTCACTGGGTTTATTATTATTTACGAAGAGATATTTTCAAAAATTAAATACTTTATAATTAATTTTGTTTATTTCTGTCATTAATATTTTTATTATCTTTAATCTTGATTATAAAATTATATATACAAAAACTACTAATTAAATTATTACTTAATTTTTTTCTTTTTACATAATATAAATCTTCCACATAAATTTCATCTAATATGATGTTTACATATTGCATTGTATATTTTATTTATCAGGGGTTTGGCTGCAGTTACGTTTCTTATAAATATTTACAGAGCTATTAAAAGATATTATTTTAGAAAGTATATTCTTCTATAATAATATAAAAATAATATATTGAGAAGATAGTTCAAGTATGAGATAACTTTCTATAATTAGTAATTTCCTTGTTGAATAATTTTTCTAATAAATACATAGATTCAGTGGAATTTTTAATTAAAATTGCTTGGTGAAAATTTTGTATTTTTGTTTTTTACATTAATTACAAATTATTTTATATTTTATAATAATAAAAATGTACAAAAATTTTAAATTATTAATTTAATAATTTTATTTTCAGATACGAAAAAAAAAAATTACAAAAATATTTGTTCACAGTTGTATTTAACATGTAAATATTTACTGAAATGTTTTAGGAATATTAAAGTGATGTTTTTCATAAACATTATTAAATTTTAAAATCAAATATTCATTTTTTTAATCACACTTTAATATATTTCAAGGATAATGAGTTATCCAGTATCGATCACATTTTATTAGCTAATTTTTCTAATGATTAATAAATGTAAACAAACAATATTGCCAGACTCTGCTTTGTAAAACTTGCTATCAAAAATCAGACGAACCACGAACGTAAAAATTTTAATCTCAATTATTCTAAGACTATTCGGTAGGTGGTATAATTCGCGTTTTGTAGAAACTTTTTTTTTTAAGAAAAACTGCAATTTGAGAAAATAAATATCCCCCACAATTGATAATAGACTCCGTGTTTAAAAAGTATTGGAGAGTAACACTTTTATTTAATTGAACTAAAGTAAGACTTTTGATTAGTTGAAATGTTTACCAATAGACTGGCTCCCAATAGCGGTTGGCTGTTGTTTTGCCACTAGTACCCGTTACAATTAATTTTGCGTTGACATAAAATATATGTAACATAAAAATTCCATGCGAATACAACTACTATACCGTAGTTCTGCTGCGCAGAATTTTTTGTTTATAGTAATAACTTAAATTGATTATTTTTGTGCATTTTCGCCAGAAATAAGATTAGTATACTATGGAAAGTAAGCCAAAAAATTGCATTTCATCGAAAATAAAGACATTTCTCAATTCAAATGTTATAATTAATAAAAATTACAATTCTGACCTTTCTGTAATTAACATTTAATTTGATTGTCAAGTAAATTTTTAATTTGAAGTCTTGTATATTTTTAGCTTGAATGTAGTGTTGAAAATTGACAAATCTCTCAAATTGAACAAAATGGGAACTTCTTATAGCGTATTTATATACCGAAGCAATTTCTGCGAATTTTTTAAATCTCTGAATTAACTAAACAAAATTTCCTCTAAATTTTTAATTTAAATAAATTTTTACAAACACAATTTTTAAAATATTAACAACATAATTGTTTTGCTAATAGTTTAACCAATTCCAAAATTTCAAAACAAAACTTCCGTTTTACTCAGAAGCAACAAAAGTCATTAACCCATAATTTCCGCACAATAATAAACAAAACAAAAATACCATAGTAGGTCGTTTTAGTTTAACATCATTTGTCTCTACTCCGTAATCCATCAGCAGAGCATTAAAAATAAAATATTCTCATAGTTTATTTCGATCAACGTGACATCATCTTTTCTCATTTGTACCATCCCATACATATATGCAAATTAAAATTTCATTAGGTTTTTTGTATCTTGTTTTACTTTATTCAAGCTTCATCACCTAAAAACAACAAGATCAAAATTCGGAAATAAAATAATTAAAATTAATTATTATAGTATTTTTTATTGAAATAAAAATAAATTGAGATTATTTTAATTTTATTTAAAAAAATTTATTTTTCCCTGGCCCCTAAAATTAATATTTCCGTGACTATATTAAATGTTGTAGAAAATTTATAAATTTTCGATGATCAGCAGTGAAAGCTATGTTATTTAAAGTTGCCAACAAAAATTGTAGACGTAAATTTATTTACAAAAAATAAAAAAATATTTATTTATTTTTAAAAAAGTATATAATTTTTCTTGAGTCATAATCAATTTTTAGACACACAAAACATTTTTTTAAATTTCTCGTGTTATTAATAAATATCTCATTTGCGACCCCTAGCGGTTAATAGATTAGTAATGTGAACAAAATAAAAATTAAATGCGCGTGACAATAATGTACTGTCACATCTGTCTCTGTAAATGCGTACCAAAGGCGATGAAAACAAAAAGAATTTTTTTTAAATATGATGAGTGCATCATGTGTTTGAGTGGGTTAATTATAAACAAATTTTAATTTCCAATTTAGGATATAAGAAATTATTAATGGGAAAATATTTTAGATTTTCCATTATTATTTATGGAAAATTGTATGAAATTTAAATTTTAAATGTAAAATTATAAAAATGAGTAGTAAAAATATACTTTTTTTAGTTTTTTTTGGCAATTAATCAAATATTTTTTCAAATTTAAAAATTTTTTATTAGTAATTTTTACATTAAAATGTATATTATTTTAATGTGATCATCATCTCAAATTTTAAGTAAATTTAGAACTCAAATTTTAAGTAAATTTTAAATTAAGCACTTGACAATATATTTGAATTAAATTTATTTTATGTATGTATACTTTAAAATTTATTAGGTGAACCTAAAGCCAAAATAATTTTATGTGAAAGAAATTTTAATAATTTGAATATAATTTGTATTCGAAAAATGTGGGAAAATGCTGACAGTTTATTTTTTAAAAAAAAACGTTCAAATTGACATTGGAATAAATTTTATAGTTTAGTAACCCCATGAAAATGAAATTCACTTAAATTAACTAAAGTGGATCATAATTAAATGATAAAAGATATTAATTTAATAAAATACCTGTTGAATAACAAAAACTCTTCAACTTGTTATTTTTTTATGAGAGCTAAAATATACGAACTGGAAATTTAAAGTTGAAAATATTTTTCGAGAGATGGTTAGGTTAAAGTGTCAGTTTATACTTTATCTGTCATAGACCATATTCAGCCCTATACAATATCACTATTAGTAAACTGTTATATCCAGGGGAAATATTACTAATTACTTATTTTAAAAAAACATTGCGCACATTATACTGTAAAATATTACCAAAATTTCTATATAATTTTCTCTAGGTGAAAAGTAATCAAAGCTGCTAATATACTTAGATTATTTAAGTATCATTTTTAATCCGAAATTATTGAATATTAACGATTAGAAAATACTGAAAGTATTTAGCTTCTTTTACAAATTTTAATAATTTGTAGACAAAATGATTCATTTTGGCGATGATCAAATGCTTAATCAATCAAATATTGCAACCAATGAAGCTTTAAAATAAATCAATATACAAAAATAATGATCCAAGAATTTTATTTTAACACTTTCTTTTGATATTTTGCGAATGCGCATTAATTATGATCTAATCCGTCAGAAAATTATCGAAAACTTATAAAATAAAAATTAAATGATGTAAACAAAAATTTTTAAATGATCAGATTAAGATTTTAGAATCAGGGAATTGTAGGACTGGAAAACCGCAATTGCAAGCAAATTATAATTGCATTTGAAATATTTAACTTTATTAATTTGCATTACAATATTATTGAATTGTACTTCTGAAATAAACTGACGAAAACTGACCACTAATTTGATCGAGTCGATATTTCTGCTTTGTAATTCCGGCTCTCAAAAAACTACTGATTAAAATAAAATGTGGATACAGTATATTATTAAACACGATAAAGAATGCTAATAAATGTTGTTTCTACAATTTTCAAATGTTACAATTTCATAAAACCATCGAATAATTACTTGTCTACTTAACCTATTGTAACAAATATTAAATGTTTCAGATTAGATATCGCAAATAATTTAGTTATTAACTTCCTTAATTCGGTTCAAAGTTTGGTATTTAAGTGATTATTAACTACGGTTCTTATATAAAAAAAAATTATTGTCTTTTTTCATTTACCTAAAATATCAAAATTCTTATCAGCAAATTTATAAAAAAAAAACTATACTTATAACCTGATTAATTAAATTCAAAACAAAAATAAAACATATGTTTAATTTCACATGATGACCTAATAAGTTCTTCAATTTATTATCAACAATATTAAATGATCTCATATTTAATACAACAAAAAATGGAAACTTTAACAAAACATTTCAAAATTTTGCTAAATGAAAAATTTATAATCAAATATCACCTATAATAATTATTTTATTGGACAAATATCCTAATTACTTGAAAACCACTTATTCAATTATTTGCAAAAGATTTTCTTTAATTGTTTTGAACTAATAAACTAAATAATTATATCCTTTAAATAAAATATTGTAGTGTGTACAAGAATTTTTAATCTAGAAGTGTTAAACGTACAACTTCTACTTTTAATACCCAATAAATTTTTGTAAACACTTCAAAAAGGGTTTTTTATATTTCTTTAAAATTTTATAAACAAAACTTTAGATAATCAAATCTAAAATATAATTAATTTATCGTCAAACTTTATTAAATTACAGTTTTTTATCAAAAAGATATAAATTTTATATCAATTAAACTGACTGTTTAAAAATCTAATTTTGTCGATAGCATAATGTAAATATATTTTTTATTAACACTTTGTATTCATTTTTTTGATAAGAATTTTATGTTGTATTGAAGAAAAAATAATTAAAATATAGAAATTATTATGGTTTTAATAATCGTACTGGTCAGTTTAAATTTTATTTTACTACGTAAAAGTTAATTAAAAGTTTTCTAAGAGTAAATTTTTATTAATGTATCCAAATAAAGAAAAATATAATTTCAATTTCATTAATCAATATGGTAACGTTTTGTAGCAATAGTTTTGTTAGAATTAAAAAATTTCAAAATATTGTTAATGCGTAAGTAATTTTATTAAGTAAATTTTATGTTTCTTTCCAACATATGATCAATATATTTAGATTGTTTCATATGAAAGGACTGATGTCGGAAACGCATCAAATAATAATATTATCCTAGTGTTTACAATATTATTGCTCCTCTTTTAAAACGGAATTAAATAAACATTATATTTGTACGTTATTTACGGCCGAACCGATTATCCTTTCAATTTTAGTCGGTTTACGTATTTCAAATTTAAATTGTTGAATACTGAAAATGTAATAATAAAAGTTTTTAAGACTTGAAAATAAATTACAAATTTAGTTTTAACATTAAGTTAACCTTTGTTTTACAATTATGATAAGAATCAACATATTTGAATTGATTCACGCCATCTGTCGAAATAATAAAATGAAATACTTAATACATATATTTATTTTATTTCGAATTTTTATCGAAATAGAATAAATCTATGCTTTTTTTTATCGAAAATTCATATTTTATTGGTATCTGACTCATTTATGTTTTCAATATACTAAAAAATTATATTTCCCTTATCTCCCAGTTGGTTTTGGCCATAAATACCATTTTGCCCTCTTATCATAAAAATTTCTTTTTTATCATAATTAGTTATTTTTTTAAAAATTTATTATCACAATTTTTAAAAAATATTTATTTACAATATTTAAAATGTCAAGATAAAAACAAAATTCCATATTAATCTGACAAGTAAAGTAATGATTAATTTTTTTTCTATTTACAGAGAAGCGTTAAATGCATGGCGAGCAAAAGCAAGATGTAACGTCGTACCTGCCGAAAGATTGCAAGAACTCTTTCACGAGTTGCAATTTAATCCAAGTGAAAAACAAAGTAATTAATTTTATTTTCAATATTTTAAAATTCGAATGATGTTCGAAATTTATAAAAGTGTATATACTATTTTAATAACTGTATAAAAACAATTACGTGTTACAATTATCATTTGTTTTTATTATTAAAATAATATATTAATTTTCTTTCAAAATATTTTAGTTAGCGAAATGCTTCAAACTGCAAAAGTATTTGCAAGAAAAGGTAGCCGACAATTAAATGGTTTAACATTTGGTGAATTTTGTGTTTTAGCAGCAGATTTAAAACGTTTCAGGTAAATAAGCTTTTATTTGCTAAATTAGAATTATTATATAAAATATTTATTTAATTTTTAGAACGTGTAATTTTTCAACATCAAATGATCCACTAAAAACACTTAGCTCTCTACAAAATAGTTCACGTTTTGATTTAGACTCATCGTCATCGTCATCATCATTAGAAAATGGTTGCAATAGTCTTACATCTAAATTTAATACAAAAACACAAATAAATCGTAAAAAATCTGAACAACGAAATTCAACAACATCACTGTCTAAAGTAATAATAGCTGGAAAAAATGCTACATCAATAAATACTGGTCCTGTTGAATCAACAAATGGTCCTGAAGTATTTTTAGGTGGATCATGTAATCCGACAACGTGGCGTGCAGATGTTGCTATCCCAACATTAGAAAATCTTGGAATATCGTTTTATAATCCGGTAAACTTACAATATATTTGTGGATTGGTGAAAAATGAATTAATAAAAATATTTTCTTTTTAGCAAGTATCTGATTGGACTCCTGATTTGATTGATTTGGAATATCGTGCTAAAGAAAAAGCTCGTGTATTATTTTTTGTTATGGATTCTGAAACACGAGCATCAGCTGGTGCTATTGAAGTTGCTTATATAGCTGGTCAAAATGCGAGACAATTAGTACTGGTACTTCATTCATATCGACCAGATCAGTGCATTTTTAATGAACCAATTTCACCACAGTAAGAAAATTTAAAAGATTATAATAACGAATTTACTTCTAAATTTGTTTTATTTTTCTAATTTTTAGAGAATTTATTGATTTAAGTCGAAATCAACAATTACTTAGAGAATTGGTAACACGACGTGGTTTACCAGTACTTGATAATATTCCACAAGGTTTACAACGTACAAAACAAATTTTAGCTGGTATTAGGGATCCACCATCAAATATTGCTTCGATATTGATGTAAGTTTTAATAATATTTTTACACATCAGTTATTTTATAATATTTTCCAATTTTTACAGTGTTGTTCGTGGAGCATTTGATCGTGTTGCGACTTCATCAGCAACAGCTGCACATCCATCAACAACATTAGATGATGAAATAACATTACAACAATGTCAGCGTGCTTTATCATTCCTTGGATACGCTCAAAGCCTTCTTTCCTTGGAAAATTTAAAAAATATTATTCAATCCCAAAAAGAATCATTAGAAACATGTGCAAATAATTCACAATCATCTACAACAGCTACATCACTAGAAAAACCAACAGTTTCATCATTATCAAGATCAAAAAGTACAAATACATCAACAGGATCATCTGGTCTTAAAAATAAACAAATTATACGTATAAATTTTGATGAATTTTGTGTATTAGCTGCTTATTTATCAGTTTTACAACAAGAAATTCATGAAAGTGGTTGTATATCACCAATAAAAGGTACAAATTTACCCCCACCACCAATTTTTTTGGCTAATATGCAAGGTAATTATAATTGTGTATTTAAAAAAAAAATGAAATTTAAAAGTCAAATTTTTTATCATTTTATATTTTTTAAAATAGAAGGACTTCACAATAATGAAAATTCTATACAAATTACAACAAATTTTACAAAACAAATTTTACGTACTAGTAGTTGTACTAGTGTACCAGATGATCATCATCATCGTGAACACAATAATTATCGTAATCGTGATAGTGGTACATCATCACCACAACCAACAATACAAGAAATTAATGATGATGATACAGCTAGTGCTGGCCAATCAATAAAATCAAAATATTCATCGATATCACATATTGGTAAACGTTCAAAAATCTCATTAAATGTTGAATTTATGACAAATAATAGTGAAGAAATAACTGGTGGTGAAGAAAGTGATTCAAATGATTCAGTATTTTCAAGTGGTAGTTCAATAAATTCAAATTTTGCTGATACATTTACTGGTTTAGAATTTCGTGATGTTTATTTAGGAGGTAGTTGTTTTTTAAGAACAAAATGGCGTCAAGATATTGCAATACCATTATTAAATTCGAAATGTGTTAGTTATCATTTACCAGCATTACATGAAAGTATATTACCATCACAATTAAATTTAACAAATTCAACAATAATTGAAAAAACAATAATAGAAAAGAAAATTTTATCAAATAATACAAGAATACGTCGAAAAGAACGTAAAAATACTCAGGAATTAGAAATTAGTAATAATATTGATGATGATCCATCAATAAAAAAAACAACAACAACAACAGGTTGTAATGAAATTGAAGTTGATGATGAAAATACATGGCCGTTAGCAATTAGACCAAATTTATATAATCCATCATTATTAGATTCAAGTCGTGTATTATTATTTGTTATTACAAATGAGACTAGATCATTAGCACCAATGACATTAGCTGCACATTGTATTGGTTTAATGTATAATGTTGTATTATGTGTACAAATGTTACCAGAATTTTGTATGATTGATAATGAAAAGGTAAAAAATTTACAAAAATTTTTGTTAATAAATTAATTTTAATTATAAAATTTTAATTACCTTTTTTTTTTTTTTAGTTAACACCAGCTGCAATTAAAGATTATAATCGTGCTAGATCATATTTAATTGATTTAGCTAAAAGGCAAGGTGTACCAGTTTTTAATGATCTCAAATTAGCACTTGATTGTACTATTGATAAAGTAAAAGCATGTAATTCTAGAAATTCTGTTTGACATAAATTAAATTCACTTAAAATATGTAAATAAATTAATAAAAGTGACAAGCAGCAGCAGCAGCAGCAGCAAAGAATAACTAAATGAGGAAATTAAATAAAACTAGTTAGAAAATAAAACAAAAATATATATTAATTAGAAAATTTAACTTAAAAAAACAAACAAAATTATTATATATACAAAAATACAAATAAAGACAAAACACTGCGCAATTTTCTATACTACTGAAACCGACAAAAACTACCCTTTTTTCGGTGATTTAAAGGACAAAACTATAAAAACTTTAAATTTATTTCGGAAATTTTTTTAAAAACATTTTGAACATTCAAAACAAAATTATTGTTTTACATAAATTTGAATTTGAAAAAAATATATTTGACAAAAAAAAGCGTTTTAAAATTTCAATTTAATGTAAACGAAATTTAATATTTAGAATAAATGATCAAATAATATATGATATTTATATGTTTTAGAAAATATCTAAAAATATATGTTAGCAAACATAAAATTTATGATGAATTCAGAAAATCAATCATTATTGTAGGGATTGGATTCATAAATTGCATCATTTTTATTATCGTCAACTCAAAAAAAAAGCAAAATTTAAATTCAATTTACAAATAGAGTAACTTTTACCGCATGAGTCATTCGGTTGCATTATTTTCTATTTTATTTTAATAGAAAATCTAAAGCAGAAATTTTGTCTATTAATTAAAGTTATTGAAATTTACAACTTGTTCGGAAGTGACATCAGTAATATGAACCAACTGACCAACAGCAATAAAACTCCGAATTTACCGAAATATTTTTCTTTGCAAATGCGTATAAGTTAAGAGAAAATTGTTATTAGACTAAAATTTGAGTCACAGCCTTACAGCCAACAAAATACCACTATTTTTTTTTGTACATTCATACAGAAAGTTTATAATAAAGCTCACACACAAAAAAAAAACAATAATATTTCCTTTTTCAAATGCACAAATCTTTAAAAACTAATTTCGAAAATTTTAAAAGATAAATTATGATCAAGCAAGCATTTTTAATAAACAGAAATATTAATAAATATAATTTAATATCTTTAAAATGTTACGACAAATGTGAATTTTTATAAATATTTTAGTTTTTTTTTTAATTTTTATTTATTTAGAAACAAATTAGACTAATAAATAATTGAAATATTTAAATTAATTATATTATAATATTTAACTAATTTTTCATATTCTGTAAAATAATTAAAAATTAATTTTAAGTAAATTTATTTTTATGTAAATAAAAAATATGTGCTAATGGAAAAAAATATATTCAATTTTAAGAAAATTCATTTTATTTTTTGTCGAATTTGAAAATTTTTTGATTGAGAATTTACATTTAAGGATAAAGTGGCCTCGATTAATTTAATTAAATATTTAAAATGGAAACTAAAAAATAAAAACACGACTAAAATTTATTTAAAAAGAAATTTATGTGTAATATATCTAAATTTAAAGGAATTGGAATCAAATTATCTAATAAAGTTTACCTTTTTTTTAACACAAATAAAACAAAACATTTTATAATCAATTAATTTTTTAATTATATTAGTTCTAATTTTATAATTTTTCTGTAAATATAAATTGTATTTTATTTAATTTTTTAAATCTTTTTTGTTTTATTTTTTGATTAAATTTATGTAAATAGAATTTAATTATATAAATTTAATATGTATAATTAATTTCGATTTCAAGATATATCTAAAAATTATAGTTTAAATAAATTTACATTTAATAATTAATAATATAAATTTTTGGTTGTTTTTGATTTTATTTAATATTTGAGAATTAATTCTTATGAATTTTTAATTTAATTTTTATAGATTTTTGATTTGATTGTCTGTCTCTTAAAAAGAAAAAAATAATTTATTAGTAAATTTTTTTTCTAGTTTTACCTTGCCTTCAATTTATATTAAAAAATATTTTTGATTTTAAAATATAAAATATATTATGTTTGCGGTTCACTTAATAAATGAAGTAAACGTTTTCTATTTTTTGGTGTATGTACAAAATATGATTGTACAAATTTATTAACTTCTCGTCGATTGTGTAACGGCGGCCATAAAGTTGTCATTCCAAGATGCCTGAATATATTTAAAAAGAAAAGTCCATAAATAATATAAATATTAAAAAAATGTACAAATTCAAAAAAAAAAATTACGTCTAACGATTACATCACCGGGAGAATAACGTTATTAATAATTGGTGAGAAAATTGTTATTAATAATTGGTGACTAATAATTGGTGAGAAAATAAGAAAATATATTATTTTGTTATTTACTGTTTTTTTAGAAAACAAATTTTTTAAAGTTGAAACTAATTTCAAGTATTTTCTTCAGTAAAACTAGGTTTCTAAGTATATAAAGATTCTAGAATTTTAGTAATATCTTAGATATAGAACATTTTTGTCCCTGCGTTACTGGCCGTTTGTTTTTCAAATAAAAGGTCTATATTAATTTAGAAATTAGAAAGTTAAGATAATTATCTATATTAATTAATAAATAAGATAATCGTAGCCAGGAGATGTGATGTTAACAAGACGGAGCTACGGCATATAGAACTAAGGGAAAAAGAAACCCGACGGCCTACACCAGATTATACAGCCCCAGATTTTGTGTTGGAACGATTTAAAAACCGCTATATGTGATGAAAATGCCGTATCTGTCTATATTATAGATAGGAGAATTAAAAACTAACACAACCAAAGAAATTTCGGCGGTTTAACCTTGCTGTCAAGATTCCTGGAAAGACTAAGATTTTGAGAAGGTCAATTTAAAGATTTTTTATGTATCCGACTTTAGGATTAAGTCATTAATTTTAAATAAAATTTAAAAAAGTTATAAAAAAAATAAAATCTTCATTGACTTATCCTGTATTTATATATGATAAATGTATTTTACTACAAATTCAAATTTTACCTAGAAAATCTAGCTGCTTCATATGCATTTTGTTGAAAAATTTCCAACATTCCTATTTCTTTCTTAAATTGTTTATCATAATTTCTACATTTTCTTGCATATCTCATTCTACATTTAACTACACTGTAAATTAGTTATAAAAAAAACAAACTATTTACAAATCAAATTCATAAAAACTTACTAAGGAATTTCAAAATTGGTATAACTTGGATCCTCACTAACAAGATCATAATTATCCATATACTTTTTTTTTCCAAACATCATTTCTTTATCAGCGTTTTTAGATGCTCTATAAGAGATAATTTTATCAACATATTGCATGTTGCATTAAATAAATATATAATCTTTACAGTAATAAATTTTTAAATATAATATAGTCCGAATCATCTGTTTCAGTTGGTTTAATTTTAATACGGTCCCGGTCATCATCATGCTCTTCTGACGCTCTAGCTGGGATATCTTCAATAAAAATTTTTACAGATCTTCTATCTTTCTCTTTCTTGATTGTTACTTCTTCATCTTCTTCTTCGTCCATGTTTGGTTAATTAAAATTATTATAGTTTTAAAAAAAAACTTATAAAATATTAGGTTTTTCTAATATTAATGAAATCACATAAAATAAATGTAAAAAATGATATTTAATTATTTTATTGAAGTCCTTTTCCGGTTACTGTGATTCAATACGAAATATTTAAAATAAATCTTGAAATGTTCACTTTGTTTTTGGAACTGTTACATCTTTGTAATTAAATTGAAATGACGATAAAATTTCAATTCATAATAAATCTTCACCAATTCTGATGCAATTGCACATTTTCAGATTTAAATTCTTATAATTATAATTAAATATTGTAAACAAGGACCTTAAATAGTATATTTCAGGTTGCCAGGCTAAATAATAATTAGTGCCAGGGTTTTCAAATCAATTTATGTAATATTCATTAACAATGTCCATAGAATAAGTATAAACAGTTTATTACAAAAATATGTACTTTTAAAAAATATTTTTTCGAGTTAATTAATTTGGTTGTTTTCACTCTCAATTCTGAAAACTAAATATGAGAGCTTATGTATTAAGTGAAGTGATCATTTATTCACAGTAAACACTGTTTCTTAGTAAGCACTTACACTCTTAATAATGTATAGCGGTACTCCAGAATGATGACTAAATATCAAAAATCACCAATACAATTTCTACAGAAATTAATTATAACATAGTAAAATTTTAAGTATTATATCATAATATTAAAAAATGGCCCTACTTTCAAAATAAACCTCTTAATAGTTTATTTTAGTAATTAGATTAAATTTAATTTAATTTTCAAATAATTTTAAATAATTTTTTTATTAATATAAATTTCATTTTAACAATTATTTAGATTTTTAATTAACTTATAAAATTCTGATTTTTAATTTACTTATTAAATTTTCCACTCAATATTATTCTTGAATATTATCTAATAAGTAAAGTAAACGTTCTCGATCCTTTGGTGTATGTTTAAAAAATGATCTTGTAAATCTATTAATGTCTGGTCGATTATGTAATGGTGGCCAAAGTGATGTAATACTAAAAACTCTAAATGGCAAAAAAAAAAAACATTTTGAGTAATAATAAATATTTCTATTATAAAAAAAAATTAATTTAATTTGTAATTATAAAATTACCTAGTATATCTGAACATTTCGGATGCATTTCCTTGTTGTATTTCCAAGTTTTTTAATTCTTTAAAAAATTGTTTATCATAAATTTTCGAAGCTTTTGCATAACGTACACGACATATTTGTTCACTACAATTTAAAATTATTTAAAATTATTGATTATTTCTTTTCTATTATTATAAATGATCATATACTAAGGTGATTTAAGTTTTGAAAAGCTTGGGTTTTCACTGTCTCTACCATCACATACTTTTTTAGTCCAAAAATAATTATGATTTCGTTTGGCAAGTACCCTTTTTAAAAAATATCAAAAATTATAATTTATTTTTTATCATATTTTATTTTAATTACTTTATTTGACTTCTTAACTGAAAAATATTTTCATCTACAAGTTGATATTCACTTGGATCATATTTGTCGAGAACAATTTCTTCTATAATTTCTACTGATTTTTCTTTAATTTGTTCTAGTTCTACTGTTGAGTCTTTACTCTCATTATCTCCAACTGATGCATCATCTTCATGTGTCATTTTGAAAATATTATTTTAAAAGATTTTTTGTATTTATTCAACAACAACAAAAAAAATATTAAAATAATTATTCAAATATTTAAATTTTAAGAATTTTAGTTTCGAATGAATATACTTTAAAATAATTAAAAAAAAGGAAAAGATTTGATAAGTAGAAAAAAAGTAACTTTAAAATTAGTTCATTGAATTATTTCACTGAATCAATTGAATCCATAATATCAATTTTTAATATTGTTGCTTCGATTGATTTTATATAATTTTATTAATCATTAATTTAGTAGCAAAATTCTTAAGATTTTTAAATTTTTAAAGTTTTAGATTTTAAATAATTTATTCACAAACTAAAATAATCCTAACAGCATATTAGCTAATTAATAGCAATAATATGAATTTAAAGTTACGGTTTGACTTAATAAGTTGGTAGAGTGTGTTCCGATAACAACTAGAATATCGATTGTTTATACATGGAATTAATACTATAATTACTAAAGATCAACAAAAGTTAAAACTAATCTAATAGTTTGATCATTGATTAGTTAGTAGTAATAATGACCTATACTAATTATTTCTATCTTGCAACAACAAAAATTCAACTTTATGTGGCAAGTTTAGCGATGAATAGAAAAATAATGCATACTAAAAATGTGTTCAATTTTTAGTTCCGATATAAAAGACTCGTGTAATGGATGTTGTAAGTAATATAAATGAATTAAGTTGCATACTTTAAGGCTTAAGAAATTTTGATCAATAAAATAATTATTCATTAAATTTATTTTGAATTTATTTTATTTTTATAGTATATTTTTAGGGTTGAAGGTAAACGGAAAATATTCAAATTCACTAAAATATTCAAAAATCCTGCAAAGACTTAGTTTTGCAAAAAGCCAATAGGACAACACACTTACAAGATGTTACATAATTAAATATTTTTCAGATTTTTTATGTATCCAACTATAATTTTAAGAATAAATCATTAATTTTCTAGTTTTTTTGTACAATTTGATTTAAAAATATAGGATTTAGGAAATGGAATATTCCCAACAATTACCCTCTTCAATTTTATAAAAGTATTATAATTTTTCCCTTAAGTTATTTGTTTTTCTAAAGAAGATCTTACACAAGAGAAATTGTTGTATTAACTTGTTAAGTTGATTTAAAAGTTTCACTTTGATCATAACTTTCTGGACTAATTTCAGTATCTTTGCTTCATAAGAATAAGCATAATAATTTTGGCCAATATTGACAATTCACCATTCACTTGAACTACAACATTATTATCCAATGTTGATTGGGAATCTACTTAACATATTTTAGGATGCCAATTACAAAAATTCAATTTGATTTGGAATATTTTTTTGAGTAACAATTATCAAAACCATTATCCATTAAGCAAAGTAACGACATAAATCTAATTTGAATGAGATTATGTTCAGAAAATGGTAAAAATATCAATTTTGAAGTAAAAAAAAGTTATGCTTTTACTTTTTATAATCTTATTACGAATTTCAAATTAATCTAACAACTAAAGCTTAGTATCGTACCGCCGTGAAATGAAATTTTCCAAGCTCGTGAATAAGTTGTGATAATGTTGTGAAAAAGTTTTATAGAAAAGAAAACATTAAGTAGTATTGAAAAAGTATAAAAAAGCAAATTGATGAATTTTTTAGAACCGAACAACCAAACCAACCAAACAAAATGGTCAAATGTCAAAATTCTGCTGTGAGATAATGTTTCTAACATTACATATTCTAGGATGCCAATTCCAAAAATTCATTTTGATTTGGAATATCGAAAAATGTTTACACTGAAAACTTTTCTTAACAAAGTAAATTATTTCACGATGGAACAGCGTAAATTTAAACGTTAGCGTAACTTTTCACGAGATGTTAAATTTATATGAAAATTTTATTTCACGACGGATAGCATACTAAGCTTAACGATAAAAGAAACTGAAGATCAGTAACTCCTAATACTGATAAGAATATTTTCAAATAATTCTTTTAAATTTTCTTTTAAAACTCGTTATTTAATATAAAATATTATCTCAAATTTCTTGTATCAATCATACTTGTTATCGTCCATTTTTATTAAAATACATATAATAAAAATAAAAATAAATTTCACTAAAATTATCTTATCATCACTACTTTTATTATGGTATTGATTGTTAAGATGAAAAAATATGATCTTTTACATAAAAATGTTTCAAATTTCTATATTTTTACAGATTATTTTCTAAATAATATTTCAAAAGCAATAAAATCAAATTCAATTTGATACCGAAAAAAAAAACAACATCTTAAACTTATCACTTAAATTTGAAAATTTGATCCTCTTAAGGGGTCAGTAGTCATAAGAAAAATCTAGTTAATGTCTACATAGCTAGATAAAAAAAACTATTTTTTTCAAACTGGATTCATTAATTTGTACAAAATAAAAACGTATATTAAAAAAGGTCAAAAACCGGGTAGAAATTTACTCTTTTGTCAAATGTATATAAATTAAAAATTCACATTTTATTTTCTGTTCGTTTTTTGTTTACTAAATCAAAACATTATTATTAATATGATAATTTCTACATCACATCATCCCCAACAAAATGATATCACCACCATCACAATTTGCTTTATGATGGCAAGTAATGACAATGGTTAAACATTTTTTAGATTTAAAAGAAAAATTGTAGAAATAATAAACAATCTTATATTTTATTTAGAATTATTACTGATTCGTATTGTAAATTGTACATAAATATAAATAGTTATTTGTTATTTCAATGTCTGTAAATTTCTCGGGCTCTACAAACTAAAGCCCAAATAAACTAGCACCAAAAAAAAATTTGACTTTTAGTTCAAAGGACCTAAAAAAAATCGGATTTTAGTTCAGTTTTGATTTCGGGGCTATGCTTTTGTTTCCATTTTTTAGCAAAGGGACCATTTTTCCTTTTACGAAAAGTTTGAATTGATATCGTAGTGATATCATTTTCTTAGATTTTTTTTGATAAAATGAACTAAAAGCCAAACATTTTTGCCAAAATAAAATGAAATAGTGCCTAAATATTGGACCTAAGGCCCACAAAACAAGAGCACTAATTTATGTGAACTAAAGACAAAATTTATATAGAATTTGGTTGGGCTTTAGTTAATTTTTTTTTGTGGGTAGGGCTAATTCTATATTATCAAATTTTCTGATGATCTTCTTTTATCACAAAAACTAATTTTGTTGAAACCTAATAAAGTCGTTTCGGCGGTGTTATTTTTGTGAATCTAATTTTAGTTGTACAACAAGAAATTACAATATAAATAAATACAGTGATCACAAATTATACCTGTATGCTCAAAAATTTAAATTACAAAAATTGCTATATAATATCAGAATAAAAATACTAAGTTTACTTTTAAAATATTTAGCTATCATTTTTAGCATAGCTTGCATTTAGGACCACAAATTTATAAAAATAATTCCAATGTTGACAGAACAATTAATGTTTGGGCGCTAATTTTAATATTTGTGTACGAAAATTTTATTATATTTTACATCGAAATGAATATTTGAACAAATTCTTAACACTATTCAAAATTATATTTTATTTAACCGACATATTTTTTGGTGAACTTTTACACTATAAAACTTTTGATTATAACCCTTTTTTAATTCACGAATTTCATTAAAATTAGATATTTTGGTATATGGTTATACTACCATTATGGGTATTCTAACCGAATAATAAACCTGACTTTTATAAGAAATATGTTTTAAATAAATATTCACATCAAAGTTGGTTTATCAAATTAAAAAGGTAAGAAATATCCATCCACTGTATTATAAATAATCTAGAAATTTTATTTGTAAAATATCATTTTTTCATAATATTCTCAACGACCTTGACTTTGCATGTCTAAACATGTTTAAATAAAATACGTTATTCCAGCATCCCATATATTCGCGTTCTTAACAACGACTTTCATTCAGTATACAACATAAAAAAATTACATTCTTTTCGTACACCTTCTTCGCATCATTCAAAGAATTTAACAAAATTTTACATTTCTTCTTACAAATTTTTCGTAGTGGCAACACGCACCTTTTGTACTTATCTAAAAAGAGATAATTAAAATCTGAAAACTATTGAACTTTGGATCTATATGACTTTATAGACATTGAATATTTAAAAAAAATAGATTTTCATTATTTATAAGACACTGTATAAAAGTAATTATCAAGAAATTTGAAAATTTTAATGAATAATTCCGAATGAAGTTGTATCCGAAGAAGTAACATATGATCTCGATAACTTCTGTTTCTAAATTTATGTTACTCGGAGTCGGCGTATTACACATAATTGTAACTATTAAGTGGAATTCTTCTATTAACTGGTTTTATATCAACTTAAGTAATTGTAGGCTATTTCTAAGAAGCTGGCTGAAAATGAATTAGCTTAGCCTGTATGAAAACAAGAATTGAGTTTACATTTTCTTACTTTTTATTATTTCCATCTCAATCCATTTCAACTTTATCGCAAGCGCAGATAGCATAATAAATTCTGAAGTAATTATTCCAATTTTCTGTTTTAAGTAATTTTTACTATTTTTAAAAACAATTTCGGTCATTTTAAATATTTTTCGAACTTCTATTTCTTAACTATCGTACATATTTCTCAATTATCATCCAATATCCGATTCTGAAATTCGGATAAAAATATTTCATATATTTTATTAAAATATATATTTGCAACAATAAAAAATATTTTTCCTAGTTTTAAAGAAAAAAAACATGGTATTTTAACATTTTCATCAAGTTCCAAGAGAAATTGAAATTTCATCTTGTATGGATAAGGTGAGTCATCTTTATGATCTTACTTTTCCAGGTATATGCGAAAAAAGGGCTGAAAAAATGTACATATACCAAAAATGATGATTTTTGTCTTCTTTAATAAGGATTTAATTTAATTTTTTTTTTTCAAAGGAAAAATTATGTTCAAAGAATTTATTTGAAACATTAATGACTCATTGGCTGCATATTTACAAAACGGAAATGCTTGTAGAAATTATATTGAACTTTCAAAGCGCATAAATGTATATTACAGAACAGAAAATCAAAAAAATAATGTTGAAGTTTTAATAATTTATAAGTTGAATAATTTAATGGAGGGAGATAAAATCTTAGAAATGATTAGCAGTTCAGAATGTAATTTAAATTATTACTAAGTAATATACTCAAAATTATAGAATTCATTAAAATTCAATTAAAACAAATTTAAATTTAAATAATATTTTAATAAATTGAATCAGTATATGTGCTTTAATGATTGTGATTAACAAATTATTGTTTTTTACCTAAATAATATTTTTCCTAAATTGTAAATCATTACACATTCGATAATTTCCATAATGCGTATACATAAAAGTTAGTTTTCGGAAATTCATTTTACACCGCCCCTAAAAATGATTTGAACTATTTTTTGTCTAGGCATAATTAAGAAAGGTATAACTTTTGACAGTAAACATGTTAATCCTGCTTGGTTAATAATTTACCTTAAAATAATTTGAATTATAATATAAATAGCTTGTTTTATCTGGTTGCAAGTACAGTACGCTTTAGGTGTCCAAAGAGTCAACTTAGTAATTTTTCTAAATATTTCGTATTTTTTTTTTAAACTTATCCTTGCAATTAAATCAAAAAAAAAAAAGAAATTGACAAAGTTATCCTTGCAGTTTTAATTAACTAGAAAGTGAGAATTTTATTAAACAAAAAGTGCTATAAAATAAATTTTTAATAATCAACATGAGTGAAATTAAGAATATATCCGTTGTACGAATGACGCAATTCCAGGATTTGCCAGTTGAGGTAAATAATTTTTTATTTAATCTTTTTTAAACAAATTCCAATTAATTCTCTTTATTTTATAATATAATATAGATTGTTGAAAAAATCTTTGATTATTGTTATCCTACTAACAATATAAGAGAATTTATGGATATATCATTAGTATGTCATAATTGGTACGATATAATGGAAAGATTTAGAAAAAAATACACTTCAATCAGATTTAGTGGAAATAAAAAAATTGCAAATGCTAGAAAAGTATTTGAAGCAACTAACAGAAATTATACAAATATTAAAATATCTGTGAATTTATATGAATATTACAATCAAATTATTTATTTTATGCAGCTACCTTCTATAAATATAACGTCTTTAGAAATATCTCAGAATTGGCTTGATCTTGATATTGTATGTTCATTAATTGGTCATATAAAAAATTTAAAAGAATTATCATTAAAACATAATAGTTTTCCATTAATTGAAACAAAACAATCAAGTAAAATTGCAAAAAGTGCACATATTTTAGAACAATTAACAACATTTAAATTTATATCGAATAGACATTTAAATTTAAAAATATTGGCAGAAATGATTGGATATATGAGAAAATTGGAAATATTTGATATATGTGAATCTGGAAGGAATATTCATAAAAGTGAAATTGATAAATTTAATAATGTCGTATATTTGATGTTACAAAATAATGCTACTACATTATCGGAAATCAAAATTGAAGTAAATAAATTAAATAATACTACTAATTCATTTTTAACATTAAATTCATTACAATCATTAAAACTTAAAACTATAAAAATTGTAAACAAACAAAGATTTCTAAATTTAAATTCATTTTTTAGTTCGAATGTTATTGATTTACGATTACACTTTAATGGTATAAGTGATGCAGATTTTATAATAATAGCAGATATGTTCAAAAATGTAAAATATTTAAATTTTGTTTGTGGTAAATTTACAAATTTAAATTTATTTACAATTTCAAAATTACATAAATTAGAAAAATTAACATTACGAAATTGTAAATATAATTTTTTAACAAACAAACCACTACAAATTATAAATAATATAAAATATTTAAAACTTGTGGATACAATGTATTCAAATTCAGTTAATACAATTAATAATATTAATATGTTGGATGATATTGCTAAATATATACCAAAACTTGAAGTACTGATACTAAATAATGTTTCGATAACTGATAATGCGATGCAATCAATAATTAAACATTTAATAAAATTGACAAAATTCAGTATTAAAAATTTTCATGTGGTATGTATATATTACATAAAAATATATTTTCATATTTTTATATAATTAATTAATGTTTTATTCTATTTTTTTTCTGTAGAGTGAGTATGGTTTGACCAGCTATAATAGAGAAAGAGGAGAATATGACGGATATTGTATAAAACATTTAATAAATTTAAAAGAATTAAAATTTGATGCAGAAGGATTTAGAAAAAATGGTATTATACAGATTATGCAATTTTCTGAACTACAAATATTGCAACTAGATAATATAGATGTTACAGATGATCTGTTTAATAGTATATTGTTAAATTGTCCGAAACTTAAATTAATCACATTATCAATATATTTTAATCATCAAAGATGCAGATTATTAAAAAATGTTTATTATAAATTGGTTGACTGTGCTAAGCATTATTACTATATTCAATAATATAAATACGATAATCTTTTACAAATTCTATTAGATTGTGTTTCTTTTTAATAATTTACTAAATTGCCATAAATTTAAGATATTATAATAATATTTAAAAATATGTAAATATAAATATATGTATATTTTTCCTTTCGAAATTCTTAATTATATTTCAATTTAAATAAAATATTCTATAAAATATTATTATGTGAAATAAAGGTAACTATAAATTATTTGATTGGTTAATAGATCATTTATTGCAATTAACTCTAAAATTAATCGCAGCTTTTAAATACATAGCTAACTCGGAAATTAACAAACTTGAAAATATAGAACCACCTGAATCGTTTTTTCTATACGTTTTTTTTACAATTTTGAACAGCAGTGAAACGGGCTACACAACATTCTCAAACTACCTGTTTTAATAGTCTTGTTTTCAAGCAGTTTTATCATAGTTCAAGGTTTATTTATGTCATTTTTCAAGGTTTATTTATGTCATTTTTCTTTGACAGACCTCAGTCCATGCCAGTTATGTGAAAAAACTTATGTAAAAAAATTGGCCCCGAGTCACAAATATCAATATATTGCCGAAGGGTAAAAAGAGGCCAACCTACAAAAATTTTCATAAAACTAGTTATACAATTCTGTTCACCGAAGTAATACAGATTCAATCAATAACAACATTAACACCTTGCATTGCAATACATAACCGAAATTTTTGCAGATACTTTAGATTAGATTACCAAATAGGGTTGGGCAAAACTATTGTCCCAGAAACCATTACTGCCTGTAATTATTATCTATATTGTAGTGCCCTAAAGCTCATCAGCAAACCTGTGTTTTTAGTGATAGGATATCCCAGGTTCTAAGAATATTTGATCGAATCGTCGTAATCTGTTTTGTTCACTTTTGAATCCTTCTATCTTCTTGCACCTAGTCCCTTTCTTGAGTGAAAACGATCAGTCTTTTACTGTTACAGTGACTTGTAAGTTTATTTACCAAAATTTATTTTGAAATTTTTTGATATTTTAATTATATTCAGTCACAATCATAAACATGAAAAAAAAGGGTCAAAAAAGTTTTATTGTAGTATTAACCTGTGGCGTCATTATATTAAAAACACATAAATGATGTCTTAAGAGAATGAAAAATATAGAAATAAATGTGTTTGTGGTGTAAATTATGCATATAAAATATAATTGATGTGATCGATTAGCTATTGAACATAAGTATTTTAATTATTTTAATTTAATTTATACTTTATACAGTCACATCATTTTGGAATCTTTTAATACATTTATTAAAACATCCAGTAACATTTTTTAAATCGAAAATTATATAAATTGAACAAAGGATAATAGATACACTGGCCTTAAATTAGAATTACTTCACAATTAAATTAACTACGCCATGATTTTATACAAAATTAATATTATTTCTTTTTGCATAAAGATAAATTTAGGAAATTTACAATAATTTTCAAAACCTAATTTAACATGCCAATAAAAGTTCCTAGATTTCAAATTTTTAATTTAAATTACTATACAATGCTGTGCTATCTGGAATATTAATTGGACTCATTGTACTTGCTCAAACTAAAAATTAATGATAGAAATTTAAATTTTTAAGAATATGTATAAAATTTTGCTAAATAAATATTTTAACTTTAATCTCTTTTTTTGTAAATTTTCAGAAAAAATATGATCAAACACCAAAATTCAATAAAATCAGTGATTTTTTTTTATTGTATACAATTTTGCACATCAGGTCATATGTCCTTTTTAAAATGTCCTGTACACAAATATCTAATAAAAAATAAAATCATTTAATATCTTAGTCATTTTAAAAAAAAGGACATTTTTTGACATTTTACTGAAGAAATTTCCATTATTCATTTTTCTTCACCTTGCGCAGATGTCGACTTAAAAGGACCAAAATATTACAGCATCTTTCTATGATCATAAAACGTAAAGAAACCTTTGTATTTTCGGTTAAGTAAAGTAACTACAATAACAAAAAATTGTTTTTTGCTGTAGATCTCTAACAGATGCACGCGTTTAGTCCTTCTTTATACTTGTTTAATAAAATCATCCTTTTTATTTTGACGTAAATACATATATGTAATTTTATATATGTTATGAGTACAAAAAATAAAATTCTGAAATATTTTTAAGATTGTAAGGTCTGAAAAAAATATTGAGGAGTAAACAAATTCTTTGAACAAGAAATAAGTTGATGCGTTGGAGTCTACGGTTTTATATGTGTGTTTTTTCAAAACAGCATAAAAATATTTTGTTAAAGTGTGGAATTTTATGATAAAAAAAAGTAGTAAGAGAACTTGAATATTGAACTTTATATAACGAAAAGATCTATTGAGATAATTTTTAGTTTCCTTTTATATATATAGATTTTAAGACTTCATACTCGTATGACCCTGGCTTCAATATCAAAAAAATATCTACATACTTAAAGTGAGAGTTAAAATTTCTTATGAAAAATTTGAAGAAGTGCGAGTGACGCGCTGCTTAAAAACAAATCCTGAATGTAAAAGAATGCAGATATTTCTGTAGTAATATTTTTGCAGATATTTTTGTAGTAATGTCGCTAGGATTGTAGCCAATTTTGCCAAAAAAATTGCTGAAATTTGACATTTTATTTGACAATTGCTGAAATTTGACATTGACATTTTATCTCAAGTTATTTTTTAATCGGTAGATTTCGTAAGCGAAAGTCATTATTTGTATGCCGAAAATATTCTCATATAGGGACCCAATTAAATTCTGTATAAACATCCAGCATCACTTTGCTTGACTCAGGTTCTTTATAAAAAAAAATAGTCCTACGCACCAAAAGGGCAGATGTGATTAAAAAATTTTATTTTTTGTGAAGGATCAGTTGTTTTTTTGTCGTTGACGTTTAAAATATAATTTTGTACATACAAGGATTTGGGTATCGGAATTTGAATCTGTTTAAATGTAAGTAATTTTATAGATTTGAAGAAAAAAATATTAAGGATTTTTTTATCTTGGAAAAAAAAACGTTAACAGATGCTGTGATTGCACCTTGACAGACTTAATAATTTTTATTATATTTAAAATCTCCAGGTGAATTTTTTTAAAAATATTTAAAAAAATGAAAATTTTATTTAGTATAGTGAAAAATCTGTCGCGTGTTCAAAGAATCAAATTTCATAGCAAATAAAATTAGAAAGGATATGTTTACAGGCATAAAAAAGTTACATAACCTAACGAATTTTTTGAATTATGTTACTTTTTTCTCTCTATATGAAATATATATGTGATAATAATATTATGAACAATATTTAAAAATTCAGCCTAAAACTGAATTTAACCTAAAACTGAAAGTAATTTATAATTTAAATTTTCTTAAATTTACAAACTTTTAATAATAAAAATAATTATTTCTTTCGGCACAATAAATGTTCGTCTGATGATAACAAAAATTAGGAAATTAATTTTTCAGGAATTCAGTATCCTCTTAGTCCTTCAGAATATCCGGTTAATTTTTGTAGTCCTTATCCTGAGAAAGATTTTATTTTAAATTGTTCTAAGTTTAATTAATAAGCGGTGCTATAAAGGAAATAAGCATAACATGTAATTATTAAGGATGTAATTTTTTATTAAATTCAAAACTGTACATTCAATATCAACAGATTAATCTGCTAAAAAGGACATTACAGATTATGCTTATTACTTTTTTTTTAGTGTATACTTCTCTATTTTTTTTAGCTAATCCTTAAATACTTAAATATGCCGCCTGTTATATACAAAAAGGATCAATCATATTTATATTATTGTTAAAAAATATGTACATAATTAGTTTTGCCTCCTTAAGATGAGACAAATAAGGATTTTTTCAAAGGAGCAAATTTGAAAAAAAAAACAGAAAATCATTGTCGGAAAAATTATAATTTTCAAAAAGAAAGTATTTTTTGTTCGGCTTAAGGATAATCAACAAATATGACAGTGCTAAACCACACACCTTTCCCAAAACAACGAAAACTTTCATAATTTTTTTGTGTAATAATTACTTTACATTGCATGCAATTTTAAGGAGTTTACTTTAGCAAAATCCTTAGAGTTATTAAGGAATTTGTTTTAGGAATATCTTTAGACAATAATTAACACACACCATCATCTGAGAAAAAAAAAAAAATTTACACCTTTCCTACAATCTTCCAAACAATATAAATTTTCGTAATATCCTTGAGCATATAATTCTTGTTCGTGGTAGGTTCATTAGTTTTAAATTTGTATGATAATACGTAATTGTTAAAAGATATTTTTTGATTATACTATTACGAAAAGGATAAATTTATGATTATTATTCAAAAAGAAGAAAAATTTGGAAATAAAGGAATTACAACGAACATTGACTAAAGTGTGACGACGGTGGGTTAAAAAAAAGAAGAAGAATTGTAATGAGAACAATTGTGTTAGAATTGAAGAGTTAAGTGTTTTACACAAAAGATACCATCTGGAAGAATTGTATAGCAAAAGTAAAGGATAATTTACTGCGTGATTAATGAGTTTCGTTTATATTAATAAATTGGGTAACAAAAGAACATAGGCGATCTCGTGTCTAGCATAGATTGTTAGAGGAGTTTACTTTAGCAATTTTTATTTCAGCTGTATTCAATTCTCATTTGCATGAATGCAAGCTTCAGTAAACCTTGAGTTATTCAATTCATATATTTAGTTGAAGGAAAACTTCTGTGCAAATTATTTAGCTGTATACAGTGCTATCAACTTTCCTGGATTATAATTCATCATTGCTTGTTGTTAAATTTTCGGTCAAACCACCTTATGATCTTTGAGGGGTGAAAGCAAAAAACGTACAATTTACTAATATTATTTTGCATTTCTGGATTTAACTTTACACCTCAAATTTTTTGGATTAGCCTTATTTTTCTTTGATAAAACACAATTTTTAGGAACTAATTCCTGGACCGAAATAAATGTCTCGTATTGTCTCATAACTTTCCAAAGTCGAATTTCTTACATAACTTGTTTAGAGATGTTCTTCAAGTTATTAACATATTTGTGGTATTCAAATTATGAGAACTTTTAAGTATTCAATCATTCATATTTAAATCAACCTTTAAAAAAATTCAAATAATAAACTATGAACCCTAAATACTCGTAGTATACATAAGTATTTTACATAATTTAAATTAATTTTGAAATCTGTCAATATTAATTATATTTTTAACAACCTTTAATTAGTTCATTAATTAACTGGACTAGACTTTTTTAATTTTTCACCCATTAATTTCATTAATTGTATTATTACTAATATCGAATTAATGAAAGAGAAACAATTTAAATTATAAATAGATTAATCATTTAAATTTCTTCTACCTATATTAGTAATATATCCAATAATAAAAAGCTTACATTATAAATCAATTAAAGACTTAATCGAAAATAAACTTCAACAAATCTTTCATAAATCTACTACCTTTTTATAAAAAAAATTTCACACATTACAAACCTAATATAATAAAATTATTACAAATTTTAAATCGCATTTTTATCTATACTCTGGGATTTCATTTTCAACATAGCGAAGCTAAAAATATTGGATATTTTAATAACGGCAACAGCATATACTTTATACAAAACCAAAATTCAAAAAATCAAAGTCTCTCTGTACAGTTAAATTTTGGCCGTTTAAATTCAAAATGCTAAAAGATAACAAGATTTTTCATGTCACAGAAACTTTCCAGTTAAACAATTTCAAAACATAAAATCAGTTTATATTTGCTAAAAAAAAAAAGCAGCCCCAAGCCCAGCCAACAACATCCTTCAACTGACAAAAATATTCAAAAAAAAAAGAAAAATAGTATGAATTTAAAATCTCCCAATATACTCAATTATGGTGTCGTGTATTTGTACATATACATATTACAAAAGATCACTGAAATCGTAAAAAACCATTAAGCTTGAAACGTCATTGCTTTAAATCAAAATTTGATGACGAATTTTTGCTAAATATTATTTACAAAATAAAAAAACTTAAGAGATACAAAACCTGAAATTGGAATTTCTGAAATTTAAAAAATACTGATAAGCAGTAGTTTCATATTTATGGGATTTTTTATGGGCTGACTCATACATGTATTTTAAGTGTTCGTAAAAAAAATTACAAATATATTGAGTATTTTAGTAAAATCCATGTTAAAAAACCAAAAAAAAAGAGTTTCATATAAATATATGTTGGGATGTAGCGTCGTTAGTGGCGTGCACGATTAAATTTAGAACTCATGCGTGCTCATTTATTTTAAATAAATATCTCTCCTTTTCAATTTATTTTCATACGATTTATTCTCTCTTCTGAAAAATTGATTTAACTGCAGATTTTTTTAACAACATAAAACTTTGAAAAACGTCAAATTTAAAACAACAAAAATTATGGGAACATTTGAAAACAAGCTCTAAAAAGGGATACAAAATTATCGTTTTAGAAAATCTGTTCGACTGAAATCAGGTGAAACAATATATCCAGTAATTGTCTTAATTATATTTTCAACATCAGTTTGGAATAACTTTTAATATGTTAAAATACATTTAAAAGATTATTTTAAATACATATATTTTCCAAATCATCGCCGATCATAACAGAATTTCGAAGTTGCTTTACATGAGATCAATTTTTAATTTTATATTTGGTTTCAATTACAATTTTGCCTTCAAAAAACACCTTATTCTATGTGCATTTACTTACTGTGTTAAATTACAAAATACCAGACTATATACATATAGACTGTCAAACAGACAAACAGACAATAAACTGCTAATAAATATTTTTAAACTTTTTCAGACAATAGTCCTAAAAAATATTGCTACACATGGCATAGCAACAGAAATAAAAATATGTAAACATATTTTTGATTTTTTTACAAAAGAGTACAGTCAACTTGTTGCCAGAGCATAAAGTTATTTGCAAAAAAAAAACGTTTCTGTACATTTTGCTTTGCTTACACTTTAAAAAACGTTTACAAAATTCAAAATAAATTATCACAATTTCCTATCTCTTTTCAACATTTTCTATGAAATATTCTCTCTCTCCCAACAAAAAGAAACAAACAAACAAAAAAGTTGATCTTGCAACAATATTCCAAATAAACAAATTATAAAAAAATTTGTTGTACAGTTGTGTTACACATTATTCAATACTGTTTATATACAGGACAGACTGTGTGTATAAGAGGTACTGAATTTTTTAACCAAAAATACTTTACCTGAGCCTGAAAGAAAAACCGAAGCCAAAAAAACACACTAAAGTAATAAAAAAAAAAAAAATTTTTATTACTCTCCTACAATAAAAATCAGGTATAAGGTATATAAAATTAATATTTCAGTATTTTTTGCAACGATCCATAAAATATCATACACAACACAAATCCACCACAAATACACAAACAAATTGAATAATATCTCGCAATAAAATTGAGATTCACTTGCTTTGCTAATTCATTCATTAAAAAAAATTCTCTATCTCTTTTCTTTGTACATAATTTTGTAGTAGGATAGGATTTTGTTTGTCAATAAGATAAGTTGTGCCTTGCGCGATCATTTACCTTCTCTATTCTCTCAGTTGAGTTAATCCATTGAAAGCTAATATACAAAAATTTTTGTTTAAATTACGATCATTTTACTACCACACCCGCCATAAAAATATATTGAAAAATACCGACACACAATATTTTAAATGAAATTTTTAAGTAAAAAATTTCAGTTGATGACAGTCAGTTGTTAGTTGAAAGTTGGATTAGAAGCAGTGTTTTTCTATAAAAATTTTGTTTTTTTAAATTTTGTTAAAGACGCGCACGTTATCTTATCGTGTAACACGTGAATACCAAGTATAGTTATTTATTTTTTTGAACATAGTAAATAATATATACTAACAAATTATGGATACAACAAATGATTATTCAACTAATGAACATATTATTAATAATTTAAAAAATAATAATGATTATAATGAAAAAATTAATAATAATAATAATAATAATTTTATAACACCAAAAAAAGCAATAATAAATGCATTAATATCATCAGATATATTACAACAAAGATCACCAACAAATCTTGGTGGTGATTTACAACCAATAATACATTTATTAAATTTATCAACAACTGGACCATTACATATATTAAAAGAACGTTATTTATTAATAAATTATAATAATAAACAACATAATAAATTAATAACAAATTTAAAATGTACAGATATTTATACAGAATTAAATTATAAATGTATATTAATATATGAAAATTATGATAAAATTACATTAGCATATCATCAATTAAATAATAATTATAATATAAATAATTTTTATAAACATAATTTAATTAAAAATATACATGATGCTGTACAAATTGATAAAAATCGTACATATTTAATAATATCAAATAATAATTATTATGGTGATTTACATTCATACATTAAATTAAAACGTCGTTTAACAGAAATTGAAGCTAAAAAATTATTTAAACAAATATGTGATACTGTTAAATTATGTCATAATAATGGAATTGTTTTAAGAGATTTAAAATTAAAGAATTTCTTTTTTATTGATAGTAACAGGTAAATTATAAAAGATATTTATTTTATTTACTAGTTTGTATTTTTTTTTTTGTAAATGTTTAGTATTTTTTATGAAAAATTAATTAAAAAGCTTAATTTTGTTTTGTTTTACAAAATAAATATTTGAAATTGAAATTTAGTGTTGATCAATCAACCCACCACCCACTTTACAAACAACATAATCTCATATTTTTTTATGATGGTGTAATAAATAATTTGTGTTTTTTTTTTGAATATTTCATATATGGTTGGTATACGTTTATGTTGTAAATTGTGTCTAGCTTTGGGTATAATTTCAAAGAAAAAAAAAATTAATTTCTTGCACCTAACTTAATGTGTAATTGTACAGAAACAAATTACACAGACCAAAACTCAAAAATTGATACTTCTCTCAGTGATATTTAACAAATAATTTACCTGACTTATTGTATAATTAAAAAAGTTTGTATATTTTTTTGAAAATTTCATTTTCTTTTTTTTTTTGTTATTGGTAATTTTTGCACAATATTTATTCAGTTTAATACAAACTAAAAGATTTGTGGACAGATGAAGAAGTATATAAAATACAAAATATTGTAAATACTTAATAATATATTTTTATGATCGTATAAATGTATTTTTTTTTTTAATTTTCGCAATTTACAAGACGAATAGATATGAAACAAAAGAAAATAATGTAGACATCAGAGAGTTGATTTTAAAATATATTACAAGGTATAAAAAAAATATGTATATATAGAAAAAAATCAGGGTCAGTACGAGGTTATTGCTTAATATTAAGTTCGGTATACAAAAACAAAATTATAAACAAATATTTGTGTTTAAATTATTTCAATTTTTTTTTTGTATATTAATTTCTTTGTAATGTGTGTAGTAATCGTACAGAATCGATGAATATGCACTTACTAAATATAAAAGCTTTGTAAAGTAAATTTTCGCTGACAAATTCTTAGGTAATATCCTGTTTTTGTCGGGTCATGTTAACATTGAGAGAAAAAAAAATTAAATTGTTTTTTAAATATACTTTTGAGAGGATTTTATAATTTTATTTTGTAAAATTAAGATTGCAATACTGTTTAATTTGTATCAGGAATTTTCATTTTCATTAACCACTGCCACAAACAATTAAAATCCACCTTGCTATTTATTATTCACTTAGTCCAAAATTTTGAAATAATTATAACATAAATATTAATTTCACATTTTAATTCTATAGAATTCTCAATCAGTCATAAAGTTCAAATTCACCATAGTTAGGTGAAGAATTTTTTAGTTGAAACCCTCATTAATTCGTCATAAAGTTGTGACATAAAATTTTAAATTTTTGACATAAACTATCGAATACACAAAAATAACCAATTGCTAAATGTTTATAAAATACCTAGAAGAATAATTAATTTAAATTGTCAACTTGTAAACAAACATTACAATAGTTAAATTGTTTTCAACTCATGGGGAATATTTTTTAACTAAAAATTTTATCAACAATTGAGACACGATCTTTATTTAAAAGTTCACCGGTCATTACTGAAAAATAAACTATTTAGAAAAATAAGCCTTTTTATTCTGAGCTGTCAAAGTTTTAATGAACCAATTTTAAAAATAGCTACTACATATTATTAAAATTCTACTCACCTCGTGGAGATTTTTTTTTTAAATCAAATTAATTCCCAACATTTTTGAGACGAAACTTTAAACTTAAAAATTACATTTATGGCTGAAACTTTGAATAATTTCCCTTGATTGTTCTATCAACATCAAGAAAAATTACAAATTAATAAATAAGCTTTATTTTAATACGAAAGTAATACATAAAAATCAAAACTTCCCTTAACTATAAAAAGTAACTAAATTATAATTTAAATATTTTCTTTATTATTTCCAGAACACAATTACAATTTGAATCTTTGGAAGGATCAACTATTTTAGACAATCCAGATGATGATACATTAACTGAGAAAATTGGTTGTCCGTTATATGTTGCACCAGAATTAATAACAACAAATTTAACATATGGTGGATATGCAGCTGATATGTGGTCATTAGGAATAATATTATATACAATGTTAATAGGACGTTATCCATTTAGTGATCTCAGTGGTCAAATACTATTTAATAAAATTCTTTATAGTGATGTTATTATACCACATTGTTTAATAAGTCCAAGAGCAAGATGTTTGATTAAATCATTATTAATGAAAAATCCTGATAGCCGATTAATTTCTGATGATGTCTTGGATCATCAATGGTTTAATGATGAAAACTATCAAGATAATCAATTTCTAGTCGATGATTGCCATATTGTACCCGATATGAATTTAGAATATGAATTTGAAATAAATAATATGCTTAATGGTTGATTATAAAAATGATTTGTTAGCAGTTTCAGAAGAAAAAAGTTCAGAAGAAAAATGAAAAGAAAATTAGGAAAAAATCCTTTGATCATTTCACAAAATAAAGATTTAAAGATTTTTCCAATTTTTTTTGCTTCTTTTTGGGGTAAATAAAAAAAAACAAATCGAATTGATTTCGGAATTTTTTATTGCTGTTCAGTTTCCAGAGCTCTGTAGAGTAAAATTGCGTGATTTCACTTGATATTACAGAGGAAATATTAATTAATGAAATCACCAAATATAAGGGATACGAAGCGCCCAGTGTGTTCTTAGAGATCTAAGAAAATATAATTAAATATTCAATAAAACATTAAATCAATAACGAAGCACATTAAATTATTGACAACATTTCAAATGAATCGTTCCTAAATAAAGCCAATATCCACAATTCTTTAAGTAAAATAGATAAAATTAAAATTTCAAAATATTTTGTAAAAAAAGAAATAAAAAATTAATTAAATAAAAAAATAGATGTAAAAAAAAGCAGAAATAATTAAAAAAATAAAACTGAATTTTATTTAAAAAAATTTAAAATTTTACTCAACGTCTCAAATATTGGGAAAATTTCGAATTGTGAAGCAATTTTTGTTCTAATAAAGATTTGCATAATCGACATTTCAATAACAAAAAATATAATACATACCACATAGATTTTTATTTTTGAAATTTTGATTATGAAATTATTTATTAGAACAAAAAAATTTAAATTAGATATTTGAGAATTATGTACGCAAAGCTTCTTATAATTTTAGGTAATGATTTCATATGACAAAGTTATATACAAATATTATCTGTAACTAAGAAGATTAGAATTTTGGATTTTATTTTGGTTATTCGACGATTTGTTTAATGCATTAGAAGATTCAAGTGATATTGTAAAATTTAATTTTGATTCAATCAAAATTTAAGGCTAGAAAGTTTTTATATCTTAAAATTGTATTTCTTTTAGTTGTCATAATTTTTCTTTTGGTTTGTGATAACTTTACTTTAGATATATTCAATGTTTACTTAAAAATATAAAACTTAATGGTCAAAAACTTTAAATAGTTAGTCCTTGGTTAAATGAACGAATTTTAAACTTCTAATTTGCATTTGCATTAAAATAGGAAAGAAAATGTTTTAATTTTTAATTAATAATTTTAAATATTAATTATTTAATAAATGCTTAATAATTTTGAACAACAAAGCTAATTTATTATTTATGATGTTAAATCTTAAATGATTAAGTATTTTATGCTAGAACTCTTGTCAAATTTAATATTATTTGCTCCAATCCAAATGTGGTGTTTCAATTTTTTTATTTACAAATAACTGGTACTTCATAAATTACATTCGAGCGAAGCACACGTTGAAAAACGTATTTATTCTTTAGAATAATCGAAAAGAAATTTCAGAAGAATCGAATTGTTGCAACGATTATACCAAAATGTATATTCGTTTTAATTTTAATTCGTTATAAATATTCGATACATTATGCTATAATTTGTATTTTTTAAAAAAGTATTAAATTAATTCTAAATATGTAAATTATAATATACTAAGTATTTGCAAAATTATTCTTAATTGGTTATCTTTGTTTGGTAGTGTGTACTATTTTTAAAAATATTACACAGTTTACACAAATCTCTTTGTATCGTTAATAAATTGCTTTGCATTGTGATATGGATCAAGAACTTTAAGTTTTAAAAATATAGTAGTGCTACTATGTAAGCCGATTCAAATCGGAAATATATTTGTACGCCAGTTCCGATTCTATAAAAAACGATCTATGAGCAACGACAATTCAAATCGAATTAATGTGTCGCCATCTATTATCGGATATTGGTTGTTTTCATCTATATTTATGAATAGGAAACTAGTCAAAAATAAATACATACCAACAGTTTATTTACGATCAAAATAAATTTGAACGTAGCATTTTTTAAATATAGGTATTCCAAGTCCCTTAAAATCTCCGTTCAAAAGATAAATAAGAATACTTTTTAACACCACATTTGGTTCATTGAACATCTTTTGGTTATCTAATCCGAAAGTATTCTAGAGTGTTGCCCACACCTTATTTTAATGATAATGTCCTTCCTACTATTGTAGGATGTAGTTCCTTACTTGATACAGTAAAATACAAATTAAATAATTTTTTTTAAAATTGTACACGAAATAATCAATTGAGCATCTTAAATTTAATATTTCTACAATATTCAATCCTTTTTATAAATATGCTTCCTTTTATATTTCCAAAGTAAATAAATCTAAGAAAAAAACTTTAAAGTTCTCAAATTTTAAGTCAGAATATTTATAAACAAAAAACCAACATTTAGTTTATTTAAAAGCAATTCATTATTATCTTTCAAAATGTCATGCAACACATTAAATGTTTAATACTCCAAATAATATATATGTAAAAAGAATTTATAAATAAAATACCAAATTAATTAAAATTACCAGTAGATAATCTCAAATTTCTCTGCTTACCTAACAAAAAAAAAAAAATTTTCTGTGAATTTATCTGCTTTTTATTCAATTTATGAAATCACGTTTTTTTTAAAATTAAATATATGTAAAAAACAATTTTTATAAACAAAATGTGTTGAATACCAAGTATAATTAATTTAATTACTTAAATATTTTAAATATTTTATTTCTTGGTAATTTTCTTTATGTAACAGATATATATGCTAAATTATTATCATTTCATCGAATTTCTTCATTATAATTAAATTATTTATTTTCCATTTTTGAATGAAAAACAATTAAGAAAGGACAATTTGTAATAGAAAATTAGGTATCCTTTTTTCCAAGATAAGAAAATATTTTATATCCATTTTAGTAGACATGACAATTTTCTTCGTACCTTTAGGTTATTGCTAAATCATAAATATCTTCTTTTTTTTGTAACTTATTATGATAATTCGGTTTTAGGAATATATTCGTAATAATAAAACTAGTTTTTTTATTGTTTTTATTTTATCCAGTAAAATTATAGAGAAAAGAAATCGGATTTAAAAGGACATAAAAGTCTTTAAAACAATACCAGACATTTTTTTGGATAATTAAAATTTGCATAGTTTAAGAAGCGAAACGTAAATAATTAGTATGAAAATCACCAAGGGTGAACCATTATCCTTGCAATTTAACCCCATATATCCAAGAAATATAATTTTTTGTTAAATACTACCATAAATTGAAGTCATAGCTACAGAGGTAGTGTTTCAGTCTGGGAAGTAATTATTGTATTTATGGAGGATTTAGAAGGATTTGACAACATATTTTAAAAATATTTATGAGCACTGTAAAAATAAAGGTACGGGAAATGTTTGTTTCGCTTACACTTTTAAACAGATCTGGGTTTAAGGATTATAGATAAGCTTGATTCCATGGAAGATATTATAATTTTATGCAGCCATTATTTTATGATATTACAAAAATAATTTTCGTGAGAAATTGATTTGTAAATATAAAATATTTGCCATAAAACAGCTGTTCGTTATATTAAACTTCCTAGAAATTTAAATTGTCAATTACTTTGTAATTCAACGTATTAATTAGAAGCAAAGATATGAACCAGAAAAAATTCCCTTTCGGGGTTCATTAAAATATTTAAAAACTAATAATATTTTTAGGTTTGCTTTTTTGTATCGTTACTATAATTTTGAATTAAAAAAAAAACAATATTTACTATAATTTTTGTGTCTCAGTCTATCGTTTACTGAATTTCACTGAATTTTTATTCCTTTTTTAATTTGGCAAAAAAACTTAACCTAAAACTTAACCAATAAACGTTACTTATACCACCTGTATGACAGATTTCGAAAAAATCCAAAAATTTTGAAATTTTGCGTGACTGAAACAGATGTAAATACATCTAAATTTAGAAAGACGACTTTAATACTTAATACGACTTTAATACTTGATTCGCAATGTAAAACCACGAACAAAATACGTAAAATAGTAAAACTATAGGAAAACAATACTTTCATTCATAATGCGAAGTTATCAACGTAGAACAAAGCATAGCAATGCAGAAGTTGCCCACTTTCAACTTTCGAACTTCAATGTGGTGAATTGTCAAAATTTTCAAATTTTGATAAACTTGAATTTTTTTCAAAAAATACATAGCATTGTGAATTGAATAGAAATCCTACGTAAATTTCACTTTGCTTTGCGCTGTTTTGCCGTTCTTAACGCAGCATTTCCATTCCACTATAAATGTTATAAAAAAATTAAAAAATGTTAATCAATTTTTGGAGAGAAGTGGATTTGTTGCTGCTACAATCCCACCGATAATACTCCAATTTGAAAAATATCTTCAATGATATTCAGGATTTCTTTTTTCAAAATACCGCTCCAACCGCACTTCTTTAAATTTTTCATAAGAAATTTTACCTCTCACTCTAAACAGATATTTTTTGAAAAATATCTAAATTTCCAGCCAGTGTAACGCGGGTATTAATACACTAAATATTGATTCGAACAGGATTATATAGAAAATACACTCAGTTCGAAAATTCGAAATTGACTGAGTAAAGTAAATTTTCTTCCACATTTTTAATAAATTCTTTACTCATACAAGTTTATTTTGTAGATGAGTATTTGCTCATTTTTACTCACATTTAATTTCTAATGTTGTTGAAATGATAAAAAGCTTTACCATAAAAACCTAAAATGTTACGATAGTAAAAACTAAATTTCATAAATATTTAAAAATCTTATACAAACCCTAATCTACGGCAATTGAAAACAATATTATGAAACTGCGTGCTGTTGTATATTTATTGGATTACGAGCTTTTAGCCAATGCTTTATTTGAATTCCCAGTAAAAATATAATCAATTCATATTAATTTCGATGACTGCTCATATTGAGAAATAAAAATCTATCTCGTAGAAATTTATTTGTGTAACACTAGACGCTTGAAATTTCACTTTCTTATGAAATTTACGATTTAATACATTCATTATTTTATAAATGTTGAGACTAGGTTGACTTTTCAAAGAGTAAATTGTTTTATCCGTTAATAAAAAATTAAAAAGTTAAATGTGGTTAATTAATTTCAAATTTAGTCAAATTGAAACATAATAATACTTTGAGACACAGAAAAATGATTTAAAGAAAAATTTAAAAAAAATTTGAATAAAAAATTAAATAAGTGCAATTAAAAAAAACTTAAAAAATTAATAATAATTACTTGAACTAAAAAAATTAAAACATTTACATAGAAGTGATTTATGTATCCAGTTTTTTTTGTATCATATTAATTTTAATTAAAATAACATGGGCACAAATGTTTCTTATTGATTTAAACATACATTTTTACATTAATGTTGTATATTTTAATTAAAAAACATATTCTTATGATAAATGGTTTTCTCTTAAAATTGGCGTACACACTTATTTCATAATTATTTGTAATATTTAATTAAATTTGAAATAAAGACTAGAGAAGCACAAATCCTAAAAAATTAAATTTTCAAAAATATTTATGAACATAATTAAAAATATAAAATCTCTCATAGTCATTCCAATAATAAAATATTTAATAATTCTTTAAAACAATTTGAATTTCTTATGAAATTAGTTAGTCTTGACTCATTTTATGAAACTAATCGATTAGTTGAAATTCATGAAATTATATATATATTTTTTACTGGGATTTCATAATTTTTTGAGTATTCTACGTCTACCCAAGCCAAGCCAAAAGTAATTTATATTTCATTATTTTTGTCAATGCAACAATCAACTTCAACTCTCTTCTGAGTAGGAAAAGTTTTATTTTATTAAATGAGCAACATGCATATACAACACATTTAAAACATTTAATTATTAATTAGAGTGAAATGTGGTAAAGAAATGAGTGAATTTTTCAAAGGAATAGTGAAAAAAAAAGTATATATTGTTTTATTGTTTTCTCGCTCTCTACTCAGTTGCTGCGTTTTAAAATAAAATTCTATAAAATTTTCAAAAATTAATAATGGAGTGACGTAGTGTACAGTAAATGACTAACACATTTGAATAGAATTTAAATCGTAATTCACACACTAATAAAAAAATACTCGTTTTTTCGTGTACACACATCAAAAGTATAAACAAAACTTTATTTAACACACAAGCGAACACTTTGTTTTCAAAATTAAAACGACATTTCAAATTTTTAATATAAAATAATTTTTTTTTTTTTTTTTATTATTTGAGTTGTTTTTTTTTATATACTTGAAATTTTTTTTTAATTTAATTGAAAACAGTTAGTTAGGTACCGTCTGTCATTAGGTTTTGGTTGCGCGCATAGTACAGACGCGAATATTTCAAGTCGCACGCTATAACATTTAATTTATAATAATTTATTAATATTATAATAAAAAAAAAAATACGTTAATATTTTTTTTTTTTATGTAAATTTTTGTAATTTTAAATGTTTAATCTTTAAAATACAATTTTAAATATTAAAATAATTTTGTATTTTTTAAAAAAAAATGATGTTATTTTTTTAATGTTTTAAATAATTTAATTTTTCAACTTCAATTTTTTTTTGTTTTTTTTTGTTTTAACAAAAATTTCAATTTTGCTTTTACATAAAAAGTTGAATAGTGATTTTATTAATAAAATATTAAATTTTATTAATAAAAAAAAGAAAATTAAAAGAGTTTCATAAAAAAAAAGGTGGAATATAAATAAAATTTTTGTGATATAAGATAAAATATATTTATCCAGATTTAACAACAAAATAAAAGTGTTAAATAAAATAAAATTTGTAAAAATGGATACAATTACACCGCAACAAAATTTTATCAATAGTCGTTTGACATTTGTTAATTCAAATTTATCATCAAATAGAACAAGACCATATAATATTAATTGTTTTGTTAAGGCATTTTTAGCCCAGCAACAAAATGGTTTAAATAATAATGTTAATCAACGACAACATAATAATAATAATAATGGTAATATCGGAAATAATTATAATACATCAACAGTTATTAGAAATGTAACTGATAATACTAATAATATTATAAATAATAGTTCCGTTCAAGGAACTGTAGTACCATCGCCAACACCAGCTTTACTTCGAAACTTAAATATTCTTAGTAATATTTATAATCAAAAGAATGATGGAATTAATAATAATAATAATAATAATAATGTTGGTGGTATTAATTTAAGACAACAATTACAGCCACAACAACCATTGAATATATTAATTGGCGGAATTCATAATGGTTTAGTAGTGAATAATAATATTAATAATAATATTAATAATAATGGTAATATTAATAATAATAATGATGATAATAATAAAAATGAAAATGGACCACTTTTATCTGAACGTTATTTAATATTAAAACAATTACCGGGTAGTTCATTTTATAATTGTATGGATATTAAAACTGGTGAATCATTAATATGTAAGGTAAGTCGAAAAAACAGCAAAAAAAAATACAGAAAAGATGAAATTAATTAAAATTCAAAATATCACCTAATTTAGTTAGTAGATTTTAATTATTATTATAATTTTTTTTTGTAGAAAATTCTTAAACTTTCTGACGTACAAAATATATTCTATTTTTTTTTTGTTGAGGTATTTGCGTCAATATTGTCTGTCGCGGATCTTTTTAAACATTGAAATAAAAAACAAAATATGTTTTAATATTTTATTTTTAGATATATATTTGAAAAAAAATTTTGTAACGATAAAAGATTTCATAGATTTTTATTTCGTATCTTTTTTGGCATGAAAACATATGAAAATGAAACAAATAAAAAAATTGTGATTTAAAAAATTTTTTTTGTTTTTTATATTTATTATGTTTTGCAAATTTTGGGTTAAAACATAAAACAATTTAAATATTCTACAAAAAAAAAAAAAATTATGACTGTTGCTTTGATTTCTTTAATTTCGTTTAGGGAATTTTTTTTTAAAGTATTTTTACGTACAGTGTATCTTAGAATCTTGGTAACTATTCCCAATTTTCATGTACATCATTTTAAAACTATTCAATAAATTAATGCCACGCTACAACAGTTCATTTATAATTGTTGTTTTTTTTTTTTTTTTAAATTCGTGGCATCCATCACTTTATCAACTTATTTCTTTGTCAACTGCTGACAATGTTGTTTTTTTTTTTTCAATTATTTCAATTATTTTGATAAGCACAGTTGGAGATCAATATTATTTCATTATCTTCATTCTTTGTTAAATAAAATTACAATAAAAACGTTTTAATTGCAGAAACTGCTATAGCTTTTTATTATAAATGGTTCGTTTTAAATTCAAAAATTTTAGATATTAATTTTGATGATAAAAATAATACCTATTTTATTTAATATCTATTTTAACTCACCATAGAATTACGAATTAAAAGAAAATTTAAGCAACCTTTTTACATTATAAAATAAAATGTCACCAAGAAATCATCTTTAAAAGCCACCTTTGATTTTCTAAATTTTTTCATAAAATAAAAATTTTTAAGATTACTTTATTTAAAAGTTCTTAGAGCTAATCAAAATTCTATAAAAAATCTCTGACCATATTTTTTTTAAATTGCCAGTTGTTTGGTGATTTTATATTTTTAATTTTTTATCACTTCAATTAGAATATATTGTGTGCAGTTATTTTTATTACCAACTCATATTTTTTCCAGCAAATTATTTGAATTTCCTTTGAATGTATAATAAATAGTATTAAGGCTATCAACAGTCTTTAAACCAAACTCAATGGTTTTTAAATCAAATTTAACGTTTTTAAAATCAAGCTCAACGTATTTCAAACCAAATGAAACCTTTTTCAAGTTAAATTCGTCATCTTTTAATTGAATTTACATTTACTGATGATGAATTCAAAATTAAAACATTGAATTTAAAATGCAAATCTAATTGTTAGTATATCTAGTATTGTCGTGTTGTGGTTGGTTGTATTACATTTGGTTATTATAATTTATGAACCAACAATTTTCTTGGGCATTTTTGACAAATTACGCAGGAAACGGAAATTATTATTAGGTGGGAATATATTTTAGTAGTTGAAAAATATTTTATCATAAAAAAAATATTAATTCTGGTCGACAAGTAATCTCAAATATCTAATTGCTCCAATATTCTTTTCCTTGAAATTTTTTTATTAATATAAAACAAAATATTTGTATTCCATATTTTAAAAACTTTTAATTTAATTTAAAATATTTTAAATATTTTTTGCAATAATTGCAAAATTATAATCAAGGGAAAAATTAATTATTTACATAAATACATAATTACAACTTTAATATGTCCCTAACTATTAAACCAACCAAAAAAAAAACATAAATATAAACAAATTATATAAATAATTCAATAATATTCTGTAATGTAAGTAATACAAAAATGGTTGGATTTATGCTCCCCACTAATGTCCCTCAAATATTCATTCAAAATTGACCTTGATTTTTGTTCGTAGAACGTTTTTTTAGCAGAGTTTAATTAAACGTGTTCAGAATTTAATTTTTTCTTTAAATATACTTTAAAAAGTATTTCTAAATTTTGAAATGTGATTAATAGAAAATATATATTTAACACACATGACAACAACACACCACAAACCGAAAAAAAATTAAACCTTTAAAAAAATCATTCACTCAGTTGTGTTGTGTTGTGTGTGGAATTATGCTTTAAAATTGAGAGAAGATTTATTACATTTTTTTTTTAAATTTATATAAATTGCTTAAATTTCAAGTTTATTTTTGTATAAATATAAAAGTTTAAATCAAATTTTTTGTTGTATTGGAGATAATTTTTTTTTTGTATTGAGGGGGAAAACTTTTTGAAGGAATAAGCTTTAAGTATTTTTGAAAATTTAACAATTTTTTTATTGCTAAAAAAAAAAAATGTGTGGAAATAAATTATTTTTTTTTTTGAGTAGAATTTAATTTTTATTTAGTGGTTTTTATTAAAGGTTTTTGCGAAGGACATTTGGGTTCAAATTTATTTGTTATCTCGGGGGCAAATTAAATTGACAAAACTAATGGGGATTTTGGTAGAAATTTTTTTTAAAATTTAAAATAATGTCACTAAAAAATTATTGAGTAATTTTATATGTTTAAAATAGATGGGGATTATTATTGTAATTGGATAGTTTTAGTCTGAATAAATGTACGTTTAGTAAGCTAAGTGGTACAGTGGATAAAGTAACTATCTTTCAATCGTAAAGTTCTATCTTTCAATGTAAAAAGTTTCGGAAAGTTCTATCTTTCAAAGTAAAGAGTTTCAAAATTGTCTTCGCTGCCATTCGCATTGGACTCAAATTAATCACAATAGATGTGTGTATGCGTAGCCTCCTGCAGTGCTGGGTATCGCAAAATTGAGATTGTCATACCTCAACGACGGAAAATGGCACCATTTTAACATTAACACATTGCGTGCCAAGATCATTTTAATATAAATACCATAAATATCCATGATGGGCAAAAGGAAGTATTTTTATTTTGTTGGTCCGTGGCCTAGAAATAACTTTTATAGGACTCATAAAGCACCTAACATGATAATAACTAACTACTAGTAAAATTTTACGTGTCATGCGTACATGATGAAGTGAAGCCTCATTTTCCACGCTTCACTTCATCAGCACTGGTTATGAAGTGACCGCCACTGGTTAACAATATGCTATTATATTTCCATCTAACGTTATTCATCAGTGAAATATGATTTTTTTTATCAGTAGCAGTCATCATGCATATTATGTATGACGTGCCATACTGCGAAAATGTACTGTCCTACGCATATGAATGAAGGGGACGCAATTTGTTAATTTTGAAAAATTGAATTATATAAAAACAGGTTTTATGTGCTAATAAATAGCTCAAGGATAAATGATTTACGTCAATACAATCATATCCATCCCTTAGTCAACAAAACTATAAACTTATATCTGAGCAAATTCTTAGTATTAGAAATGAGTAACTCAATTATTAAAATCAATCAGTGTAATTTATATCTATTACTAAAAAATATTGAGTTGTTCTATGAGTATGACTCATGCGATCTTTTTTATAATTTCATAAAAACAATTATCTAAGTCATAATAATCATAATAATTGGAAAAATTTTTATAACTTCCAAAAGCAAGGCGATAATTAATTTACAAATCATCATAACCCTAAAAGAAGACTATGGCATCGCAAACATCGTAGTTTTGCGAAAATCAAGTTGGGCAAGTTTTTATATGAAAAATGGAAAAGAGCAAATTTTCGATATTATATTCGCTTATTAATAAAAAAATTTATCGCTAATAAAAACAACGATTTAAACTTAGACATGAATATGTCTGCTTAATTTTTATGGAATTTACAGCTAAATAACTAAAAAGATAAGTCTCTTGAGATATGGCAGTCTTCAACTAGGGATGTGAAATAATTAATTTTAAATGTAATTCCTATATTGTAACTCAAGACAACATAAATAATATTAGCTTAAAAATTTTTTTTTGACTCATTGTGGAAAATTTTCAAAATATCATAATTTTACGAAAAAAAAAACATTTTTTTTTTTGAAAAAAAAGCTAAATTTTAATTCTTTTTGGATTAAATTATTGTTTCTTAAAAAATAAAAAGTATCTTAACTGCGACATAAAAAACAAATTTTTTTAAAGGTGTTCATTTTTCTTTTATTAGAATTTATATGTTTATTGTTGAGTGATAATTTATTATTTTATAGACGATAATTTTGTGGACTTATTTATATTTCTTTTAAAATTATATTTTTGTAAATTGATACACTGATTTGTCAGAAATTATATTTTTATATCTAAATTGAATTTATTTTGAACTTTTATCTGTTTACAAAAATAAAAAGTAATACATTAATTATTTATAGTTGTCAGGTTCCATTTCATCCCTACCACAATAATAATCTGAAAATAAAGAAGATTATGTATTATTAAAAAATATATGTTTTTTTCACTTAATTTCCTATTTTCAGAACAACTGATCCATCCAGAAACTCAAAAACTTAGTTATGCTTACATAAACCAAAGTATTATTTTTAAAATTTTCTAATAAAACGTTTCTTAAAATATTAAATATTATAAATCAAATTTGAGTAAAATTACTGATAATCTAATTTAAATTATTTTGAAATTAGTATTCTAGCGTTTAAATCTAGAATCTAGATAAAGTAATTTAAAAATCATAAAAAAAATTATTTTAAATTTCTTTGTTATATAAATAAATTATTTTGAAATTCTTTGTTCCATATTTAAATTTTGTGTTGAAATATATTTTTGGGTAGATTAGTCAGCAGGAATTCGATCAGGACACGATAAGAATATGAATTTGTCGGTTTCGTGTAATTCCTTTTTAGCAATTTAGAACAAAATGAATCATGTTTTTAAAGTATTTTATTAGATTAGAAGACAATAAAGAATTACTTGATAATGTGATTCATTAACGTCATGAAAAATTTTATCTGCTGAATATATGATTCAGTTTAATTGCAAAAAATATTTCAAATTTCATCTTATTTTATATATTGTTACATCTAGGAATATTGTGAATCTTCTTTGCTAGAATTCATAAATTGAATTTACTTGTTCGCTCATTTTCTTAATTAAATATGTGACAGAATTTAAATTACAAAAAGTTAATTAGAGATTCGTTTATTAATTTATAAAAGAACACGCTCAGCTAACTCTGCGATTAAACTAAAGTTAAATGGCGTATATGAATTTTCTTTGAGGATATGATCCTCCCACTTTCAGTATCTTCGGTATATTAGCCTGGTTTTAGGTTTCTTGTAGGTTCCAGAGATCTATTTGAGACTCAAATTCATTGTTTGTTAACTTGTGGAGATATATTTGATAATCAAGTTTTTCGCTTCTCAACCTGTATGCAATTCTATATTATTAATTATCTGCCCAGAATTTATCAAAAGTCTACCAACCAATTGCCTACCAAACATTCATTGTTGAGGAAAATAAATTATAGTATGATAGCTTTTTACTTGTTTAATATGAAAAGTAAATTAATATAATTATATAAATGATTCCTTAATTAACCAATAAATTTATGTAGAAAGTAAATCAATTTCTAAAATTTCATTTAAATATTATATTTATTACATATTGACAAATTAAATTTCTAATTAAATAAATTTTAATTTCTAAATTTGTTTTTCTTCTTGTTATTTACAGGCAATTGGTAATTCGTATCAAAAAATTTTAAATGCCTATTTTCGTATGGATAATTTTGAGCATATTAAACCATTACATAAATTATTACAAACATCAACAGATGAAACATATTTATTATTACCACCATCACAATATGGTGATTTACATTCATTTGTACGTGAACGTAAACGTTTACGTGAACCGGAAGCAAGATATTTATTTCGTCAAATATGCAAAACTGTTAAAGAGTGCCATCAACAAGGAATTGTTTTGCGTGATCTCAAACTTCGGAAATTTGTATTTAGCGATAAAGAAAGGTATGTTAAAATAAAATTACAAAAAAATTTCTTTTATTTCATTTCTGCTGTTGTTAAATTTTACAAATTGAAAGCATGTAAAATTTGAAATTTATAATAGAGTTAATTGAACCTACTGAGCGTCATATTGTCTCTTAAGTTAGGAAATAGTTTATTGACACCAAATGACAATCTTAGACAAAAAAACGCATTTTTTTTTCATAAATATACTTTCTTTTTCATTATGATAAGAGCATGAAACTAATATCAAATACTAAAATATACTATTATTTATTTACTTTCACTTTCGAATGGTATTTATATACCATAATTTTTTTGGTCAAAAGTTGAATGCTCTTTTAAGTATTTATTTTCATTATTAAAATTTCTAATTCAGCTTATCATAATAGAGTATAAAAAAAATCTTGATTATCTAATATTTTCATCTACGGTCTTTGACTTTTTAACTTCCCAGATGACTAAAATACTAAAAAATTTTATACCATTACCAATTTACTAATGGGATATATAGTGCACAGTTTATTAACCTTTTAAAAATAGTAATTTACCGGAAAAGTATAAAGTCAATTTAGGAAAATATTTGAATGATGATCATCCGACAAAGGTATACATATTATTAAGTTAATCTTATGTAACAGCTTTTTTTTTTTTTTTTAAATTGAATTGGATTGAAGACTCTTGTTGCTAATTTGATTATTTTATTTTGTTACAAATAAAATTATAGAAAATATTTTAGTAGTTTTTTTTTAGTTATGAAATTTTTTTTTGATCAATTGTTTTGTCGTAGTTTTTTTTTTGGAAAATATGTTTTAAAAAGTTCAAAAACCTTTAGTTTATTGAACTTATTTCAACAGCTTTTAAAAAAAAATAATAAAATAGCTATATACTTAGTTACTATCTTTTTACATTAATCTAACTTTTGCATGAATGATATTTATATACCGGAAATCTGTACATAATCAGATATATTTAAAAATTTACAATCAAATTAAAAATTATGATCAAAAGTGTTATACAAAATCTAATAAATTATTAAAAAAAAAAAATTAAATTGGTTTATAGTTTTAGAGGAAATTTTATGTGGAGGAGAATTGGTAGCCCGTCAGATACAATAAAAAGTAATTTGAAATTTTTTGGTTGATAGATATCACCATGATTTATTATGAAATAACTTTTTTTTTTACCTATGCGTTTTTCTGATTACACTTTGTTTTTACTTTTTTGTTTTCCATATTATTTATTAATATTGGACTTGGTAACTTAACTTGGTTGAATATTTTATGTGTAATCAATTTCTGTATAATAAAACATGAATGAAAATTTCTAAGTGAAATTTTTTTTTTCTGTTATTATTATGAAAAAAAAAAAAATATGTTACGCACAAGTAAAAATTATGAAAACTTTCTCTGATAAAGTTTATTGACCGATATTTTCTATTTATGTTGGTTTTGTAGAGTTATGTTGGTTTTGTACTGTTATAGTTAATGTTTTTTTATTATTATTATTTTAGTTTAATTGTAGGTGAATTTGATGATAGACTTATGATTATTATAAGATAAGATACGATAGAAAATGGATTTTGTAGACAACCTACTAATAAATTATAGTAATTTTTTAAAAAAAATATGTTTACAAATTATATAGCATAAATTTTACTTTCAATTTTCTAAAATAAATAATTTTTCTATAATTAAATTTATAAAATATATATATATTCCAATTTTGTTTAATGTAATTAAAGAATTTGTACAAAAAGGTAAAATTGGTTTATTGGTATTTTCTTTGTCGCAATTGGCTTACCAAATAGTAAAGCCAATTTAGTAAATTTGATTATAATAAAAATAAAAAAATAAATAAATCTTTAAGGGCGAAGAAGGAATGCAATTATCACTAATATAATTAAGATCGTTAATGTAATAATAAATAAAATTATAAATATCGTGTTTGTTTGTTAAGTTTTATGGCGGTCATTGGACTTATTAGAGTTTATAGTTTACGTAATTTTCGAAATAATAAAATTCTTGGTTTTTTTTATATTAATGGTATGCTCATCTATGAACCCTTTTAGCTAAATTATGGTCGCTCCATAGGTATATCTTTCAGAAAATTTGAAGGGTGTGCATTATGCATTTTTTTTTTGGTGATTAAATTGATCTTATAGAATTGTTAAATGCATTTTTATTTAAAAGAATATAAATTATTCTTAAAATTAGAATTTTGTGTGATAATACAAAAACCAGAAATCTTAGAAATGGTTGTGACAATCCCGTACCGTGTTCTTGATGAAATGATTTCTTTCTTCTTCGTTTTTTTGTAGGTGCGGAAAAGTTTTTTTTTATTTTTAGTTTTCAATTGGGTGCAGTTCTAAATGGGATGGTCAAAATATATATATTTGATTTAGCTATTACATTGTAATAAATTGAAGTATGCGTTTAGAATTTTTATTAACACAAAGAATTTAGTGGTAAATATTTTTAAGTGATAAATTTCGATTTTTTATTGTATATTGAAAAAAGCATAGAATTTTAATTATAGAATTTTTTGGACATATTTTATGAACTAATGATTAAAAATAATAAATTTCTGTTATAAAGTTTTAAAAAAAATTGTTTGTAGTTCAAAATTTAATTAAAATAATATTTTTTTTTATATTTAATTAAATTAACATCAAATAAATCCGAAGTCTCTATATTAATGTATGTTGACAGATACACTAAACCCAAAAAGTAATCGTACGTTTGCAATTTTTACAAACAAATAAGAAAACCCAAAAGATAAAGACTAAATTAAAAGAAACTAATAATAACATTTTAAAGAGGCATATATATGATTTTTTATCTTCATACAGTATAATAAGTTTCGTTCTTTCTAAATCCAATAACTCGTTTTCAATTTCTTTATATTAAATTATCCAATGAACAATATATATTTTCGTAATCAATTAATTATACTGCAACTATAGTTTTGTGACATACATTTTTGGATGAAAAATATTTACCTATTTCCCTAAATTTAAAATTCCAATTTATTTCAAATGTAATTATTCGTTTCTTAGAATTTCTTTTTTAACGTACGAATAATTTTTTACCCTACTGTATTGTAGCTTTCATTTAATTTTATTATTCAATTAAAACGAATAAAACTAGCAATATAAATTAATACTTAAAATATTCCATAAAGACGAAGCCAGATAAATTATTTTATCAAAATATAATTAAAGATAATTAAAATTTTTTAATCTTTACTCTAAATTAACTCAGCCTTCATTTTACATTTTATTATTACTATCATAATTATAATGAGAAAATAAATAACCTTTTTTTTTTCAATTAAATAAAGAAAAATTCTTTAAATTACAATTTGTCTTTTAATTTCAGAACACATTTAAAATTTGAATCTCTCGAAGATGCTGTTGTTTTAGATGATTATGATAATGACATCCTTAAAGAAAAAATCGGTTGTCCGGCTTATGTTGCACCTGAAATACTTAAACCTAATTCTGATTTTTCGGGTAAAGCAGCAGATTTATGGTCATTAGGTGTTATATTATATACAATGTTAGTTGGCCGTTATCCATTTAATGATCCAGAACATTCATCATTATTTGCAAAAATTGCTCGTTGTACATTTATCATTCCGGATTTTGTATCACCAAAAGCAAGATGCTTAATAAAATCCTTATTACAAAAAGTTCCTAAAAATCGTTTAACCTCAGATGATTTATTAGATCATCAATGGCTTCAACAGGATACAATGATAACAATAATTGGTGGTGGTTATAACAGTGTTAATAATAATATTGGTTCATTTGCTTTAGCATCAGCGACTAATAATTATGAATTATCACTGGATGACCAACGTGTACCAGACGTTGAGTTGGTAGAATTTACATGAAACATTTTCAATAAAATGTTGTCTCTGTCGTGTTTCTTGCACGACAAAAACATTAAAAAAAAAACTGAAATTTTTTTTAAAGTATTTTCTATTTAAGTGCGGATGGTAGAGGTGGCACTCTATTTGAGTGCAGAATTTGATAAATTCAAAATGTCAACGAGTAAATTTTAAAGTACAATTTTTGAAGATAAAAAATATTTGGATTTAAGATCAAAATTCATAGTTTTGATAGAAGATCAAGGAGACGACGAGCGTTTGGACGTGTTGTTATTGATGTTTTGTTTGGGGGCGCCAAAGGTGTTAGAGTATTTTAAATTTTTTAATCATCGTTAATCTCCCACCTAAGATAAAGATCACATAAAAAAAAAAAAAAAACAGAGCCAAAGCTATAAAGTTTTTTTTTGAGGGCGAGTTTAGAAGATAGGAGAGAAAACTAAGATTGGTGTTGAATAATTATTATTAATGTGTAATTGATTTCTTCCTACAAATTTTATATATTATATTATTTTTTTTCAAACTAATTTTTGTTAATTTTTTAAAGTTCATAATTAATTAATTATTGTGTAATTGAAATTTCCTGAAATCCGGTTTTTGTTGTAAAGAAAACCGTCTTTTTTTTTAATTTTTGAAAAAACTAAAACATAAAAAAAAAAATTGAAAAAGAAAAAATAAATTATTTATGTAAAATAAAATTTAAAAAAAAAATAATAATATGTAATAAAAAGCAAAAATGAAATGCAGAAAATTGTGATACAGCTTTAAATAAATGTTAAGTTTTTTTTAGAAAAGATGAAATTAAATTGTGTTGGCTTATTTAATTTAAAAATTGGGGAAGTATGGTTGTAAATCTAATAATTGAAAATATCTGTCCGTATGTTTGATTCTACATTTTTATATTCAGAATATGTAGTATTCGTCATTGGAATTCGATAACTATATTCGTTATTAATGACAAAAATCAGGGAGTGTAAACAGCTCTTGTTGTCCACTCCTCCTCCGTGGGAACGAACAAAATGGGTTACATGGGATAAGCCACCTTCATTGGACAACGAAATAATTTCTCCGAATTGTTCTTATATATTCTTGATGAGTCCCTATTTTCTGATCACGAAAAAGTAGGGCTTCTGTACTGATGTGGATAAATATACATGGTACTGAATTACTAATTTGATTTCATTCCCGAATTTCGTACTAACTATGGCTTGAAATATACAATTCAGAAAAGTGATTTCTATTTTAAAACTTTCAGGACTTATGGAATATATTAATATTGTTCCTCCGTTTTCGTGTCTATTATAAAGTAGGTTATTTATTACCAATTAATTCAACAGTTCAAATTCATTAATCTGCGAAATTTGTGTGGAAATGAAATTTAACTCTTAAAACATATTAAAATTGTCCAAAATTTCAAAAAATTCCTAAAATTTAAAATATTTTTTGGTAAAAAGGAAATATTATATTTTCCACTCTTATATCTTATTTTATTAATACCACTTTTTACATAATAAATAACCAAAAAAAAAAAAATATGCTGAATAAGATATTTTTGTTTACAAAACAACAAAAGAATTTATGAGAATTTACTTATCAACATCAATTTATTTCCTCAATATTTGAATATAGTAATTAATATAAATTCCATTAAAATCTATAGACTATAAAAATATGTATTTAAATATTTATGCATATAAAAATACTAATGATAAGAAAAATAAAATATGTTTTCCATTGACCATCGTACTTTGAGTTTATAATGTTTTAGTACAAATAATATTTAATTACAGATAATACATAAGATTAAAATGAATAAAGTACAAAAATCAAAACATAAATAAACCTGCAATATATTACATTTGTTTGTTTCTAATTATAATTTCTGCAAGCATTCTTAGTCACATTCTTCCAGACAATATAGTGAGTTTAGTCTAGAGTCTAGACAGAAGTAAATTTAAATCTTGTTTATAAATAGAATTGGAATTATTTTTAACATTTAGTTATCAATTTTTCTTTGTATAGTAATTATTTATAGATTTTAATGATTCGTGGTAAAAATAAGAATTTTTTATTAATTTAGGCGTGAGCAGCTGAAATTGTATCACTACCTAAATCATACCTTTTCTTCAGAAATTAAATAATAGGATTGATATTGGATTATAACATATTTTATGCATTAAAAACATACATATTTTAGTAAGCATTTAAAACCTACATGTTTAAAAATAATATCGCCATAAAGGTATTTTTATAAAACTTTAATAACATTAAAAAACCTTGTAATTAAATATTTATTACCACAAGTGGAGTTTAGGTTGCCTAAATTGAAACTGTTTGTTATCAATTTTATTATATTGTACCGGTACAATTAAGGCAGAAGAACAATACATTGATTGGACTTAGTTTTTGCGTGGTACGATTCGAGAAACTGGTTTCCTAATTTCAATCATTTCTACTCTAAAATACCGGAAAGCAAAAAGTGTACAATTTAGGCAACTCTTCCCTATACAAGATTCTTTAAACAAAATTGATAATTTTACTTTTATTGTGAAAATGATTACAAATTTTCAAAGTTCTGCAACTTTCGAGTAATTTCGAGTAATTTGTTGAAGTTAAAAAAGCTTATTTACAAAATGATAATCTAACAACAATAAACTATAATAATTATTACTAATATTTATGACTAAAGAATTTCCGTCAATGAAATTAAATTTATTATCTTGAATTATTTCTGACTCAACAATTCAAATTTAAAAGCATATTTTGAATTTATCTATCTCAGCTTTTTTAAATGGAATAAATTATTACTATTACTACTACTACTACAATAATTTACAATTCGTAATTATAATAAAATATTACGAAAATATTGAAATTTAGAACAACTATTGCATTATGAACTTGCAAATTAAAACTTTAAAAAGCTAAAGTTTATTTTGTATACAACTATACTTTATTTATATCAATAAAGTAAACTAAAAAGTTTATTTCATAATTTCGCGATACTATTGCGTAATACTATAGCAACTTTATTAATTAGTGGTTTGTTGAATAAATATATTTGATTATAAATATGTACGTGTTTGTTTACCCATTCATAGCCACATAACACAATTACACAATATACTAGATTTAAAGTTCTAAAGTATTTTTAAAGTTCTAAAATCTAAAGATTCGTGTAATTTAACATGTTTTTGTGAATGGGGGAAATTCCAATTTCTAGAATAAAATCGTATGACCTAGTATTTTAGCATTTATTAACTATAGTAGTAAAATACTAAGCGATTATTGTACTAATTGATCATTCAAGGTTAATATTTTTATTTTTAATGAATTCAAAAAATATTTATGATCAATTTATAGAATCATAAAATAAATATTTATTAGTAGTATGTAACCAATTGTTGTTTGTTGGAAATCTTAGCAATTGTAAGAATTTTTTAATTGTAATTATGACAGATTTTTTAATAGAAAATAGAAAGCTAAAATTCTGAAGTAGTAATTTTAAGAAGAAATTAAAATATAATTAATTCCTTGCAATTAAATAAACTCTAATTTCTTAAAATATCAAATGATTCATAAAATATGACTTTTGACGAAATATTGTTGTTGGGATATTAGTTTGTTTTATGGAATTAAATTACATGTTGGGATGTAAAATGTTTTAGTGTCCAGAAAGAAAAATATGGAGTTGAGAAGTTTCTCAAAATCAGCGTAAGTATACAAGAGCAATTTTTTTAAGTTTCCAAGATCCGCACTCAGTACGAACATAAGTTGGCATTGTTAAAAGTATTCATTTTGCCGGATACGCCAAATATGTCGTAAAGTTTTTCTTCCCAAAATCATATTAGTCGTATTCCTAAGTCGTATCACAAATAACCACGTAAAATATGTGTTTTGTTTACTTATTATGCGTTTGAAGCAAAACAGGGGAAAATAATATTAACACCGTGTGTATAGCAATTTATAATTAATGGATTTAATAGTTTTAATAAAATATTAATTATTTTGAAAAATACTATTTATTATTTTTAACTTACATACATGGTACGGCATTGCAAAAATAAAAATAATCGAAAAATATAGGATATATGGCAAGCGATCAACTTGATATTAGCTCAACTAATACAGATATTTGAAAACGGTTTTAAAAACATCACGTGGAAATATCTATGGAAATATCATTAAGTGCAATAATATCACAATGGCGTTTTCGGCCCAGTAATATCCATGATATCTAGCTTACTATACAATGAAGTTTGCTTGAAATAACATATAATTTAAATTTATCTTTAAGCTGCTAAGAAAATATTAGTTTTTGTCCTGATAGTATAATTTGTCCTGATGCATAATTCTTACGTAATGCTTTACTTTGGTAATGTATTACTGCATCTTTACTCCAGCACGAGATAGCAGTATTAATTCAACAAATATTTTGAAAAAAAATATTACGTGAATACAGTAAAGTAACTTTTAACAATGTTGAAATAATGCAATGCCTCACTATTAGCAGGTTATTTTGTACTTTAAATTGTTAAGTTAAAATTACTTATCTAAATTAGCTTTATAACTTTTTACACTCTAATTTCAAAGATACCCAATATAAATTAATTATACCATACATTAGGGCCAAATTAAATTTATCATAAGAATATTATGAGCTACAATAATATAAACATTTTAAAGATAATAAATATTTATTTTGTGCTTTTTTTTTAAATTCTAAAAAGTATTTAATTTCCTTAGTTAATTAATGTAAACATATGATCATACAAGCTTTGTAAACTCATTTAGTAAGTCGTCACTGATTAAGAAATGACGGTTTATGGAAATTAAATATGTAATTAACATAGATTATAATTGCTAAAAATTTGCAAATATTTGCATTTTTATTTAGTAAATATAATTAAAACTTTATCACATGCAAAATTTTGATAACTTAAAAATTATAAATATGTACACACATCTAGCTTGAAAAAATTTAGAACAAGGCTGTTTTATAGAAACTGAGCTAAATTTAATTTTTATGTTCTGTTTAATAATTTTTATTGATGTGTATGGTACGTGCACTGTGTACATTAATAATGCTGGAATAACACGTTATTGTATATTAAATTTTTTAAATTTTACAAAATGTTTTGTTTTTATTTTATGTATATGTTTAGTTTAATACTAGATATAAAACATTGTTATAGCAATGTTTTATATCTAATTGGGAAATATTAATAACCATTTCAAATTTGAATCTGAAAGTCAATCAATATCCATTTTCAAAAAAATTAACTCGGAGACTTGCATAGTGTAGAGTAGACAGAGTTAAAAATAGTTCTCCAGAAACTAATATGCATAACAAAGTAGCGCAAAATTAAAGACTACAGAATTAAGAATACTATTTGGATATGAATACATTTAACAAGAGCAAATTCGACTTAAAAAGCAACACAGATCAAACAATAAATTACAATACTTACAAGCTTTATTGGTTGGGATTCACTCCTTATTTTATCCTGATAATTAAGCAATAACTAAAATCTTGCAAATTTCAGTAGAAGTTACATAAAGACTATTTAAAATGTAAATTTTATTATAGATATATTTCTGATAATGAGTGAAACTTAATTAGTTTTCCTTAAACGGCAACCTTAATCACGTAAATGAATTTACTACAACTATTTATTTCTTATTTATGTAAAAACTACTCCATATAAAATATTTTTATTTTCAGAACTTCACCAGCACTAATCATTTTATAATAATTTCCGGATTAGTGCTGGTTTTTTTTTTTTGATAATTTATTTTTAGCTATTAATAATATTTAATGATTTTCCCGGGATAGAATATTTGTCATGGTGTCATAGCTACACATTTTTTTTTTACCGAATTGAATCTTCCTTACACAAATCGTTGTTAACTTGTTATATAATTTCAGATATATCCTGTTCCCATTCCTTACAAGCTAAACGATTAAAATATACCGCCATAGCTAAAAAAAACAGCTCCGTTTCCTTTTTTCCCAAACCAAAAAATCAAGGAGCAAAAATCATTTTTAAAAAGAACTATGAAAAATAAAATTAATTTTAATTTTTATTTTCAAAACCGGAAAAATATAAAAAATCAAGATGAGAAAATCCAACAAATATTTTTATTTTAACTATTTTAACAACCGGGACAGGTGGTAGATTGATGTGTGAACCAAATACCAAAAATATATTTTCAAAAAGAATATAAAAAAAAAATGTTTTTGGTCAGTCGAAATCATTAAAAATGTTGTTGCATATGTCGTACAGCAACAAAGTAAAGTAAAGAAAATAGTCTTTAGTTCTTGAATGAATGGAGATTAATGTGTGTTATTTTAGGCCTAAAGGAACAATCTGAGGAGTGAGAGCCGCAAAACATTGCTAAGATGCGTAGGATTTTTATTTTTTATACTGATGTTTATGGTGATGGTGTGTGCGTGTATTTATTTTTGGTTAAAAACGGATGTAAGGTTTTTTATTATGGTTTCCTTATGCTTTTTTTGACGAAATTGGTTGTGTGTGCGTTTTTTTTGTGTCTGGTAGATGATTTTTACAAATGATTATTTTTAAATTTTAAAAATATCCTTATTATAGGCAGTTTTGTTTAAAACAGATTCTGAATCGGAAGCAGATGTATGACGACTATGGTTTTGTTTTTAATGACAAAGTTTAGGATAAATTATTGTGGTTTTTATTCAAACTTATTAAATATAAATCAATTGTTGAGTAGGTAATTTAAGTCTTATTAATGGATTTTGTCTTGATAAATAATTGGTTACTTGACAAAATAATCAAGTAATTTTGTGAGAAAAATTATAGAATTGAGGTATGAGAATAATTCTCAGTATAAGTTAAATTTTCGTCTACTATCAAATTGACAATATTTATATTTATTATATTTATTTTGGAAATAAGTTGTAAAAATAAATAGTGAAGAGCATAGAAGTGTAAATTCTGTGACTATTATTTTCTAAGAACTATCACTTTTCCTAATTAAGCTAGTTCAGTGATTGAATATATTAAACTTCGGTGAATTATTCACTTGCTAGAAAACATCCTATTTTTAGAGAATAGATTTTCCTAAAATTATTCCTCTTGGGGTTCCTTTTAACATTATATAAAGTGATGCCCCTTTTTGGTTACCAAAAATAATAATGGTTAAGTTTTCTGTATATAATGTAATATCTCGTAAATTTGATTCATTTATTTTGATATCTAAAATTTAATTCTCCGTCCATTTTATTTTGTTTCATAAAACTATCATAATAATTTGTCCAACTAATTTGTCCCTGTAGCATAAAAATTTCAAAAGTAAAAATGGTTAAACAAATTTTGTTAATAAGTAATTTAAATCACTTTATTCCAGTTTCACAGTACGAATTCAATCTGTAGAAAAAGTTTCAAGTTTAGTTTAAATTATTAAAAAAAATATCGCATACACCGTAATAAAGTTTAATAGTGTTGACGCAGCTGGACACTGGTAAAATTGATTTCTTGAACTTGTAATCAAATTTAGAATTCTATTTAAGAGGAAAGAAACGAAAGATTTTATCATTACTATTATACTTAACATATTTACAATAAAGGTTAAAATAAATTTCTTTAATATCTCATTTTGTAAATATTTTTGTTGAAAAGTATTGTTACCATCCTGGAGACTGGGTGTTTTACCCTATGTCAAATAAATTTTAACTAGATCATTTATATTTAATCACTATAACATTACTTCCTATTCGCAATAATTGTACACATTCTCCAGTTTAAGTAAACTGAGAAGAACATAAAATTGTGAAACTGAATCTATATAATCAGTTTAAACTCATACTGTGAAACTGGGCTTTAATGTAACAGAAAATATATTTATTATTAATAACAACTGGAACAGAAAAAAACATAAATCAGTACTTGGTTCATTTACCCAAATAAAAATTCTATATACTTTCCCAAATTACGAACAGGTTTTGATTGTTTAAAATTTATTTACACAAATTCATGTTCCCCAAAAATGTTGAATTGAGATCAAATGGTGAACAACAACTTTTGAACAAAAGCAAAATTGTAACGAAATATTTCAGAATGATTTCAGTTTTCTTGTTTGGTAATATATAGAATAATGAAATTTCTATTAATTTAGCTCATTTGTTATGTGAACTAGAAAACCAATTGAACTTTAGATAGCATGGTAAAGAGTTGAATTTTGCGTATGTATGAGTATTTTATTTGAAATTAGTTAGTTAATTTGTATTATATTTCAATTAACCTTTCTCTGAACTGTGAACTAAGACTTTTATTTTGTAATTTATTAAAAAAAAAATTGACAAATTGATTTGACTATTTGATTAAAATCAGTTTTTTTTTTAATTTATTACAAATTTTATATTAGGATTTTGAGATTTATTTAATTTATTAATCAGTTTGCCGAGAAGAAATTTAGTTTGAACTGAAAGCAGTTATGAAGAATTTTAAAAGATAAGGTTTTAAACCAAAGAATATGATTTTTGGGGTTGGATTACATATGTAAATGAATTGATCTAAGTTGTTTTTATGAAAAATAATAATATTCAACAAGTAAAATTTAATTTGAATTGGATTTTAAACTGAATCTCTTGAAAGTTATTGCCACTGTTCCATAAACGTACATAAATCAATTTATTATATTTTCTAATAAAACTATAAAACTGAAAAATATATCATAACTTTTACTGAAGAGATATTAAAATGAACTTACGTTTTATTACAGGAACCCTGAAAACTAAAAACAAATAAATTACAATTCATATTTTTTTTTCTAAATAAAAGGACACTTGAGAAGCAACTATAAAAAAAGTACACAAATTTTAAAATTTATTATATTTTCTTTAAAATATTAAATTGCGAAAAAATGTAAATTATTAAATTGCGCAACACACTCATTTCAGCACACGAACATCGCAATTCCATTTCAAATTAAAAAAAAAAAACATGTTACAAAAATTTACTACACAGAAGAAAATATCCTAAAATTTCAGTTTCTTCCTTTAAAATTTTTGTTTATAACTATTCCGTGTTTTAAATTTTTAAATAATAATTATTATCGACAAAATATACAAAAAAAAAATTCATCCTTAAGTTCGATGAACTGCGTTCCTTTACTTATTGTTCAACGAATTTAACTACAAACGTTTTTTTTCCTATCGAAAAGAAAACCACTAAAAGAGGTGCATTTTTTTTTTTTTGGATAAGGGGTTCGTTCCTCTTCTTTACCCTCTACTATTTTTCACCCTTCTTAAAAATCATACAATATTAATTTTATAAATTCGTCCTTTACTCTCAAAATAACTGTAAAGATATGGTTACAAAGGACAAAAAAAAAGTGAGAAGACGCGCATAAAAATGATGAAAAATTGCAGGTACTTGACACAATAACGACAATATTATAGTAATTTTTTTTTTCACTATTTTTCCGTATCAGTGAAAATAATGATTTTTCATTATAAATTAAGTTTTTTTTAAAATATCCTTTTTGGTTGATTAATAAGGACACATAGTAAATATTACTGGAAAAAAAAACTGAGAAAAAAGAAAAGGATTTTTATTGTTATGGAATTAATAGAATAAGAAATATTGTTTTTTTTCTAGTAGAAAATTATGAATAGAAAGCCAAAGGATCATAATACTTAAATGAAGGATCCTTGTTGTGTATGGATCAAATATGATATTCGTTTTTTTTTTACTTGATTGACAAAAGAAATTTTCAGTTTTCATTAAATTTATTTTGTTTTCTTTTGGGTAAGGGGAGAAAAATAATAGTGACAAACAAGAATAAGGACCAAAGGACAAAATACTAAGTTTAATTGTGGATATTATTTTTTTGTTGAGGTCAAACTTGATAGAAATATGTTATTGTTATGTTTTTTAGGACAAAGTATAGTAATTTTTTTTTGTATTTCTGAGTCTGTTTTAAGAACAAAGAAGTGAAAAGAATTAAGTGACACTTTTTTTCAGACGGTTTTTTTTCGAGGTATGATAAAAACAAAGTATTTTTAAATTAATTTTATAGCAGAAACTTCTCGTTGGAAATTTCTTTTGTTTGTTTTGTTTTTATAAATAAACATAAATAATTTTACAAAAACAAAAATAATGATGATATTTTTGATAATATGTCAGGAATTATAATATTATTTAAATTTATTTATGTACAGTACAGGGTGATTTTAAAAATTAACGTCACAGTTAAAATTCTAAACAAATTGTTCAGAACTTGTGCACGTTTTTTGTTTTTTAGGCTCCTGTCGAATGTCATTCCTTTTTTTAAATATTTATATAGGACAATGATTCAATGTTGAAAAGCGATGTTGAAAGCTATAAAAGCTTACTCGCGATGTTGAAAAAGCTTCCATTTGTCATCATTATTTATTTATTTTCTCTTAAAAATGGAAAACGTGCGTTTCGGAAATGGTTCATTTAGATTAAATGATGAGAAATAGGAAAGTATAGGATTATTAAACAAGTTAAGATATATCCAACAATGTACTAGGAAATTAGAAGTAAATACTCCATTTTAGTAAAGAATTCAATACTCTATTTTACTCTACTAGTAATCTAAAAATATTTTTAAAAAATATAAATATTTTTGCAATAAATTTTTTAAGTCGAACAAGAATAATTTATTTATTTTGCACGAAACTTGGTTTGAGAACCCATGTTTTAGTTATCCGCCAGTAAAGAAATACGCTCCAACTTGAAACAAGTGTCTCTAAACAACAGCTGGAGCACTTCTGTGCCATTAAGAAATAACCCCATTAGATCACTCTGTTCACATTTAAGCTTATCTGTAGTATTACCGAAAATTATACTCCCATAACGAAAAATTGAAACTTAAATCATAAAAAAAATCACTTTACAGAATAAAAAACTGAATGGACTGGTTTTGTACAAAATTAACTCGCCATCCAATAATTTATGTTATATTCACTTTGATTACAGCAGTCTAAAATATACAAAAGTAGCAATTAAACTTTATGCTATACAATACAATCTCGCATGGGTGGAACTAGTTAAACTCGCGAAAAATGTTTTTTTTTTTATTTATTTTATAATTCTTCTTTTCGTGTTTTTTTTTTTTTTGGTCATTTGACACCCTCTGATTTTAGTCTGAGTCAGTGTTTAAGATGTTTTGTAATTATAAAATTTATACATAAATGTATATTAAATCAAATTGGAAAGTTAAAAAAGGAAATAAGGTGGGTGCTAAAGTAGAATATTGAATGTGAACCAGTACTACACGTGACAGAAACGTACGTTTTCATAAATGAATTTAAAAAAATATTATATTATGATCTATCTAAATGCATATTTTACACATATTAAAATGCGCATTTGAAAATTTGAATAAAAACTTAAATAATACACAGACTTAAATAACAATAAAGAATCTTTTAATTAAATAATTCATTACAAATTTGTAAATAATTTCATTTTTCTAAATGAAATTTCTGCTAAAATTACAAAGTAAACAGAACACATTATGTACTTTACATAATTTTAATCTAAATTTGCAGATTCAATAAAAAAAAACAAAATATTAATGAATACCTTGACGCGAAAAATGTATTAAGCGACGAAATTTTCTTTTCAAAATTAACCAATTTTTTGGATGATATGCAATGTTTGATACAAGTTTTCTTGGTTCCATTATAAATACAAAAAAAGTTAGAGGCTTTTTTAAAAAAAGTAATGTATTTATGCGACAAATTGCTCAAAAATAATCAATTATAATAAAGAACCATAAAGCTGAACGGAAAGTTTTTAGCGTTTCCTGTAAACGTTCGAAAATCTTACAATACTTTTTCGCGAGAAGGTAGCGATATTTTATAAAAATTCGTAAATAATTCTACAAAATAATAAAAAGAAGACAGACAAAAACTTGAATTAATTTAATACAAAACAAAATCAACATTTTAAAATAGACTACTAAGAAATTATATGCGATAGCATAGAATAGAAGATAAACAAGTTTTTATTTTTTTAAAAATTATTTCAAAGCTTTATGAATGCTTGCTGATATAAATTGTAAATAATAATATGTATATTGTTGTTGGGGATGGCTATTTTTAGTAAATATTGTGCCGTCATTTGTTGCGAAATTGTTGTATTACTTTTATTACTGTCTCGGAATTGACATCGGGTCCTGTGGCGCAATGGATAACGCGTCTGACTACGGATCAGAAGATTCCAGGTTCGACTCCTGGCAGGATCGAAGTAATTTTTTTTTTTAAGTTTTTTTTAAAATTTAATTTCATTAATAAATTTATTTTTAAACAAATATTTGTAATAAAATTAGTTTACAATAAAAAAAAATTTATATTTTAACTAAGAAATTGTAGCACAGAAAGAATATTTTAACTATAATGTAAATAATATGTAAAGCTTTCTGTAGGTTTAGGTCATTGTACAGTTTTCTATATGATTTTCTTATTTTTCGGACAAATAAATATACATTGTACTGTGATTAATAAATATTTTCGAAAATAATTAATTTTCCAAATTATTAATTTTATAATAGGATGTGAATAATTGATATTTTTTGTATAGTCACGGTGAATTTCACCTATCATAACCACATAAAACTAAATTTCCAACTAAAAATCTATTTACTCATTTAAAGATATAATATATTAAATATAATAATTAAATTATTTTAGTGATAATTAAAATTTTTATTATAGAATTTATTTAAATTATTCATACTTTTAAATATTAATTTTTTCAGGTTGACTTGACTTTGTTTGTCGTTTTATTTTTAAAAAAAAACAAAAAAACAAAGGCAAATTTAGTAACAATAAAAATGTGCTAATTTTTTAATTTTCAAAAGATAATTTAATTTAAAGGTGAAATTAAATTGTTTAATTATTAACAAAGGTGATGATAATGTTGATTGTACGTGTACAATTGTTCAGAAGTCACATACATATTTTGTTTTTGTTTTTATAGATTTAATAGGTTTAAAAAATTAATTAAAATATAAATATTTATACAATTTTTTTGAAAAATGATTTAGAATTTTAAAATTTAACATCTTCCTGCTTGAAAGACAACTTTATAGAAGGTTTATATTTATATAAGTAGGTGATATGAATAAATTGATCATAATAATTGAGAAATCCACAAAATATAAATTTATAATTTTCTCATCTATAAGTTTCTAAAGTTATATACTTGACATGTTAACATACTGGCTATACTGTCTGAATAATCTAACAAAGTCTGCCTGTAAAAGTACGAAATTTAGATAATAATAATGGATAATAAAATTGTTTATATCAAGAACAAAATTTCTGGATTTTCGGCATATACTCATTTCAATTTTGACATTATTTTTCAAAATATGTATATGTTTGACTGCAATCAAGGCATACAGTTCTTTGTCAGTATATGTACTGTGTAAGTTTTTCGTTAATTGAATTTATAAAAATTTAATTTAATTTCTTATAAAAAGTCAATTTTAAATATTATTTTCCATATGAATGAAATTTAAATCCCTTTAATAAATGTGTACAAACTGCAGTAAATTATAAATATAAACATGTTTTTATTCGTTTGCATTATGTTGTATGTATTTAGAACGCATGACTGCATTTTTCTAAATAATTCTTAATTTCAATCAGGAAATTCTGTTTTCAATTTCCGTATATGTTGAAATTCAAAAACACAAGTTTATACCAGTTTTGTTTTTAATTGTAAAATTTGAAGACAAATACAAATTTCACCCTAAAAAACTTTCCACAATATCTTCTACATACATATACGTATGTATGTATATCGAAATTTTATAATATTCACACCCTTCGTATACTGACGTCACATTTACTAGGGGTAGCAATATCTTTTGTTAATTTCTGCGCTAATATAAAAAATAGGGGTAAAATATAAAATCGTAGATACAAATTCTTCGTAATAGTTTTTATTACACACACAATTTTTCAGTAAATTATCATGAATATTATTATTATTTGAATATTGTGACTTAGCGTACTGTTTCCTTTAATATGATTCATTCACAAAAGCGAATAAAATGTAAAATGAATTTGTGGAAATATTCAAGTCAATTCTTGTTCATTTTTGTGGGATTTAAATTTTATTTTATGAAATATAAATATAAAAAAAAGAAATTATAAGACACAGTCACAGGTCACCGCAGTATGGAACGAGAGAAATTTATTCTGATTTTTAAATTCTTAATTAAGAATGCACACGAAATTAGCAACTTTAATGGAATGTTTATTTTTTATGGTTAAATAATTTATGGAGATTGTGCAAATAAATAATTTAAAATATGAATTTAGTTGTGGACGTTGTGGTTTTTTTAGAAAAGATTAAAAAAAATGTGTAATTAATCATTTATGAAGTAATAAATTTTGTAGGAATGGGTGGTTATTTTTTTACACATTTTTTTTATGTAATTATGAATTTGTTCAAATTCATCAGTTTAAATTCTACACAAAGCACTATTACACAAAGAACAGTTTGAAGAACGCTTTAATTATGTAATAGAATATTTTTAGTCAATTTGAGGCTAAATATTAACATGTTTCCACGTACTGAGGGTGAGTCAGGATTGAGTGGAAGCGGACGGCGATGGAACTAACAAAAAGTAAAAATATGTCAACTCAATCCCTGGATCGTAATTGGATCTCAACACGAGTTCAACTGCTCATGGAAACATAACTTAACTTTCTTTTGCTCAAAAATAAGTTGGTACATATTATGTAATTAAAACAATTATTTTTATAGTTATTAAATAAATCACTTAAATGATGAACAATAACAAAAGATTCGATTATGAATAATGTGTGTCTAATGTGAAAGGACACACTTCAATTATAAATGTGATAAATATCATAAAAATGTTATCTTAATTATAGATAATTATCATAGAAATGAAAAACATAATTATAAATAAAACAGGAACAAAACTACCACAGTTTAACAAATATAATTAAAGGAGACATATTTTTGTGAAGGGAAAAAAGTGGTAAAATAATTAAATTTATTTTAAAAGTGTTCTTAAAATACAATTTTTGGTAATACCACAATAAATATATTTATTGTGGAATAGGCCTTTTTAATATTTTAATATTTAGATTTGAAATTTGTACATTCATATTCATTTCATATTCATTTTTGGAATTTAAATTTTAGATATGTACATAATTTTATTTTGAAAAGCTATTTAATTTTAAGACTAAAAAATTTAATTTTTAAATTATAAAAACTTATCTATGGCAAAAATTAAGTACAATTTATAAATTCTAAAAATAGTCATAATATTTAATTTTTAAATAATTTAATATTCAATTAAATGACAGAACAAAATTGCAGCATTTTCTTGACAGCAATTGCAGCATCTAATATTATGTTAAATTAATGTCAGAATAATAAATGTAACCCGTTGATCTCCATTTATATTCAATGATGTTACTAGAGAACTTGTATATATTTTAAGATTAATTAATTTAAGTACATAGTTGTTAATGGTTATATAAGAAGGTATTAAACTAAAAATAAAAACAGTCAACTGAGGAGCATGTCTCAGTTGACTGTTTTTATTTTTAATAAAAACAATCAACTGAATTCATTGGTGATCAGTTGATTGTTTTTAGAAACAACAAATGATGGTTTGTTGTCACCTCCAGTGACTAACATTACAAATTTTAATTTGTAATATCAGCTTCAGCATACGAGTACAAAGGACTAATTAAATGGCAATTAAATTTTAGAATATTGAACGCATGTTTAAAATCAACTTCGTTGTACGGAAATTATTACTAGACTAGAATCCTCAACGATTAAGAACGGTCGTTCAACTGGTGAAGGTAAATATTGATTTCGCCATTCAGCTTGTTAAACATATAAACAAGTAATATGTACTACTAGGAACGGCAAATTAAGTAATGACTGATCTGGTAGCCAACGTGCTAAATAATCAATGCTATACGATAGAAAATTTAAATTACATATAGAAGCTGAATAAATAATTTTTAAATTATTAAAATATTTTCCAAAAATATCTTAAAAATTATAATGAACCCCAAATAATTTCTTGCTCTATTTTTGAATCAATATGAAAATCCTTAATTTAATTATATTAGTCATATACTCAAAAATATATTTTCTTAAAATTACCATCATAAAAATATTGTTTATATGTATACTTAAAAAATATAATATTATTTTTAGTGATTCAATTCAATCTGATTTAATAAAATTGGGGTTGCGGAACCAAAATAAAAGTTTTCCTCCATCTTAAAATAATAAAGAAAATTCCTTCGATTTAGTTTTTTGTATTTATTTTGAAACATGTCAGTTTATTTAGCATTTTTTTTTTTTGATTATTTCAATTGACTAAGAATATTTTAAATTATTTACAATTAGAAAATGGAATGTTGTCTACATACATTTATAATATTATTGCTAAATGATTTACATAAAATAAATATTATTGGCAAAAAAAAATTGTTTTTACTATACTGGATGGTGGCCAACTGTCCCAATTTATATTTTAATTGCTTCTAATTGTGAAGAAAGAAAATTGTTTTCAATTGTCAATATTATAAAATTAGAAAATATAACTAAAGATTTTAATTTTTTTTTTATATATTTACATAAATAGTTTTATTGGTGAAATTTTTCAAAATTAGAGATTATTTTACAGCATGAATGATAATTTTAAGTCAGTTTGAATTATGATTTTAAATCAATGTTCAGTTTGGTATTAATCATATTTTGATTCGGGAGGTGATTCGATATCTGAATCAAATGTCAAATCTAACTGAGAAAATTATGTTCTCCAAAATTTTCATCTTTTAATTGCTATCAGTTGATTGTCACTTTTCCAGTACTAAATAGCCTCTAAATAGCAGCGCTGCGCAGCAATAACATATTATCTTCACCTTTAGTAATTTTGAAATCAAACATTTTGGTTATTTTTATAGTGAATTAACCAAGCTTAATTTCATTCATAATACTTTGCGCACTACTCAACTTTTGATCAGAATCAAATCATAAAAGAAATACCATCAACATTTGATTCCGCAAAATTTATTAAATTCATAACAGGATTATTCAGTAGAGTAGTTGTTATATTGACAGATGAGACATCGCAAATTACCTAATGGTGATGACGTATCAAATTCTCATTTAAATTTATTACTAATTTCGAATTTTTATACAAAATTTGATTGAGCGCTGATCCGATTTGAAATATGATTATTTTTACATCCCGGTTTTACTCACAAACTCACCCTGTTCCCTAATAATACACTTTAGATTTATTTGAAGTCGGTATGGTGCCGACTAAAAATTTGCACAATTTTGCAATAAAAACTTTATTTTAATTTATTTTTAAATATAATATCAAAAGCTTTTTGAAATTCTTTTTTGAAAACTGAGACTTTTCTATTTCTAAATTTTGATCAATTAGATTTTTCCTGTATATAAAAGAAGACCCACTGACTTAGAATTTCAAGAATTTTCAATATAAAATTAATTCAGAGTGGAACCAAAAATAGCTCTAAAATATTTTATTGGGAAATTTAGAACAGTCAAATAAAAATGTAATTAGAAATTTATAATTTTTGCTGAAATTTCACCTAATAATGTTTTTAATGTTTTTTGAACAGATTTTAATTAAATTTTAAGAATTTAATTTGTGTCTGTACTTTTGCCACAAGTTACTTTACTAGATAAAAGAAAAATAGATCATTTTATTTATGTCATAGATGGGGATTTTTAAATCACATTTATAATATTATAACTATTCTAATATATGTACATATACCTGAAATGAACCACCTTGAACTATTAAAATTATCACACGGAAACTATGTATATTTTGGTTTCACAAAAATTAATAGAACTAACAACAAAAATTCTAATCACAAGTTTTTATTATGTTGTGGCGCAAATTAAAAGGTTTTTATTTTGTTGTATTTTGTGATAAGTTATCACACATATAAATTTCTAATACAAATTTATGTTGATTATTACAAAAAAAAAAAAAATACATAAATTTTATTGTCAACAATAAAATAATAATAAAAAACCGCATATGGAACGACAAAAAATAATAATTTCAACAAAAAAAAACCTAATGTTAGATAGAAAATTTTGACGAAATGCGTAACACCTGATTAATTTATATAAATTATTTAAATAAATTTATGAAAAATATGTTTTATTTAAATAATAATGTATCTATCTACATACATATGCTATACATATAGTAAAATTTTTTAAAATAAATTTAGCTCGTTAATCGCTTTTTAGCAACAATATTTCGTCACATTTTAATTAGATTTTGCTTACAGAAATAACAACAAAATTCTTATTTTGTTTATATTATAAAAATCTGCGACTTAAAATTTTATTTAATTATTATGAAATACATATACATATGTATAATACATTTTAAAATATTTTAGCAGCGTTTTTATATATTTTGCGTTCTATCCGCAAAGTCACGTCAGCTATTTTAAAATTTTCGATAATACTTTCAGTGTATAATTTCTTATAAATTATTCTAGAATTATAGGGATAAAATCTACAATTTTTAAATTAAAAAATAAAGATAATAAGTTCGTGCGCATTCATACAACGATGCTATAAAAAGGAATTCTGTATTATGATGTCGCAAGTAAAAGACAAAACAGATCTGCCCGTATAGATAGCAAAAGGTTAATTGCATCCGAATTTTATTTTGTCAATTTGGTGGGATATGTACGGTGTGTGTCATCCACTTTGAAACCAATTAAACGATTAATGCCGGTGTTTATGGTCTTATTGGATTGTACTTAAGGGGTTAAAAAGTTATTTCTCGAACAATATAGCCACCTTGTAATCGCAAAAGCTAATAGCAAGCTTACTATAAGTGATTTAACTGTAAGCTTCAATAACACTAAATGGTATTATTTGTTTCTGTGAAGTTGTTACTCAATAAAGCTGTATATTTCTTAATATTGTCCTTAATGTTTATCGTTTAAGTATAGAAAATTGTAAGAAATTAAGTTACGGTGCATCTACCAGAAACGTTTTAATTGAAAAGAATTTATTATTATACACAAATTGATGTTCCATTAAATCTAGAATATGGAGTAATATCCAAAATTGTTGCAAATTAGTATAAAAATCCGAAATTAGTAATAAATTTAAACGAAAATTTAATACGTCATCAGCATTAGGTAATTTGCGATGTCTCATCTGTCAATATAACAACTACTCCACTGAATAATCCTATTATAAATTTCATAAAAAAAATCTGGTAAATAATGAATTGGGGTTATAAAGATTTTTTTGTGAAGTGAATATAATTTTGATAAAATAATCCCAATATAATTTTGATGAGATGACTCCATCTGTAAAATATTCTGAATTTATATTTCAAATTAAACTCAATATGAATCTTGAAACTGAATATTTTTCAAAATTGAATTTACACAATTTTGAAATTACTTTAATTTGTACATACATTGAGTATTATTCATATATGGAAAAATCCAATAAATTAAAATCTAGAGAAGATAATTATTGTTAATCACAGTCTCTGTAGGGTGCAATGACATAAACCCATAAACTCTTAACTAGGTAAAAAAATATATATATCTAACGAAATTCGTAAATTATACTTTCAATTGCTTTAAATTATTATTAAATAATTTCAAACTTTTATAATTGGCTTTACTAGTTTATTCTAAACTGTTTTTTTTATGATCATAAGGTAAAATATTATAATGAAAAAAAATATAATTTATTTCATCTTTCACATTTTTTATGTTAACCAGACATTTTGCATTAAATTATGTTTTTTTAAAAAAAAATTACATTTTGTTTAGTAGGACAAATAAACATATAATTTCTAAACAGATTGTAATTAAAATTAAAATATGTATTTATTTAAAAAATAAATTTTGATTTAATTGAAAAATATTGTTGATTACATAGTTGCTTTAATCATGAATAAATGAAATATAATAATTAATGATTGGCAACAATGTGTGAAATCGAGGACAGATGATGTATATGTATACTTTTTCTTAAACTACATAAATAGTATTTTGCAAACTATCCAATTCATTTAAATAAAAATAACTTACAACTTCCGCTTTTCTTCATATCATTTGAGATCACAGCCCACGTCCTTCACATACTACACAGATAACAAAAAAAAAAAATGTAAACAAAAAATAAAAAAATAAAACAGATTTTTACCCAAAAATACAATAATGATTCCTACCTCAAAACATTTTTCAGGTACGTATACTCTTTTATTTCATATACAACTCAGCACACAGAAACAACACCTTGAAAATAATCTTAATTTAGCAAAATGATGAAAATTTATTCAAATCTTACTAATAAAATAATAATTTGAATACAGAGCAAAAAGCAAATTTATTTATAAATACAACAATTTTATTTTAATTAAATATTGCAAAAAAAATGAAGCTTTAGTTTTGTTTCTATACGAAAATTTGTTTTTATGTACATATGTAGCTAAACAGAATGATGAAAATTTCCAATGATGAAATTTTCTCTCACATTACTTGAAAATTAGATTTTGGCTTTAAAAAGTATATAAATATTTGCTTTAAAATTCAATAAATTGTTTTCTCGATTTTAAAAATAGATTTGCAAAATATTAAAAATAAAATTATATTTATAGGTGAAGTGGGTGGAAAGCTGATGGAGTAACGATGCCGTATAAAGTATTTTAATGCATATAGTAAAATTGTACAATGCTCTTTTTTTTTGTTGTTGTGTGAGGGTGGTAAAGAGATGTTATATTTTTTTTGTTAATGTATATATTTTTTATTCTGTTTTATCTAGTTCTGAAATATTGTTTACTAGTGTCTGGAGCAAAATTATTTAAATTCATTAACATTAAAAGATTCGTGGCAAAAGTTCATTATCTATGGAGGTTTTATTCAAGAAAATTTTATACATACAGTAATAAATTCAGACGTTTATTAAATATTACAAAAATGGAGTAATTCCGAAATGTTAAGTTTTTATGTTTTGAATAGAAATTGTATTGGAGATTTACTACATTTTTAATGATTAGAGTTTTTGAACAACTGTTGGCTATAAATCGCTACAGATCCAAATATCAAATTAAGTGAACTTAATTTTTTTTTTACCTTGCTTTACCTTACTTTCAAAATTGACAGATCAATTGTAAAATCTGCGCTAAATTTGCCAAAATATGATAATTACTTTTAGAAAATTATAAAGAAGCCTTGATTTTGATTGGTTCAATCATGAAATTTTCCAAAAATACGGAAATTTTTCATTATGTTAAATAAAAATTTATCATCTTGTTGTAAATTTGTAAAATGGCAGTTTACCATTCGAAAACAGAACTTATTGCAAAGTGTTGAAACGTTAATATCATGTAAATTTTCACAAATAAATATACGAAACTCTCTTGAACTGTACTTCGAATTCTTGACTTTTCTCATTTCTTAAGAAATTTGTGTAAAATTGTTGAAAAGTTTAGAGGATAATGATGTTTACTGACATGTTCTCAGTTGCATAAACGTAAGTCCATGACATAAAAACATGACTACAACTTAACACCTATTTTTGAAAAAAAAATTTCTTTTTCTAAATACACGTACGTATATTTGTTCTGGAAAATACACATACGTATTTTAGTATGTATTTAAAATCTACATACAGAACAGAATTAGGTGTATTTGCAATTATATCTCATTTTACAAAAATGTCACTTAACACCATCATTCTCTAATAGGGTTTCTAACTACCCAAATACTCGACTCGGACTCGTCGAGTATTTGGGTAGTTACACGGACTCGGGACTCTAATACTCGACGAGTCCAAATTTTTAAAATTAAAGAAAAAAAACGTCAATCGATTTATTAAATTTCATTGTCGCTTACGCTGACGTTCAGCATAATTAATTTTGAAGAATTTTTTTTAAATTATATTTTTTTTTGTTGTAAATAATTTTAATTTTTAATTTAAAAAAAAACATAACAAAAATAAACAAAATCTCATACCTCCCCTAACACATTAGTATACCTCACCAAGGGAGAAACCCAGGCTTATATTAATATTCATTCTACAATGTTGGTTTAGCGAGAAATTTCTTTGTACGAATTCGCAGAACAACGGCACTTTTATTTTTTAACGTATAAAAAACAATCAGAAGACTGTAAAACTCAATAATGAATGTAATTAAAAATTAAATCCATTTCATACGTGGTAAGACTGTAGCTAGTGTAAGTTAGTAAAAGTAAAATTAATTTCAAAAAATAATTCAATATCCCACATTTGTACCTTCTAAACAGGCTTTAGACTTAGCCACACAATTATTAAAAAGACTTTACCAAGTAGATGATAATAATGAATCAACGAAAACTTCGCCAGACCAAGACTTAATAATAGTTGAAAATCAAAACGCTAAAACTTTGACAATGAAGCAAGAGCTTGAAATAATTTTGAAAAACGCAGCTGAACCTCAACCTGCAAAAGTGTCCGCGATTTATAGCAAACTAAAACAAGAATTTTTGCTTTTCAGAAATACTGGAAAACGAACTAGTTATCTTGATGATCTGTGCAGCGCACTTTCGCCTATAAAACCAACTTCAACTTCTAATGAAAGAACGTTTTCAATTAGTGGCAACTTCTGCACTAAAATCAGATCACGACTTGCTGACAAATCTCTCAATTCATTAGTTTTTTTGAAATATTTGAACGTTAAACCAAAAAATTAAAAAAGTAATTAAAAACAATTATATAGTTTGAAAGCTTATTAAGTTTTGAAAATAAATGAATTAATTGATAAAATTGAGTACATTTTCTATTCAATTTCTTGGCACGACCATTAAAGCACAAATTTCAGTTGAATTGAAAATCATATAATATTATTTTATCAGATTCTTGTAATATTTTTTGTTAAAGACACCGGACTCAACTCGGAATCGACCAGTTTTTTTAATTTTGGACTCGGACTCGTCGAGTCTTAAAAACCCGAGTTTTCAGAAACCCTAACAAAACATCAGAGTTTGTAGCAAAACAATGAAAACCCTTAAAACTGAAAGCAATCCACACATATTTGATATCTCAGCGTAGGGAATTTAATTTCTAGCGCATTTCCGAAGACCTTTTTGTAAAATATTCAAAATTCCCGACAAATCGGGAAAATATGGAAATTTAATTATATTCTATACAAAACATGAGAATTTGTAGCAAAAAAATGAAAACCCTTAAAACTAAAAGCAATCCCCACATATTTGGTATCTCCGTGTAGGGAATTTAATTTCTAGCGCATTTCCGAAGACCTTTTCGAAAAATATACAAAATTGGCCGAGAAATCGGGAAAATATCGAAATTTAAAGAGATTCAATACAAAACATCAGAATTTGTAGCAAAAAAATGAAAACCCTTAAAACTGAAAGCAATCCCCACATATTTGGTATTTCCGTGTAGGGAATTTATTTTCTAGCGCATTTATGAAGACCTTTTCGAAAAATATTCAAAATTGCCCGAGAAATCGGGAAAATATGGAAATTTAATGAGATTTAATACAAAACATCGGAATTTGTAGCAAAAAAATGAAAACCCTTAAAACTGAAAGCAATCCCCACATATTTGGTATTTCCGTGTAGGGAATTTAGTTTCTAGCGCATTTCCGAAGACCTTTTCGAAAAATATACAAAATTGGCCGAGAAATCGGGAAAATATCGAAATTTAAAGAGATTCAATACAAAACATCAGAATTTGTAGCAAAAAAATGAAAACCCTTAAAACGGAAAGCAATCCCCACATATTTGGTATTTCCGTGTAGGGAATTTATTTTCTAGCGCATTTCCGAAGACCTTTTCGAAAAATATTCAAAATTGCCCGAGAAATCGGGAAAATATGGAAATTTAATGATCCCCACATATTGGTCCCCACATATTTGGTATTTCCGTGTAGGGAATTTATTTTCTAGCGCATTTCCGAAGACCTTTTCGAAAAATATTCAAAATTGCCCGAGAAATCGGGAAAATATGCAAATTTAATGAGATTTAATATAAAACATCGGAATTTGTAGCAAAAAAATGAAAACCCTTAAAACTGAAAGCAATCCCCACATATTTGGTATTTCCGTGTAGGGAATTTAGTTTCTAGCGCATTTCCGAAGACCTTTTCGAAAAATATTTAAAATTGGCCGAGAAATCGGGAAAATATCGAAATTTAAAGAGATTCAATACAAAACATCAGAATTTGTAGCCAAAAATTGAAAACCCTTAAAACTGAAAGCAATCCCCACATATTTGGTATTTCCGTGTAGGGAATTTAATTTCTACCGCATTTCCGAAGACCTTTTCGAAAAATATTCAAAATTGGCCGAGAAATCGGGAAAATATGGAAATTTAATGAGATTCAATACAAAACATCGGAATTTGTAGGAAAAAAAATGAAAACCCTTAAAACTGAAAGCAATTCCCACATATTTGGTATTTCCGTGTAGGGAATTTAATTTCTAGCGCATTTCCGAAGACCTTTTCGAAAAATATACAAAATTGGCCGAGAAATCGGGAAAATATCGAAATTTAAAGAGATTCAATACAAAACATCAGAATTTGTAGCAAAAAAATGAAAACCCGTAAAACTGAAAGCAATCCCACATATTTGGTATTTCCGTGTAGGGAATTTATTTTCTAGCGCATTTCCGAAGACCTTTTCGAAAAATATTCAAAATTGCCCGAGAAATCGGGAAAATATGGAAATTTAATGATCCCCACATATTGGTCCCCACATATTTGGTATTTCCGTGTAGGGAATTTATTTTCTAGCGCATTTCCGAAGACCTTGTCGAAAAATATTCAAAATTGCCCGAGAAATCGGGAAAATATGCAAATTTAATGAGATTTAATATAAAACATCGGAATTTGTAGCAAAAAAATGAAAACCCTTAAAACTGAAAGCAATCTCCACATATTTGGTATTTCCGTGTAGGGAATTTAGTTTCTAGCGCATTTCCGAAGACCTTTTCGAAAAATATACAAAATTGGCCGAGAAATCGGGAAAATATCGAAATTTAAAGAGATTCAATACAAAACATCAGAATTTGTAGCAAAAAAATGAAAACCCTTAAAACTGAAAGCAATCCCCACATATTTGGTATTTCCGTGTAGGGAATTTATTTTCTAGCGCATTTCCGAAGACCTTTTCGAAAAATATTCAAAATTGCCCGAGAAATCGGGAAAATATGGAAATTTAATGATCCCCACATATTGGTCCCCACATATTTGGTATTTCCGTGTAGGGAATTTATTTTCTAGCGCATTTCCGAAGACCTTTTCGAAAAATATTCAAAATTGCCCGAGAAATCGGGAAAATATGCATATTTAATGAGATTTAATATAAAACATCGGAATTTGTAGCAAAAAAATGAAAACCCTTAAAACTGAAAGCAATCCCCACATATTTGGTATTTCCGTGTAGGGAATTTAATTTCTACCGCATTTCCGAAGACCTTTTCGAAAAATATTCAAAATTGGCCGAGAAATCGGGAAAATATGGAAATTTAATGAGATTCAATACAAAACATCGGAATTTGTAGGAAAAAAAATGAAAACCCTTAAAACTGAAAGCAATCCCCACATATTTGGAATTTCCGTGTAGGGAATTTAATTTCTAGCGCATTTCCGAAGACCTTTTCGAAAAATATACAAAATTGGCCGAGAAATCGGGAAAATATCGAAATTTAAAGAGATTCAATACAAAACATCAGAATTTGTAGCAAAAAAATGAAAACCCGTAAAACTGAAAGCAATCCCACATATTTGGTATTTCCGTGTAGGGAATTTATTTTCTAGCGCATTTCCGAAGACCTTTTCGAAAAATATTCAAAATTGCCCGAGAAATCGGGAAAATATGGAAATTTAATGATCCCCACATATTGGTCCCCACATATTTGGTATTTCCGTGTAGGGAATTTATTTTCTAGCGCATTTCCGAAGACCTTTTCGAAAAATATTCAAAATTGCCCGAGAAATCGGGAAAATATGCAAATTTAATGAGATTTAATATAAAACATCGGAATTTGTAGCAAAAAAATGAAAACCCTTAAAACTGAAAGCAATCCCCACATATTTGGTATTTCCGTGTAGGGAATTTAGTTTCTAGCGCATTTCCGAAGACCTTTTCGAAAAATATTTAAAATTGGCCGAGAAATCGGGAAAATATCGAAATTTAAAGAGATTCAATACAAAACATCAGAATTTGTAGCCAAAAATTGAAAACCCTTAAAACTGAAAGCAATCCCCACATATTTGGTATTTCCGTGTAGGGAATTTAATTTCTACCGCATTTCCGAAGACCTTTTCGAAAAATATTCAAAATTGGCCGAGAAATCGGGAAAATATGGAAATTTAATGAGATTCAATACAAAACATCGGAATTTGTAGGAAAAAAAATGAAAACCCTTAAAACTGAAAGCAATTCCCACATATTTGGTATTTCCGTGTAGGGAATTTAATTTCTAGCGCATTTCCGAAGACCTTTTCGAAAAATATACAAAATTGGCCGAGAAATCGGGAAAATATCGAAATTTAAAGAGATTCAATACAAAACATCAGAATTTGTAGCAAAAAAATGAAAACCCGTAAAACTGAAAGCAATCCCACATATTTGGTATTTCCGTGTAGGGAATTTATTTTCTAGCGCATTTCCGAAGACCTTTTCGAAAAATATTCAAAATTGCCCGAGAAATCGGGAAAATATGGAAATTTAATGATCCCCACATATTGGTCCCCACATATTTGGTATTTCCGTGTAGGGAATTTATTTTCTAGCGCATTTCCGAAGACCTTGTCGAAAAATATTCAAAATTGCCCGAGAAATCGGGAAAATATGCAAATTTAATGAGATTTAATATAAAACATCGGAATTTGTAGCAAAAAAATGAAAACCCTTAAAACTGAAAGCAATCTCCACATATTTGGTATTTCCGTGTAGGGAATTTAGTTTCTAGCGCATTTCCGAAGACCTTTTCGAAAAATATACAAAATTGGCCGAGAAATCGGGAAAATATCGAAATTTAAAGAGATTCAATACAAAACATCAGAATTTGTAGCAAAAAAATGAAAACCCTTAAAACTGAAAGCAATCCCCACATATTTGGTATTTCCGTGTAGGGAATTTATTTTCTAGCGCATTTCCGAAGACCTTTTCGAAAAATATTCAAAATTGCCCGAGAAATCGGGAAAATATGGAAATTTAATGATCCCCACATATTGGTCCCCACATATTTGGTATTTCCGTGTAGGGAATTTATTTTCTAGCGCATTTCCGAAGACCTTTTCGAAAAATATTCAAAATTGCCCGAGAAATCGGGAAAATATGCATATTTAATGAGATTTAATATAAAACATCGGAATTTGTAGCAAAAAAATGAAAACCCTTAAAACTGAAAGCAATCCCCACATATTTGGTATTTCCGTGTAGGGAATTTAATTTCTAGCGCATTTCCGAAGACCTTTTCGAAAAATATTCAAAATTGGCCGAGAAATCGGGAAAATATGGAAATTTAATGAGATTCAATACAAAACATCGGAATTTGTAGGAAAAAAAATGAAAACCCTTAAAACTGAAAGCAATCCCCACATATTTGGAATTTCCGTGTAGGGAATTTAATTTCTAGCGCATTTCCGAAGACCTTTTCGAAAAATATACAAAATTGGCCGAGAAATCGGGAAAATATCGAAATTTAAAGAGATTCAATACAAAACATCAGAATTTGTAGCAAAAAAATGAAAACCCGTAAAACTGAAAGCAATCCCACATATTTGGTATTTCCGTGTAGGGAATTTATTTTCTAGCGCATTTCCGAAGACCTTTTCGAAAAATATTCAAAATTGCCCGAGAAATCGGGAAAATATGGAAATTTAATGATCCCCACATATTGGTCCCCACATATTTGGTATTTCCGTGTAGGGAATTTATTTTCTAGCGCATTTCCGAAGACCTTTTCGAAAAATATTCAAAATTGCCCGAGAAATCGGGAAAATATGCAAATTTAATGAGATTTAATATAAAACATCGGAATTTGTAGCAAAAAAATGAAAACCCTTAAAACTGAAAGCAATCCCCACATATTTGGTATTTCCGTGTAGGGAATTTAGTTTCTAGCGCATTTCCGAAGACCTTTTCGAAAAATATTTAAAATTGGCCGAGAAATCGGGAAAATATCGAAATTTAAAGAGATTCAATACAAAACATCAGAATTTGTAGCCAAAAATTGAAAACCCTTAAAACTGAAAGCAATCCCCACATATTTGGTATTTCCGTGTAGGGAATTTAATTTCTATCTTATTTCCGAAGACCTTTTCGAATAATATTCAAAATTGGCCGATAAATCGGGAAAATATTGAAATTTAATGAGATTCAATACAAAACATCGGAATTTGTAGGAAAAAAAATGAAAACCCTTAAAACTGAAAGCAATCCCCACATATTTGGTATTTCCGTGTAGGGAATTTAATTTCTAGCGCATTTCCGAAGACCTTTTCGAAAAATATACAAAATTGGCCGAGAAATCGGGAAAATATCGAAATTTAAAGAGATTCAATACAAAACATCAGAATTTGTAGAAAAAATGAAAACCCGTAAAACTGAAAGCAATCCCACATATTTGGTATTTCCGTGTAGGGAATTTATTTTCTAGCGCATTTCCGAAGACCTTTTCGAAAAATATTCAAAATTGCCCGAGAAATCGGGAAAATATGGAAATTTAATGATCCCCACATATTGGTCCCCACATATTTGGTATTTCCGTGTAGGGAATTTATTTTCTAGCGCATTTCCGAAGACCTTTTCGAAAAATATTCAAAATTGCCCGAGAAATCGGGAAAATATCGAAATTTAAAGAGATTCAATACAAAACATCAGAATTTGTAGCCAAAAATTGAAAACCCTTAAAACTGAAAGCAATCCCCACATATTTGGTATTTCCGTGTAGGGAATTTAGTTTCTAGCGCATTTCCGAAGACCTTTTTGAAAAATATTTAAAATTGGCCGAGAAATCGGGAAAATATCGAAATTTAAAGAGATTCAATACAAAACATCAGAATTTGTAGCCAAAAATTGAAAACCCTTAAAACTGAAAGCAATCCCCACATATTTGGTATTTCCGTGTAGGGAATTTAATTTCTAGCGCATTTCCGAAGACCTTTTCGAAAAATATTCAAAATTGGCCGAGAAATCGGGAAAATATGGAAATTTAATGAGATTCAATACAAAACATCGGAATTTGTAGGAAAAAAATGAAAACCCTTAAAACTGAAAGCAATCCCCACATATTTGGTATTTCCGTGTAGGGAATTTAATTTCTAGCGCATTTCCGAAGACCTTTTCGAAAAATATACAAAATTGGCCGAGAAATCGGGAAAATATCGAAATTTAAAGAGATTCAATACAAAACATCAGAATTTGTAGCAAAAAAATGAAAACCCGTAAAACTGAAAGCAATCCCACATATTTGGTATTTCCGTGTAGGGAATTTATTTTCTAGCGCATTTCCGAAGACCTTTTCGAAAAATATTCAAAATTGCCCGAGAAATCGGGAAAATATGGAAATTTAATGATCCCCACATATTGGTCTTTCCGTGTAGGGAATTTATTTTCTAGCGCATTTCCGAAGACCTTTTCGAAAAATATTCAAAATTGCCCGAGAAATCGGGAAAATATGCAAATTTAATGAGATTTAATATAAAACATCAGAATTTGTAGCAAAAAAATGAAAACCCTTAAAACTGAAAGCAATCCCCACATATTTGGTATTTCCGTGTAGGGAATTTAGTTTCTAGCGCATTTCCGAAGACCTTTTCGAAAAATATTTAAAATTGGCCGAGAAATCGGGAAAATATCGAAATTTAAAGAGATTCAATACAAAACATCAGAATTTGTAGCCAAAAATTGAAAACCCTTAAAACTGAAAGCAATCCCCACATATTTGGTATTTCCGTGTAGGGAATTTAATTTCTACCGCATTTCCGAAGACCTTTTCGAAAAATATTCAAAATTGGCCGAGAAATCGGGAAAATATGGAAATTTAATGAGATTCAATACAAAACATCGGAATTTGTAGGAAAAAAAATGAAAACCCTTAAAACTGAAAGCAATCCCCACATATTTGGTATTTCCGTGTAGGGAATTTAATTTCTAGCGCATTTCCGAAGACCTTTTCGAAAAATATACAAAATTGGCCGAGAAATCGGGAAAATATCGAAATTTAAAGAGATTCAATACAAAACATCAGAATTTGTAGCAAAAAAATGAAAACCCGTAAAACTGAAAGCAATCCCACATATTTGGTATTTCCGTGTAGGGAATTTATTTTCTAGCGCATTTCCGAAGACCTTTTCGAAAAATATTCAAAATTGCCCGAGAAATCGGGAAAATATGGAAATTTAATGATCCCCACATATTGGTCCCCACATATTTGGTATTTCCGTGTAGGGAATTTATTTTCTAGCGCATTTCCGAAGACCTTTTCGAAAAATATTCAAAATTGCCCGAGAAATCGGGAAAATATGGAAATTTAATGAGATTTAATATAAAACATCGGAATTTGTAGCAAAAAAATGAAAACCCTTAAAACTGAAAGCAATCTCCACATATTTGGTATTTCCGTGTAGGGAATTTAGTTTCTAGCGCATTTCCGAAGACCTTTTCGAAAAATATACAAAATTGGCCGAGAAATCGGGAAAATATCGAAATTTAAAGAGATTCAATACAAAACATCAGAATTTGTAGCAAAAAAATGAAAACCCTTAAAACTGAAAGCAATCCCCACAAATTTGGTATTTCCGTGTAGGGAATTTATTTTCTAGCGCATTTCCGAAGACCTTTTCGAAAAATATTCAAAATTGCCCGAGAAATCGGGAAAATATGGAAATTTAATGATCCCCACATATTGGTCCCCACATATTTGGTATTTCAGTGTAGGGAATTTATTTTCTAGCGCATTTCCGAAGACCTTTTCGAAAAATATTCAAAATTGCCCGAGAAATCGGGAAAATATGCAAATTTAATGAGATTTAATATAAAACATCGGAATTTGTAGCAAAAAAATGAAAACCCTTAAAACTGAAAGCAATCCCCACATATTTGGTATTTCCGTGTAGGGAATTTAGTTTCTAGCGCATTTCCGAAGACCTTTTCGAAAAATATTTAAAATTGGCCGAGAAATCGGGAAAATATCGAAATTTAAAGAGATTCAATACAAAACATCAGAATTTGTAGCCAAAAATTGAAAACCCTTAAAACTGAAAGCAATCCCCACATATTTGGTATTTCCGTGTAGGGAATTTAATTTCTACCGCATTTCCGAAGACCTTTTCGAAAAATATTCAAAATTGGCCGAGAAATCGGCAAAATATGGAAATTTAATGAGATTCAATACAAAACATCGGAATTTGTAGGAAAAAAAATGAAAACCCTTAAAACTGAAAGTAATCCCCACATATTTGGTATTTCCGTGTAGGGAATTTAATTTCTAGCGCATTTCCGAAGACCTTTTCGAAAAATATACAAAATTGGCCGAGAAATCGGGAAAATATCGAAATTTAAAGAGATTCAATACAAAACATCAGAATTTGTAGCAAAAAAATGAAAACCCGTAAAACTGAAAGCAATCCCACATATTTGGTATTTCCGTGTAGGGAATTTATTTTCTAGCGCATTTCCGAAGACCTTTTCGAAAAATATTCAAAATTGCCCGAGAAATCGGGAAAATATGGAAATTTAATGACATTCAATACAAAACATCGGAATTTGTAGCAAAAAAATGAAAACCCTTAAAACTGAAAGCAATCCCCACATATTTGGTATTTCCGTGTAGGGAATTTAATTTCTAGCGCATTTCCGAAGACCTTTTCGAAAAATATTCAAAATTGGCCGAGAAATCGGGAAAATATCGAAATTTAAAGAGATTCAATACAAAACATCAGAATTTGTAGGAAAAAAATGAAAACCCTTAAAACTGAAAGCAATCCGCACATATTTGGTATTTCCGTGTAGGGAATTTAATTTCTAGCGCATTTCCGAAGACCTTTTCGAAAAATATTCAAAATTGCCCGAGAAATCGGGAAAATATGGAAATTTAATGAGATTCAATACAAAACATCGGAATTTGTAGCAAAAAATGAAAACCCTTAAAACTGAAAGCAATCCCCACATATTTGGTATTTCCGTGTAGAGAATTTAATTGCTAGCGCACTTCCGAAGACCTTTTCGCAAAATATTCAAAATTGGCCGAGAAATCGGGAAAATATCGAAATTTAAAGAGATTCAATACAAAACATCAGAATTTGTAGCAAAAAAATGAAAACCCTTAAAACTGAAAGCAATCCCCACATATTTGGTATTTCCGTGTAGGGAATTTAATTTCTAGCGCATTTCCGAAGACCTTTTCGAAAAATATTCAAAATTGGCCGAGAAATCGGGAAAATATGGAAATTTAATGAGATTCAATACAAAACATCGGAATTTGTAGCAAAAAAATGAAAACTCTTAAAACTGAAAGCAATCCCCACATATTTGGTATTTCCGTGTAGAAAATTTAATTTCTAGCGCATTTCCGAAGACCTTTTCGAAAAATATTCAAAATTTCCCGAGAAATCGGGAAAATATGGAAATTTAATTAGATTCAATACAAAACATCGGAATTTGTAGCAAAAAAATGAAAACCCTTAAAACTGAAAGCAATCCCCACATATTTGGTATTTCCGTGTAGGGAATTTAATTTCTAGCGCATTTCCGAAGATCTTTTCGAAAAATATACAAAATTGGCAGAGAAATCGGGAAAATATCGAAATTTAAAGAGATTCAATACAAAACATCAGAATTTGTAGCAAAAAAATGAAAACCATTAAAACTGAAAGCAACCCCCACATATTTGGTATTGCCGTGTAGGGAATTTAATTTCTAGCGCATTTCCGAAGACCTTTTCGAAAAATATTCAAAATTGGCCGAGAAATCGAGAAAATATGGTAATTTATTGAGATTCAATACAAAACATCGGAATTTGTAGCAAAAAAAATCATAACCCTTAAAACTGAAAGCAATCCCCACATATTTGGTATTTCCGTGTAGGGAATTTAATTTCTAGCGCATTTCCGAAGACCTTTTCGAAAAATATTCAAAATTGCCCGAGAAATCGGGAAAATAAGGAAATTTAATGAGATTCAATACAAAACATCAGAATTTGTAGCAAAAAATGAAAACCCTTAAAACTGAAAGCAATCCCCACATATTTGGTTATTCCGTGTAGGGAATTTATTTTCTAGCGCATTTCCGAAGACCTTTTCGAAAAATATTGAAAATTGCCCGAGAAATCGGGAAAATATCGATATTTAAAGAGATTCAATACAAAACATCAGAATTTGTAGCAAAAAAATGAAAACCCTTAAAACTGAAAGCAATCCCCATATATTTGGTATTTCCGTGTAGGGAATTTAATTTCTAGCGCATTTCCGAAGACCTTTTCGAAAAATATTCAAAATTGGCCGAGAAATCGGAAAAAAAAGGAAATTTAATGAGATTCAATACAAAACATCGGAATTTGTAGCAAAAAAATGAAAACTCTTAAAACTGAAAGCAATCCCCACATATTTGGTATTTCCGTGTAGAAAATTTAATTTCTAGCGCATTTCCGAAGACCTTTTCGAAAAATATTCAAAATTTCCCGAGAAATCGGGAAAATATGGAAATTTAATTAGATTCAATACAAAACATCGGAATTTGTAGCAAAAAAATGAAAACCCTTAAAACTGAAAGCAATCCCCACATATTTGGTATTTCCGTGTAGGGAATTTAATTTCTAGCGCATTTCCGAAGATCTTTTCGAAAAATATACAAAATTGGCAGAGAAATCGGGAAAATATCGAAATTTAAAGAGATTCAATACAAAACATCAGAATTTGTAGCAAAAAAATGAAAACCATTAAAACTGAAAGCAACCCCCACATATTTGGTATTGCCGTGTAGGGAATTTAATTTCTAGCGCATTTCCGAAGACCTTTTCGAAAAATATTCAAAATTGGCCGAGAAATCGAGAAAATATGGAAATTTATTGAGATTCAATACAAAACATCGGAATTTGTAGCAAAAAAAATCATAACCCTTAAAACTGAAAGCAATCCCCACATATTTGGTATTTCCGTGTAGGGAATTTAATTTCTAGCGCATTTCCGAAGACCTTTTCGAAAAATATTCAAAATTGCCCGAGAAATCGGGAAAATAAGGAAATTTAATGAGATTCAATACAAAACATCAGAATTTGTAGCAAAAAATGAAAACCCTTAAAACTGAAAGCAATCCCCACATATTTGGTATTTCCGTGTAGGGAATTTATTTTCTAGCGCATTTCCGAAGACCTTTTCGAAAAATATTCAAAATTGCCCGAGAAATCGGGAAAATATCGATATTTAAAGAGATTCAATACAAAACATCAGAATTTGTAGCAAAAAATGAAAACCCTTAAAACTGAAAGCAATCCCCACATATTTGGTATTTCCGTGTAGGGAATTTATTTTCTAGCGCATTTCCGAAGACCTTTTCGAAAAATATTCAAAATTGCCCGAGAAATCGGGAAAATATCGATATTTAAAGAGATTCAATACAAAACATCGGAATTTGTAGCAAAAAAATGAAAACCCTTAAAACTGAAAGCAATCCCCACATATTTGGTATTTCCGTGTAGGGAATTTAATTTCTAGCGCATTTCCGAAGATCTTTTCGAAAAATATACAAAATTGGCAGAGAAATCGGGAAAATATCGAAATTTAAAGAGATTCAATACAAAACATCAGAATTTGTAGCAAAAAAATGAAAACCATTAAAACTGAAAGCAACCCCCACATATTTGGTATTGCCGTGTAGGGAATTTAATTTCTAGCGCATTTCCGAAGACCTTTTCGAAAAATATTCAAAATTGGCCGAGAAATCGAGAAAATATGGAAATTTATTGAGATTCAATAAAAAACATCGGAATTTGTAGCAAAAAAAATCATAACCCTTAAAACTGAAAGCAATCCCCACATATTTGGTATTTCCGTGTAGGGAATTTAATTTCTAGCGCATTTCCGAAGACCTTTTCGAAAAATATTCAAAATTGCCCGAGAAATCGGGAAAATAAGGAAATTTAATGAGATTCAATACAAAACATCAGAATTTGTAGCAAAAAATGAAAACCCTTAAAACTGAAAGCAATCCCCACATATTTGGTATTTCCGTGTAGGGAATTTATTTTCTAGCGCATTTCCGAAGACCTTTTCGAAAAATATTCAAAATTGCCCGAGAAATCGGGAAAATATCGATATTTAAAGAGATTCAATACAAAACATCAGAATTTGTAGCAAAAAAATGAAAACCCTTAAAACTGAAAGCAATCCCCATATATTTGGTATTTCCGTGTAGGGAATTTAATTTCTAGCGCATTTCCGAAGACCTTTTCGAAAAATATTCAAAATTGGCCGAGAAATCGGAAAAAAAAGGAAATTTAATGAGATTCAATACAAAACATCGGAATTTGTAGCAAAAAAATGAAAACCCTTAAAAGTGAAAGCAATCCCCACATATTTGGTATTTCCGTGTAGGGAATTTATTTTCTAGCGCATTTCCGAAGACCTTTTCGAAAAATATTCAAAATTGCCCGAGAAATCGGGAAAATAAGGAAATTTAATGAGATTCAATACAAAACATCAGAATTTGTAGCAAAAAAATGAAAACCCTTAAAACTGAAAGCAATCCCCACATATTTGGTATTTCCGTGTAGGGAATTTATTTTCTAGCGCATTTCCGAAGACCTTTTCGAAAAATATTCAAAATTGCCCGAGAAATCGGGAAAATATGGAAATTTAATGAGATTCAATACAAAACATCGGAATTTGTAGCAAAAAAATGAAATCCCTTAAAACTGAAAGCAATCCCCACATATTTGGTATTTCCGTGTAGGGAATTTAATTTCTAGCGCATTTCCGAAGACCTTTTCGAAAAATATTCAAAATTGGCCGAGAAATCGGAAAAAAAAGGAAATTTAATGAGATTAAATACAAAACATCGGAATTTGTAGCAAAAATATGAAAACCCTTAAAACTGACAGCAATCCCCACATATTTGGTATTTCCGTGTAGGGAATTTAATTTCTAGCGCATTTCCGAAGACCTTTTCGAAAAATATACAAAATTGGCCGAGAAATCGGGAAAATATGGAAATTTAATGAGATTCAATACAAAACATTAGAATTTGTAGCAAAAAAATGAAAACTCTTAAAACTGAAAGCAACCCCCACATATTTGGTATTTCCGTGTAGGGAATTTAATTTCTAGCGCATTTCCGAAGACCTTTTCGAAAAATATTCAAAATTTCCCGAGAAATCGGGAAAATATGGAAATTTAATTAGATTCAATACAAAACATCGGAATTTGTAGCAAAAAAATGAAATCCCTTAAAACTGAAAGCAATCCCCATATATTTGGTATTTCCGTGTAGGGAATTTAATTTGTAGCGCATTTCCGAAGATCTTTTCGAAAAATATACAAAATTGGCAGAGAAGTCGGGAAAATATCGAAATTTAAAGAGATTCAATACAAAACATCAGAATTTGTAGCAAAAAAATGAAAACCATTAAAACTGAAACAACCCCCACATATTTGGTATTTCCGTGTAGTGAATTTAATTTCTAGTGCATTTCCGAAGACCTTTTCGAAAAATATTCAAAATTGGCCGAGAAATCGTGAAAATATGGAAATTTAATGAGATTCAATACAAAACATCGGAATTTGTAGCAATGAAAATCCTTAAAACTGAAAATCCTTATAACTGAAAGCAATCTCCACATATTTGGTATTTCCGTGTAGGGAATTTAATTTCTAGCGCATTTCCGAAGACCTTTTCGAAAAATATTCAAAATTGCCCGAGAAATCGGGAAAATATGGAAATTTAATGGGATTCAATACAAAACATCGGAATTTGTAGCAAAAAAATGAAAACCCTTAAAACTAAAAGCAATCTCCACATATTTGGTATCTCCGTGTAGGGAATTTAATTTCTAGCGCGTTTTCGAAGACCTTTTCGAAAAATATTCAAAATTGCCCGAGAAATCGGGAAAATATGTAAATTTAATGAGATTCAATACAAAACATCGGAATTTGTAGCAAAAAAAATCAAAACCCTTAAAACTGAAAGCAATCCCCACATATTTGGTATCTCCGTGTAGGGAATTTAATTTCTAGCGCATTTCCGAAGACCTTTTCGAAAAATATACAAAATTGGCCGAGAAATCGGGAAAATATCGAAATTTAAAGAGATTCAATACAAAACATCAGAATTTGTAGCAAAAAAATGAAAACCATTAAAACTGAAAGCAACCCCCACATATTTGGTATTTCCGTGTAGGGAATTTATTTTCTAGCGCATTTCCGAAGACCTTTTGAAAAATATTCAAAATTGGCCGAGAAATCGGGAAAATATGGAAATTTAATGAGATTCAATACAAAACATCGGAATTTGTAGCAAAAAAATGAAAACCCTGAAAACTGAAAGCAATCCCCACATATTTGGTGTTTCCGTGTAGGGAATTTAATTTCTAGCGCATTTCCGAAAACCTATTTTTCGAAAAATATTCAAAATTGCCCGAGAAATCGGGAAAATAAGGAAATTTAATGAGATTCAATACAAAACATCAGAATTTGTAGCAAAAAAATGAAAACCCTTAAAACTGAAAGCAATCCCCACATATTTGGTATTTCCGTGTAGGGAATTTATTTTCTAGCGCATTTCCGAAGACCTTTTCGAAAAATATTCAAAATTGCCCGAGAAATCGGGAAAATATCGATATTTAAAGAGATTCAATACAAAACATCAGAATTTGTAGCAAAAAAATGAAAACCCTTAAAACTGAAAGCAATCCCCATATATTTGGTATTTCCGTGTAGGGAATTTAATTTCTAGTGCATTTTCGAAGACCTTTTCGAAAAATATTCAAAATTGCCCGAGAAATCGGGAAAATATGTAAATTTAATGAGATTCAATACAAAACATCGGAATTTGTAGCAAAAAAAATCAAAACCCTTAAAACTGAAAGCAATCCCCACATATTTGGTATCTCCGTGTAGGGAATTTAATTTCTAGCGCATTTCCGAAGACCTTTTCGAAAAATATACAAAATTGGCCGAGAAATCGGGAAAATATCGAAATTTAAAGAGATTCAATACAAAACATCAGAATTTGTAGCAAAAAAATGAAAACCATTAAAACTGAAAGCAACCCCCACATATTTGGTATTTCCGTGTAGGGAATTTAATTTCTAGCGCATTTCCGAAGACATTTTCGAAAAATATTCAAAATTGGCCGAGAAATCGGGAAAATATGGAAATTTAATGAGATTCAATACAAAACATCGGAATTTGTAGCAAAAAAATGAAAACCCTTAAAACTGAAAGCAATCCCCACATATTTGGTGTTTCCGTGTAGGGAATTTAATTTCTAGCGCATTTCCGAAAACCTATTTTTCGAAAAATATTCAAAATTGCCCGAGAAATCGGGAAAATAAGGAAATTTAATGAGATTCAATACAAAACATCAGAATTTGTAGCAAAAAAATGAAAACCCTTAAAACTGAAAGCAATCCCCACATATTTGGTATTTCCGTGTAGGGAATTTATTTTCTAGCGCATTTCCGAAGACCTTTTCGAAAAATATTCAAAATTGCCCGAGAAATCGGGAAAATATCGATATTTAAAGAGATTCAATACAAAACATCAGAATTTGTAGCAAAAAAATGAAAACCCTTAAAACTGAAAGCAATCCCCATATATTTGGTATTTCCGTGTAGGGAATTTAATTTCTAGCGCATTTCCGAAGACCTTTTCGAAAAATATTCAAAATTGGCCGAGAAATCGGAAAAAAAAGGAAATTTAATGAGATTCAATACAAAACATCGGAATTTGTAGCAAAAAAATGAAAACCCTTAAAAGTGAAAGCAATCCCCACATATTTGGTATTTCCGTGTAGGGAATTTATTTTCTAGCGCATTTCCGAAGACCTTTTCGAAAAATATTCAAAATTGCCCGAGAAATCGGGAAAATATGGAAATTTAATGAGATTCAATACAAAACATCGGAATTTGTAGCAAAAAAATGAAAACCCTTAAAACTGAAAGCAATCCCCACATATTTGGTATTCCGGGTAGGGAATTTATTTTCTAGCGCATTTCCGAAGACCTTTTCGAAAAATATTCAAAATTGCCCGAGAAATCGGGAAAATATGGAAATTTAATGAGATTCAATACAAAACATCAGAATTTGTAGGAAAAAAATGAAAACCCTTAAAACTGAAAGCAATCCGCACATATTTGGTATTTCCGTGTAGGGAATTTAATTTCTAGCGCATTTCCGAAGACCTTTTCGAAAAATATACAAAATTGGCCGACAAATCGGGAAAATATCGAAATTTATAGAGATTCAATACAAAACATTAGAATTTGTAGCAAAAAAATGAAAACCATTAAAACTGAAAGCAACCCCCACATATTTGGTATTTCCGTGTAGGGAATTTAATTTCTAGCGCATTTCCGAAGACCTTTTCGAAAAATATTCAAAATTGGCCGAGAAATCGGGAAAATATCGAAATTTAAAGAGATTCAATACAAAATATCAGAATTTGTAGCAAAAAAATGAAAACCCTTAAAACTGAAAGCAATCCCTACATATTTGGTATTTCCGTGTAGGGAATTTAATTTGTAGCGCATTTCCGAAGACCTTTTCGAAAAATATACAAAATTGGCCGAGAAATCGGGAAAATATCGAAATTTAAAGAGATTCAATACAAAACATCAGAATTTGTAGCAAAAAAATGAAAACCATTAAAACTGAAAGCAACCCTTACATATTTGGTATTTCCGTGTAGGGAATTTAATTTCTAGCGCATTTCCGAAGACCTTTTCGAAAAATATTCAAAATTGGCCGAGAAATTGGGAAAATATGGAAATTTAATGAGATTCAATACAAAACATCGGAATTTGTAGCAAAAAAATGAAAACCCTTAAAACTGAAAGCAATCCCCACATATTTGGTGTTTCCGTGTATGGAATTTAATTTCTAGCGCATTTCCGAAGACCTTTTCGAAAAATATTCAAAATTGCCCGAGAAATTGGGAAAATATGGAAATTTAATGAGATTCAATACAAAACATCGGAATTTGTAGCAAAAAAATGAAAACCCTTAAAACTGAAAGCAATCCCCACATATTAAGTATTTCCGTGTAGAGAATTTAATTTCTAGAGCAATTCCGAAGACCTTTTCGAAAAATAAAATTGCCCGAGAAATCGGGAAAATATCGATATTTAAAGAGATTCAATACAAAACATCAGAATTTGTAGCAAAAAAATGAAAACCCTTAAAACTGAAAGCAATCCCCATATATTTGGTATTTCCGTGTAGGGAATTTAATTTCTAGCGCATTTCCGAAGACCTTTTCGAAAAATATTCAAAATTGGCCGAGAAATCGGAAAAAAAAGGATATTTAATGAGATTCAATACAAAACATCGGAATTTGTAGCAAAAAAATGAAAACTCTTAAAAGTGAAAGCAATCCCCACATATTGGGTATTTCCGTGTAGGGAATTTATTTTCTAGCGCATTTCCGAAGACCTTTTCGAAAAATATTCAAAATTGCCCGAGAAATCGGGAAAATAAGGAAATTTAATGAGATTCAATACAAAACATCGGAATTTGTAGCAAAAAAATGAAAACCCTTAAAACTGAAAGCAATCCCCACATATTTGGTATTTCCGTGTAGGGAATTTATTTTCTAGCGCATTTCCGAAGACCTTTTCGAAAAATATTCAAAATTGCCCGAGAAATCGGGAAAATATGGAAATTTAATGAGATTCAATACAAAACATCGGAATTTGTAGCAAAAAAATGAAAACCCTTAAAACTGAAAGCAATCCCCACATATTTGGTATTTCCGTGTAGGGAATTTAATTTCTAGCGCATTTCCGAAGACCTTTTCGAAAAATATTCAAAATTGGCCGAGAAATCGGAAAAAAAAGGAAATTTAATGAGATTCAATACAAAACATCGGAATTTGTAGCAAAAAAATGAAAACCCTTAAAACTGAAAGCAATCCCCACATATTTGGTATTTCCGTGTAGGGAATTTAATTTCTAGCGCATTTCCGAAGACCTTTTCGAAAAATATACAAAATTGGCCGACAAATCGGGAAAATATCGAAATTTATAGAGATTCAATACAAAACATTAGAATTTGTAGCAAAAAAATGAAAACCATTAAAACTGAAAGCAACCCCCACATATTTGGTATTTCCGTGTAGGGAATTTAATTTCTAGCGCATTTCCGAAGACCTTTTCGAAAAATATTCAAAATTGGCCGAGAAATCGGGAAAATATCGAAATTTAAAGAGATTCAATACAAAACATCAGAATTTGTAGCAAAAAAATGAAAACCCTTAAAACTGAAAGCAATCCCCACATATTTGGTATTTCCGTGTAGGGAATTTAATTTGTAGCGCATTTCCGAAGACCTTTTCGAAAAATATACAAAATTGGCCGAGAAATCGGGAAAATATCGAAATTTAAAGAGATTCAATACAAAACATCAGAATTTGTAGCAAAAAAATGAAAACCATTAAAACTGAAAGCAACCCTTACATATTTGGTATTTCCGTGTAGGGAATTTAATTTCTAGCGCATTTCCGAAGACCTTTTCGAAAAATATTCAAAATTGGCCGAGAAATCGGGAAAATATGGAAATTTAATGAGATTCAATACAAAACATCGGAATTTGTAGCAAAAAAATGAAAACCCTTAAAACTGAAAGCAATCCCCACATATTTGGTGTTTTCGTGTATGGAATTTAATTTCTAGCGCATTTCCGAAGACCTTTTCGAAAAATATTCAAAATTGCCCGAGAAATCGGTAAAATATCGAAATTTAAAGAGATTCAATACAAAACATCAGAATTTGTAGCAAAAAATTGAAAACCCTTAAAACTGAAAGCAATCCCCACATATTTAGTATTTCCGTGTAGGGAATTTAATTTCTAGAGCAATTCCGAAGACCTTTTCGAAAAATATTCAAAATTGCCCGAGAAATCGGGAAAATAAGGAAATTTAATGAGATTCAATACAAAACATCAGAATTTGTAGCAAAAAAATGAAAACCCTTAAAACTGAAAGCAATCCCCACATATTTGGTATTTCCGTGTAGGGAATTTACTTTCTAGTGCATTTCCGAAGACCTTTTCGAAAAATATTCAAAATTGGCCGAGAAATCTTGAAAATATCGATATTTAAAGAGATTCAATACAAAACATCAGAATTTGTAGCAAAAAAATGAAAACCCTTAAAACTGAAAGCAATCCCCACATATTTGGTATTTCCGTGTAGGGAATTTATTTTCTAGCGCATTTCCGAAGATCTTTTCGAAAAATATTCAAAATTGCCCGAGAAATCAGGAAAATATGAAAATTTAATGAGATTCAATACAAAACATCGGAATTTGTAGGAAAAAAATGAAAACCCTTAAAACTGAAAGCAATACCCACATATTTGGTATTTCCGTGTAGGGAATTTAATTTCTAGCGCATTTCCGAAGACCTTTTCGAAAAATATTCAAAATCTCCTGAGAAATCGGGAAAATATCGAAATTTAAAGAGATTCAATACAAAACATCAGAATTTATAGCAAAAAAATGAAAACCCTTAAAACTAAAAGCAATCCCCACATATTTGGTATCTCCGTGTAGGGAATTTAATTTCTAGCGCATTTCCGAAGACCTTTTCGAAAAATATTCAAAATTGCCCGATAAATCGGGAAAATATGGAAATTTAATGAGATTCAATACAAAACATCGGAATTTGTAGCAAAAAAATGAAAACCCTTAAAACTAAAAGCAATCCTCACATATTTGGTATTTCCGTGCAGGGAATTTAATTTCTAGCGCATTTCCGAAGACCTTTTCGAAAAATATTCAAAATTGCCCGACAAAACGGGAAAATATCGAAATTTAAAGAGATTCAATACAAAACATCAGAATTTGTAGCAAAAAAATGAAAACCCTTAAAACTGAAAGCAATCCCCACATATTTGGTATTTCCGTGTAGGGAATTTATTTTCTAGCGCATTTCCGAAGATCTTTTCGAAAAATATTCAAAATTGCCCGAGAAATCAGGAAAATATGAAAATTTAATGAGATTCAATACAAAACATCGGAATTTGTAGCAAAAAAATGAAAACCCTTAAAACTGAAAGCAATACCCACATATTTGGTATTTCCGTGTAGGGAATTTAATTTCTAGCGCATTTCCGAAGACCTTTTCGAAAAATATTCAAAATTGGCCGAGAAATCGGGAAAATATGGAAATTTAATGAGATTCAATACAAAACAGCAGAATTTGTGGCAAAGAAATGAAAACCATTAAAACTGAAAGCAACCCCCACATATTTGGTGTTTCCGTGTAGGGAATTTAATTTCTAGCGCATTTTCGAAAACCTTTTCAAAAAATATTCAAAATTGCCCGAGAAATCGGGAAAATAAGGAAATTTAATGGTATTCAATACAAAACATCGGAATTTGTAGCAAAAAAATGAAAACCCTTAAAACTAAAAGCAATCCTCATATATTTGGTATTTCCGTGTAGGGAATTTAATTTCTAGCGCATTTCCGAAGACCTTTTCGAAAAATATTCAAAATTGCCCGACAAAACGGGAAAATATGGAAATTTAATGAGATTCAATACAAAACATCGGAATTTGTAGCAAAAAAGTGAAAACCCTTAAAACTGAAAGCAATCCTCACATATTTGGTATTTCCGTGTAGGGAATTAAATTTCTAACGCATTTCCGAAGACCTTTTCGAAAAATATTCAAAATTGGCTGAGAAATCGGGAAAATATGGAAATTTAATGAGATTCAATACAAAACATCGGAATTTGTAGCAAAAAAATGAAAACCCTTAAAACTGAAAGCAATCCCCCACATATTTGGTATTTCCGTGTAGGGAATTTAATTTCTAGCGCATTTCCGAAGACCTTTTCGAAAAATATTCAAAATTGCCCGAGAAAGCGGGAAAATAAGGAAATTTAATGGGATTCAATACAAAACATCGGAATTTGTAGCAAAAAAATTAAAACCCTTAAAACTAAAAGCAATCCCCACATATTTGGTATCTCTGTGTAGGGAATTTAATTTCTAGCGCATTTTCGAAAACCTTTTCAAAAAATATTCAAAATTGCCCGAGAAATCGGGAAAATAAGGAAATTTAATGGTATTCAATACAAAACATCGGAATTTGTAGCAAAAAAATGAGAACCCTTAAAACTAAAAGCAATCCCCACATATTTGGTATTTCCGTGTAGGGAATTTAATTTCTAGCGCATTTCCGAAGACATTTTCGAAAAATATACAAAAATTGGCCGAGAAATCGGGAAAATATCGAAATTTAAAGAGATTCAATACAAAACATCAGAATTTGTAGCAAAGAAATGAAAACCATTAAAACTGAAAGCAACCCCCACATATTTGCTATTTCCGTGTAGGGAATTTAATTTCTAGCGCATTTCCGAAGACCTTTTCGAAAAATATTCAAAATTGGCCGAGAAATCGGGAAAATATGGAAATTTAATGAGATTCAATACAAAACAGCAGAATTTGTGGCAAAGAAATGAAAACCATTAAAACTGAAAGCAATCCCCACATATTTGGTATTTCCGTGTAGGGAATTTAATTTCTAGCTCATTTCCGAAGACCTTTTCGAAAAATATTCAAAAATGGCCGAGATATCGGGAAAATATCGAAATTTAGGAAAAAATGAAAACCCTTAAAACTGAAAGCAATCCCCACATATTTGGTATTTCCGTGTAGGGAATTTATTTACTAGCGCATTTCCGAAGACCTTTTCGAAAAATATTCAAAATTGCCCGAGAAATCGGGAATATATGGAAATTTAATGAGATTCAATATAAAACATCGGAATTTGTACCAAAAAAATGAAAACCCTTAAAACTGAAAGCAATCCCCACATATTTGGTATTTCCGTGTAGGAAATTTAATTTCTAGCGCATTTCCGAAGACCTTTTCGAAAAATATTCAAAATTGGCCGAGAAATCGGGAAAATATCGAAATTTAAAGAGATTCAATACAAAACATCAGAATTTGTAGCAAAAAAATTAAAACCCTTAAAACTGAAAGCAATCTCCACATATTTGGTATTTCCGTGTAGGGAATTTAATTTCTAGCTCATTTCCGAAGACCTTTTCGAAAAATATTCAAAATTGGCCGAGAAATCGGGAAAATATCGAAATTTAGGAAAAAATGAAAACCCTTAAAACTGAAAGCAATCCCCACATATTTGGTATTTCCGTGTAGGGAATTTATTTACTAGCGCATTTCCGAAGACCTTTTCGAAAAATATTCAAAATTGCCCGAGATTATTTTCTAGCGCATTTCCGAAGACCTTTTCGAAAAATATACAAAATTGCCCGAGAAATCGGGAAAATATGGAAATTTAATGAGATTCAATACAAAACATCGGAATTTGTAGCAAAAAATGAAAACCCTTAAAACTGAAAACAATCCCCACATATTTGGTATTTCCGTGTAGGGAATTTATTTACTAGCGCATTTCCGAAGACCTTTTCGAAAAATACTCAAAATTCCCCGAGAAATCGAACAAATATGGAAATTTAATGGTATTCAATACAAAACATCGGAATTTGTAGCAAAAAAATGAAAACCCTTAAAACTAAAAGCAATCCCCACATATTTGGTATCTCCGTGTAGGGAATTTAATTTTAGCGCATTTTCGAAAACCTTATCAAAAAATATTCAAAATTGCCCCAGAAATTGGGAAAATAAGGAAATTTAATGAGATTCAATACAAAACATAAGAATTTGTAGCAAAAAAATGAAAACCCTTAAAACTGAAAGCAATCCCCACATATTTGGTATTTCCGTGTAGGGAATTTATTTTCTAGCGCATTTCCGAAGACCTTTTCGAAAAATATTTAAAATTGGCCGAGAAATCTCGAAAATATGGAAATTTAAAGAGATTCAATACAAAACATCAGAATTTGTAGCAAAAAATGAAAACCCTTAAAACTGAAATCAATCCCCACATATTTGGTATTTCCGTGTAGGGAATTTAATTTCTAGCGCATTTCCGAAGACCTTTTCGAAAAATATTCAAAATTGCCCGACAAAACGGGAAAATATGGAAATTTAATGAGATTCAATACAAAACATCGGAATTTGTAGCAAAAAAGTGAAAACCCTTAAAACTGAAAGCAATCCTCACATATTTGGTATTTCCGTGTAGGGAATTAAATTTCTAGCCCATTTCCGAAGACCTTTTCGAAAAATATTCAAAATTGGCCGAGAAATCGGGAAAATATGGAAATTTAATGAGATTCAAAATTTAATGGGATTCAATACAAAACATCGGAATTTGTAGCAAAAAAATGAAAACCCTTAAAACTAAAAGCAATCCTCACATATTTGGTATTTCCGTGTAGGGAATTTAATTTCCAGCGCATTTCCGAAGACCTTTTCGAAAAATATTCAAAATTGCCCGACAAAACGGGAAAATATGGAAATTTAATGAGATTCAATACAAAACATCGGAATTTGTAGCAAAAAAGTGAAAACCCTTAAAACTGAAAGCAATCCTCACATATTTGGTATTTCCGTGTAGGGAGTTTAATTTCTAGCGCATTTCCGAAGACCTTTTCGAAAAATATTCAAAATTGCCCGAGGAATCGGGCAAATAAGGAAATTTAATGACATTCAATACAAAACATCAGAATTTCTGGCAAAAAAATAAAAACCCTTAAAACTGAAAGCAATCCCCACATATTTGGTATTTCCGTGTAGGGAATTAAATTTCTAACGCATTTCCGAAGACCTTTTCGAAAAATATTCAAAATTGGCCGAGAAATCGGGAAAATATGGAAATTTAATGAGATTCAATACAAAACATCGGAATTTGTAGCAAAAAAATGAAAACCCTTAAAACTGAAAGCAATCCCCCACATATTTGGTATTTCCGTGTAGGGAATTTAATTTCTAGCGCATTTCCGAAGACCTTTTCGAAAAATATTCAAAATTGCCCGAGAAATCGGGAAAATATGGAAATTTAAAGAGATTCAATACAAAACATCAGAATTTGTAGCAAAAAAATGAAAACTCTTAAAACTGAAAGCAATCCCCACATATTTGGTATTTCCGTGTAGGGAATTTAATTTCTAGCGCATTTCCGAAGACCTTTTCGAAAAATATTCAAAATTGCCCGAGAAAGCGGGAAAATAAGGAAATTTAATGGGATTCAATACAAAACATCGGAATTTGTAGCAAAAAAATTAAAACCCTTAAAACTAAAAGCAATCCCCACATATTTGGTATCTCTGTGTAGGGAATTTAATTTCTAGCGCATTTTCGAAAACCTTTTCAAAAAATATTCAAAATTGCCCGAGAAATCGGGAAAATAAGGAAATTTAATGGTATTCAATACAAAACATCGGAATTTGTAGCAAAAAAATGAAAACCCTTAAAACTAAAAGCAATCCCCACATATTTGGTATTTCCGTGTAGGGAATTTAATTTCTAGCGCATTTCCGAAGACCTTTTCGAAAAATATACAAAAATTGGCCGAGAAATCGGGAAAATATCGAAATTTAAAGAGATTCAATACAAAACATCAGAATTTGTAGCAAAGAAATGAAAACCATTAAAACTGAAAGCAACCCCCACATATTTGCTATTTCCGTGTAGGGAATTTAATTTCTAGCGCATTTCCGAAGACCTTTTCGAAAAATATTCAAAATTGGCCGAGAAATCGGGAAAATATGGAAATTTAATGAGATTCAATACAAAACATCGGAATTTGTAGCAAATAAATGAAAACCCTTAAAACTGAAAGCAATCCCCACATATTTGGTGTTTCCGTGTAGGGAATTTAATTTCTAGCACATTTCCGAAGACCTTTTCGAAAAATATTCAAAATTGCCTGAGAAATCGGGAAAATATGGAAATTTAATGAGATTCAATACAAAACATCGGACTTTGTAGCAAAGAAATGAAAACCCTTAAAACTGAAAGCAATCCCCACATATTTGGTATTTCCGTGTAGGGAATTTAATTTCTACCGCATTTCCGAAGACCTTTTCGAAAAATATTCAAAATTGGCCGAGAAATCGGGAAAATATGGAAATTTAAAGAGATGCAATACAAAACATCAGAATTTGTAGCAAAAAATGAAAACCCTTATAACTGAAAGCAATCCTCACATATTTGGTATTTCCGTGTAGGGAATTTATTTTCTAGCGCATTTCCGAAGACCTTTTCGAAAAATATTCAAAATTGCCCGAGAAATCGGGAAAATATGGAAATTTAATGAGATTCAATACAAAACATCGGAATTTGTAGCAAAAAATGAAAACCCTTAAAACTGAAAGCAATCCCCACATATTTGGTATTTCCGTGTGGGGAATTTATTTACTAGCGCATTTCCGAAGACCTTTTCGAAAAATATTCAAAATTGCCCGAGAAATCGGACAAATATGGAAATTTAATGGGATTCAATACAAAACATCGGAATTTGTAGAAAAAAAAATGAAAACCCTTAAAACTAAAAGCAATCCCCACATATTTGGTATCTCCGTGTAGGAAATTTAATTTCTAGCGCATTTCCGAAGACCTTTTTGAAAAATATTCAAAATTGCCCGAGAAATCGGGAAAATATCGAAATTTAAAGAGATTCAATACAAAACATCAGAATTTGTGGCAAAGAAATGAAAACCATTAAAACTGAAAGCAACCCCCACATATTTGGTATTTCCGTGTAGGAAATTTAATTTCTAGCGCATTTCCGAAGACCTTTTCAAAAAATATACAAAATTGGCCGAGAAATCGGGAAAATATCGAAATTTAAAGAGATTCAATACAAAACATCAGAATTTGTGGCAAAGAAATGAAAACCATTAAAACTGAAAGCAACCCCCACATATTTGGTATTTCCGTGTAGGGAATTTAATTTCTAGCGCATTTCCGAAGACCTTTTCGAAAAATATTCAAAATTGGCCGAGAAATCGGGAAAATATGGAAATTTAAAGAGATTCAATACAAAACATCAGAATTTGTAGCAAAAAAATGAAAACCCTTAAAACTGAAAGCAATCTCCACATATTTGGTATTTCCGTCTAGGGAATTTAATTTCTAGCTCATTTCCGAAGACCTTTTCGCAAAATATTCAAAATTGGCCGAGAAATCGGGAAAATATCGAAATTTAGGAAAAAATGAAAACCCTTAAAACTGAAAGCAATCCCCACATATTTGGTATTTCCGTGTAGGGAATTTATTTACTAGCGCATTTCCGAAGACCTTTTCGAAACATATTCAAAATTGCCCGAGATTATTTTCTAGCGCATTTCCGAAGACCTTTTCGAAAAATATACAAAATTGCCCGAGAAATCGGGAAAATATGGAAATTTAATGAGATTCAATACAAAACATCGGAATTTGTAGCAAAAAATGAAAACCCTTAAAACTGAAAGCAATCCCCACATATTTGGTATTTCCGTGTAGGGAATTTATTTACTAGCGCATTTCCGAAGACCTTTTCGAAAAATATTCAAAATTGCCCAAGAAATCGAACAAATATGGAAATTTAATGGGATTCAATACAAAACATCGGAATTTGTAGCAAAAAAATGATAACCCTTAAAACTAAAAGCAATCCCCACATATTTGGTATCTCCGTGTAGGGAATTTAATTTTAGCGCATTTTCGAAAACCTTATCAAAAAATATTCAAAATTGCCACAGAAATTGGGAAAATAAGGAAATTTAATGAGATTCAATACAAAACATAAGAATTTGTAGCAAAAAAATGAAAACCCTTAAAACTGAAAGCAATCCCCACATATTTGGTATTTCCGTGTAGGGAATTTATTTTCTAGCGCATTTCCGAAGACCTTTTCGAAAAATATTTAAAATTGGCCGAAAAATCTCGAAAATATGGAAATTTAAAGAGATTCAATACAAAACATCAGAATTTGTAGCAAAAAATGAAAACCCTTAAAACTGAAATCAATCCCCACATATTTGGTATTTCCGGGTAGGGAATTTAATTTCTAGCGCATTTTAGAAGACCTTTTCGAAAAATATTCAAAATTGCCCGAGAAATCGGGAAAATATGGAAATTTAATGAGATTCAATACAAAACATCAGAATTTGTAGCAAAACAATGAAAACCCTTAAAACTGAAAGCAATCCCCACATATTTGGTATTTCCGTGTAGGGAATTTAATTTCTAGCGCATTTCCGAAGACCTTTTCGAAAAATATTCAAAATTGGCCGAGAAATCGGGAAAATGTCGAAATTTAAAGAGATTCAATACAAAACATCAGAATTTGTAGCAAAACAATGAAAACCCTTAAAACTGAAAGCAATCCCCACATATTTGGTATTTCCGTGTAGGGAATTTAATTTCTAGCGCATTTCCGAAGACCTTTTCGAAAAATATTCAAAATTGGCCGAGAAATCGGGAAAATATCGAAATTTAAAGAGATTCAATACGAAACATCAGAATTTGTAGCAAAACAATGAAAACCCTTAAAACTGAAAGCAATCCCCACATATTTGGTATTTCCGTGTAGGGAATTTAATTTCTAGCGCATTTCCGAAGACCTTTTCGAAAAATATTCAAAATTGCCCGAGAAATCGGGAAAATATGGAAATTTAATGAGATTCAATACAAAACATCGGAATTTGTAGCAGAAAAATGAAAACCCTTAAAACTGACAGAAATCCCCACATATTTGGTATTTCCGTGTAGGGAATTTAATTTCTAGCGCATTTCCGAAGACCTTTTCGAAAAATATTCAAAATTGGCCGAGAAATCGGGAAAATATCGAAATTTAAAGAGATTTAATACAAAACATCAGAATTTGTAGCATAACAATGAAAACCCTTAAAACTGAAAGCAATCCCCACATATTTAATATTTCCGTGTAGGGAATTTAATTTCTAGCACATTTCCGAAGACCTTTTCGAAAAATATTCAAAATTGGCCGAGAAATCTCGAAAATATGGAAATTTAAAGAGATTCAATACAAAACATCAGAATTTGTAGCAAAAAAATGAAAACCCTTAAAACTGAAATCAATCCCCACATATTTGGTATTTCCGTGTAGGGAATTTATTTTCTAGCGCATTTCCGAACCCCTTTTCGAAAAATATTCAAAATTGCCCGAGAAATCGGGAAAATATGGAAATTTAATGAGATTCAATACAAAACATCGGAATTTGTAGCAAAAAAATGAAAACCCTTAAAACTGAAAGCAATCCCCACATATTTGGTATTTCCGTGTAGGGAATTTAATTTCTAGCGCATTTCCGAAGACCTTTTCGAAAAATATTCAAAATTGCCCGAGAAATCGGTAAAATATCGAAATTTAAAGAGATTCAAAACAAAACATCAGAATTTGTAGCAAAAAATTGAAAACCCTTAAAACTGAAAGCAATCCCCACATATTTGGTATTTCCGTGTAGGGAATTTAATTTCTAGCGCATTTCCGAAGACCGTTTCGAAAAATATTCAAAATTGGCCGAGAAATCGGGAAAATATGGAAATTTTATGAGATTCAATACAAAACATCGGAATTTGTGGCAAAAAAATAAAAACCCTTAAAACTGAAAGCAATCCCAGCATATTTGGTATTTCCGTGTAGGGAATTTAATTTCTAGCGCATTTCCGTAGACCTTTTCGAAAAATATTCAAAATTGCCCGAGAAATCGGGAAAATATGGAAATTTAATGGGATTCAATACAAAACATCGGAATTTTTAGCAAAAAAATGAAAACCCTTAAAACTGAAAGCAATCCCCACATATTTGGTATTTCCGTGTAGGGAATTTAATTTCTAGCGCATTTCCGAAGACCTTTTCGAAAAATATTCAAAATTGCCCGAGAAATCGGGAAAATATGGAAATTTAAAGAGATTCAATACAAAACATCAGAATTTGTAGCAAAAAAATGAAAACCCTTAAAACTGAAAGCAATCCCCACATATTTGGTATTTCCGTGTAGGGAGTTTATTTTCTAGCGCATTTCCGAAGACCTTTTCGAAAAATATTCAAAATTGCCCGAGAAATCGGGAAAATATCGAAATTTAAAGAGATTCAATACAAAACATCAGAATTTGTAGCAAAAAAAATGAAAACCATTAAAACTGAAAGCAATTCCCACATATTTGGTATTTCCGTGTAGGGAATTTAATTTCTAGCGCATTTCCGAAGACCTTTTCGAAAAATATTCAAAATTGCCCGAGAAATCGGGAAAATAACGAAATTTAAAGATATTCAATATAAAACATCAGAATTTGTAGCAAAAAAATGAAAACCCTTAAAACTGAAAGCAATCCCCACATATTTGGTATTTCCGTGTAGGGAATTTAATTTCTAGCGCATTTCCGAAGACCTTTTCGAAAAATATTCAAAATTGGCCGAGAAATCGGGAAAATATCGAAATTTAAAGAGATTCAATACAAAACATCAGAATTTGTAGCAAAAAAATGAAAACCCTTAAAACTGAAAGCAACCCCCACATATTTGGTATTTCCGTGTAGGGAATTTATTTACTAGCGCATTTCCGAACACCTTTTCGAAAAATATTCAAAATTGGCCGAGAAATCGGAAAAATATCGAAATTTAAAGAGATTCAATACAAAACATCAGAATTTGTAGTAAAAAATTGAAAACCCTTAAAACTGAAAGCAATCCCCACATGGTATTTCCGTGCAGGGAATTTAATTTCTAGCGCATTTCCGAAGACCTTTTCGAAAAATATTCAAAATTGGCCGAGAAATCGGGAAAATATCGAAATTTAAAGATATTCAATACAAAACATCAGAATTTGTAGCAAAAAATGAAAACCCTTAAAACTGAAAGCAATCCCTACATATTTGGCATTTCCGTGTAGGGAATTTAATTTCTAGCGCATTTCCGAAGACCTTTTCGAAAAATATTCAAAATTGGCCGAGAAATCGGGAAAATATGGAAATTTAATGAGATTCAATACAAAACATCGGAATTTGTAGCAAAAAAATGAAAACCCTTAAAACTGAAAGCAATCCCCACATATTTGGTAGTTCCGTGTAGGGAATTTAATTTCTAGCGCATTTCCGAAGACCTTTTCGAAAAATATTCAAAATTGCCCGAGATATCGGGAAAATATCGAAATTTAAAGAGATTCAATAGAAAACATCAGAACTTGTAGCAAAAAATGAAAACCCTTAAAACTGAAAGGAATTCCCACATATTTAGTATTTCAAAATTGGCCGAGAACAGAAAGCAATCCCCACATATTTGGTATTTCCGTGTAGGGAATTTAATTTCTAGTGAATTTCCGAAGACCTTTTCGAAAAATATTCAAAATTGCCCGAGAAATCGGGAAAATATCGAAATTTAATGAGATTCAATACAAAACATCGGAATTTGTAGCAAAAAAATGAAAACCCTTAAAACTGAAAGCAATTCCCACATATTTAGTATTTCCGTGTAGGGAATTTAATTTCTAGCGCATTTCCGAAGACCTTTTGGAAAAATATTCAAAATTGCCCGAGAAATCGGGAAAATATCGAAATTTAAAGAGATTCAATAGAAAACATCAGAATTTGTAGCAAAGAAATGAAAACCCTTAAAACTGAAAGCAATCCCCATATATTTGGTATTTCCGTGTAGGGAATTTCATTTCTAGCGAATTTCCGAAGACCTTTTGGAAAAATATTCAAAATTGCCCGAGAAATCGGGAAAATTCGAAATTTAAAGAGATTCAATAGAAAACATCAGAATTTGTAGCAAAGAAATGAAAACCCTTAAAACTGAAAGCAATCCCCACATATTTGGTATTTCCGTATAGGGAATTTAATTTCTAGCACATTTCCGAAGACCTTTCCGAAAAATATTCAAAATTTGCCGACAAATCGGGAAAATATCGAAATTTAAAGAGATTCAATACAAAACAACAGAATTTGTAGCAAAAAAAATGAAAACCCTTAAAACTGAAAGCAATTCCCACATATTTAGTATTTCCGTGTAGGGAATTTAATTTCTAGCGCATTTCCGAAGACCTTTTGGAAAAATATTCAAAATTGCCCGAGAAATCGGGAAAATATCGAAATTTAAAGAGATTCAATAGAAAACATCAGAATTTGTAGCAAAAAAATGAAAACCCTTAAAACTGAAAGCAATTCCCACATATTTGGTATTTCCGTGTAGCGCATTTAATTTCTAGCGCATTTCCGAAGACCTTTTCGAAAAATATTCAAAATTGCCCGAGAAATCGGGAAAATATCGAAATTTAGAGAGATTCTATACAAAACATCAGAATTTGTAGCAAAAAAATGAAAACGCTTAAAACTGAAAGCAATTCCAACATATTTGGTATTTCCGTGTAGGGAATTTAATTTCTAGGGCATTTCCGAAGACCTTTGCGAAAAATATTCAAAATTGGCCGAGAAATCGGGAAAATATCGAAATTTAAAGATATTCAATACAAAACATCAGAATTTGTAGCAAAAAAAATGAAAACCCTTAAAACTGAAAGCAATTCCCACATATTTGGTATTTCCGTGTAGGGAATTTAATTTCTAGCGCATTTCCGAAGACCTTTTCGAAAAATATTCAAAATTGCCCGAGAAATCGGGAAAATATCGAAATTTAGAGAGATTCTATACAAAACATCAGAATTTGCAGCAAAAAAATGAAAACCCTTAAAACTGAAAGCAATCCCCACATATTTGGTAGTTCCGTGTAGGGAATTTAATTTCTAGCGCATTTCCGAAGACCTTTTCGAAAAATATTCAAAATTGCCCGAGAAATCGGGAAAATATAGAAATTTAAAGAGATTCAATAGAAAACATCAGAACTTGTAGCAAAAAAATGAAAACCCTTAAAACTGAAAGGAATTCCCACATATTTAGTATTTCAAAATTGGCCGAGAACTGAAAGCAATCCCCACATATTTGGTATTTCCGTGTAGGGAATTTAATTTCTAGTGAATTTCCGAAGACCTTTTCGAAAAATATTCAAAATTGCCCGAGAAATCGGGAAAATATCGAAATTTAATGAGATTCAATACAAAACATCGGAATTTGTAGCAAAAAAATGAAAACCCTTAAAACTGAAAGCAACCCCCACATATTTGGTATTTCCGTATAGGGAATTTAATTTCTAGCACATTTCCGAAGACCTTTCCGAAAAATATTCAAAATTTCCCGACAAATCGGGAAAATATCGAAATTTAAAGAGATTCAATACAAAACAACAGAATTTGTAGCAAAAAAAATGAAAACCCTTAAAACTGAAAGCAATTCCCACATATTTAGTATTTCCGTGTAGGGAATTTAATTTCTAGCGCATTTCCGAAGACCTTTTGGAAAAATATTCAAAATTGCCCGAGAAATCGGGAAAATATCGAAATTTAAAGAGATTCAATAGAAAACATCAGAATTTGTAGCAAAAAAATGAAAACCCTTAAAACTGAAAGCAATTCCCACATATTTAGTATTTCCGTGTAGGGAATTTAATTTCTAGCGCATTTCCGAAGACCTTTTCGAAAAATATTCAAAATTGCCCGAGAAATCGGGAAAATATCGAAATTTAGTGAGATTCTATACAAAACATCAGAATTTGTAGCAAAAAAATAAAAACGCTTAAAACTGAAAGCAATCCCAACATATTTGGTATTTCCGTGTAGGGAATTTAATTTCTAGGGCATTTCCGAAGACCTTTGCGAAAAATATTCAAAATTGGCCGAGAAATCGGGAAAATATCGAAATTTAAAGATATTCAATACAAAACATCAGAATTTGTAGCAAAAAAAATGAAAACCCTTAAAACTGAAAGCAATCCCCATATATTTGGTATTTCCGTGTAGGGAATTTAATTTCTAGCGAAATTCCGAAGACCTTTACGAAAAATATTCAAAATTGCCCGAGAAATCGGGAAAATATCGAAATTTAAAGAGATTCAATACAAAACATCAGAATTTGTAGCACAAAAATGAAAACCCTTAAAACTGAAAGCAATTCCCACATATTTGGTATTTCCGTGTAGGGAATTTAATTTCTAGCGCATTTCCGAAGACCTTTTCGAAAAATATTCAAAATTGCCCGAGAAATCGGGAAAATATGGAAATTTAATGGGATTCAATACAAAACATCGGAATTTTTAGCAAAAAAATGAAAACCCTTAAAACTGAAAGCAATCCCCACATATTTGGTATTTCCGTGTAGGGAATTTAATTTCTAGCGTATTTCCGAAGACCTTTTCGAAAAATATTCAAAATTGGCCGAGAAATCGGGAAAATATGGAAATTTAAAGAGATTCAATACAAAACATCAGAATTTGTAGCAAAAAAATGAAAACCCTTAAAACTGAAAGCAATCCCCACATATTTGGTATTTCCGTGTAGGGAGTTTATTTTCTAGCGCATTTCCGAAGACCTTTTCGAAAAATATTCAAAATTGCGCGAGAAATCGGGAAAATATCGAAATTTAAAGAGATTCAATACAAAACATCAGAATTTGTAGCAAAAAAAATGAAAACCATTAAAACTGAAAGCAATTCCCACATATTTGGTATTTCCGTGTAGGGAATTTAATTTCTAGCGCATTTCCGAAGACCTTTTCGAAAAATATTCAAAATTGGCCGAGAAATCGGGAAAATAACGAAATTTAAAGATATTCAATATAAAACATCAGAATTTGTAACAAAAAAATGAAAACCCTTAAAACTGAAAGCAATTCCCACATATTTGGTATTTCCGTGTAGGGAATTTAATTTCTAGCGCATTTCCGAAGACCTTTTCGAAAAATATTCAAAATTGGCCGAGAAATCGGGAAAATATCGAAATTTAAAGAGATTCAATACAAAACATCAGAATTTGTAGCAAAAAAATGAAAACCCTTAAAACTGAAAGCAACCCCCACATATTTGGTATTTCCGTGTAGGGAATTTATTTACTAGCGCATTTCCGAAGACCTTTTCGAAAAATATTCAAAATTGGCCGAGAAATCGGAAAAATATCGAAATTTAAAGAGATTCAATACAAAACATCAGAATTTGTAGTAAAAAATTGAAAACCCTTAAAACTGAAAGCAATCCCCACATGGTATTTCCGTGTAGGGAATTTAATTTCTAGCGCATTTCCGAACATCTTTTCGAAAAATATTCAAAATTGGCCGAGAAATCGGGAAAATATCGAAATTTAAAGATATTCAATACAAAACATCAGAATTTGTAGCAAAAAATGAAAACCCTTAAAACTGAAAGCAATCCCCACATATTTGGCATTTCCGTGTAGGGAATTTAATTTCTAGCGCATTTCCGAAGACCTTTTCGAAAAATATTCAAAATTCGCCGAGAAATCGGGAAAATATCGAAATTTAAAGAGATTCAATACAAAACATCGGAATTTGTAGAAAAATAATTAAAACCCTTAAAACTGAAAGCAATCCCCACATATTTGATATATCCGTGTAGGGAATTTAATTTCTAGCGCATTTCCGAAGACCTTTTCGAAAAATATTCAAAATTGCCCGAGAAATCGGGAAAATATCGAAATTTAAAGAGATTCAATACAAAACATCAGAATTTGTAGCAAAAAAATGAAAACCCTTAAAACTGAAAGCAATCCCCACATATTTGGTATTTCCGTGTAGGGAATTTAATTTCTAGCGTATTTCCGAAGACCTTTTCGAAAAATATTCAAAATTGTCCGAGAAATCGGGAAAATATGGAAATTTAATAGGATTCAATACAAAACATCGGAATTTGTAGCAAAAAAATGAAAACCCTTAAAACTGAAAGCAATCCCCACACATTTGGTATCACCGTGTAGGGAATTTAATTTCTAGCACGTTTCCGAAGACCTTTTCGAAAAATATTCAAAATTGCCCGAGAAATCGGGAAAATATGGAAATTTAATGAGATTCAATGCAAAACAACAGAATTTGTAGCAAAAAAATGAAAACCCTTAAAACTGAAAGCAATCACATTTGGTATCTTCACACATTTGGTATTTCCGTGTAGGGAATTTAATTTCTAGCGAATTTCCGAAGACCTTTTCGAAAAATATTCAAAATTGCCCGAGAAATCGGGAAAATATGAAAATTTAATGCTATTCGATACAAAACATCAGAATTTGTAGCAAAAAAATGAAAACCCTTAAAACTGAAAGCAATCCCCACACATTTGGTATCTCCGTGTAGGGAATTTAGTTTCTAGCGCACTTCCGAATACCTTTTCGAAAAATATTCAAAATTGCCCGAGAAATCGGGAAAATATGGAAATTTAATGAGATTCAATACAAAACATCAGAATTTGTAGCAAAAAAATGAAAACCCTCAAAACTGAAGGCAATCACATTTAGTATCTCCGTGTAGGGAATTTAGTTTCTAGCGCACTTCCGAATACATTTTCGAAAAATATTCAAAATTGCCCGAGAAATCGGGAAAATGTGGAAATTTAATGAGATTCAATACAAAACATCAGAATTTGTAGCAAAAAAATGAAAACCCTTAAAACTGAAAGCAATCACATTTGGTATCCCCACATATTTGGTATTTCCGTGTAGGGAATTTAATTTCTAGCGCATTTCCGAAGACCTTTTCGAAAAATATTCAAAATTGCCCGAGCAATCGGGAAAATATCGAAATTTAGAGAGATTCTATGCAAAACATCAGAATTTGTAGCAAAAAAATGAAAACCCTTAAAACTGAAAGCAATTCCCACATATTTGGTATTTCCGTGTAGGGAATTTAATTTCTAGGGCATTTCCGAAGACCTTTTCGAAAAATATTCAAAATTGGCCGAGAAATCGGGAAAATATCGAAATTTAAAGATATTCAATATAAAACATCAGAATTTGTAGCAAAAAAAATGAAAACCCTTAAAACTGAAAGCAATCCCCACATATTTGGTATTTCCGTGTAGGGAATTTAATTTCTAGCGAATTTCCGAAGACCTTTTCGAAAAATATACAAAATTGCCCGAGAAATCGGGAAAATATCGAAATTTAAAGAGATTCAATACAAAACATCAGAATTTGTACCACAAAAATGAAAACCCTTAAAACTGAAAGCAATTCCCACATATTTAGTATTTCCGTGTAGGGAATTTAATTTCTAGCGCATTTCCGAAGACCTTTTCGAAAAATATTCAAAATTGGCCGAGAAATCGGGAAAATATCGAAATTTAAAGAGATTCAATAAAAAACATCAGAATTTGTAGCAAAAAAATGAAAACCCTTAAAACTGAAAGCAATCCCCACATATTTGGTATTTCCGTGTAGGGAAGTTAATTTCTAGCGCAGTTCCGGAGACCTTTTCGAAAAATATTCAAAATTGCCCGATAAATCGAGAAAATATGGAAATTTAATGAGATTCAATACAAAACATCGGAATATGTAGCAAAATAATTAAAACCCTTAAAACGGAAAGCAATCCCCACATATTTGGTATTTCCGTGTAGGGAATTTAATTTCTAGCGAATTTCCGAAGACCTTTTCGAAAAATATTCAAAATTGCCCGAGAAATCGGGAAAATATCGAAATTTAAAGAGATTCAATACAAAACATCAGAATTTGTACCACAAAAATGAAAACCCTTAAAACTGAAAGCAATTCCCACATATTTAGTATTTCCGTGTAGGGAATTTAATTTCTAGCGCATTTCCGAAGACCTTTTCGAAAAATATTCAAAATTGGCCGAGAAATCGGGAAAATATCGAAATTTAAAGAGATTCAATAAAAAACATCAGAATTTGTAGCAAAAAAATGAAAACCCTTAAAACTGAAAGCAATCCCCACATATTTGGTATTTCCGTGTAGGGAGTTTATTTTCTAGCGCATTTCCGAAGACCTTTTCGAAAAATATTCAAAATTGCGCGAGAAATCGGGAAAATATCGAAATTTAAAGAGATTCAATACAAAACATCAGAATTTGTAGCAAAAAAAATGAAAACCATTAAAACTGAAAGCAATTCCCACATATTTGGTATTTCCGTGTAGGGAATTTAATTTCTAGCGCATTTCCGAAGACCTTTTCGAAAAATATTCAAAATTGGCCGAGAAATCGGGAAAATAACGAAATTTAAAGATATTCAATATAAAACATCAGAATTTGTAACAAAAAAATGAAAACCCTTAAAACTGAAAGCAATTCCCACATATTTGGTATATCCGTGTAGGGAATTTAATTTCTAGCGCATTTCCGAAGACCTTTTCGAAAAATATTCAAAATTGGCCGAGAAATCGGGAAAATATCGAAATTTAAAGAAATTCAATACAAAACATCAGAATTTGTAGCAAAAAAATGAAAACCCTTAAAACTGAAAGCAACCCCCACATATTTGGTATTTCCGTGTAGGGAATTTATTTACTAGCGCATTTCCGAAGACCTTTTCGAAAAATATTCAAAATTGGCCGAGAAATCGGAAAAATATCGAAATTTAAAGAGATTCAATACAAAACATCAGAATTTGTAGTAAAAAATTGAAAACCCTTAAAACTGAAAGCAATCCCCACATGGTATTTCCGTGTAGGGAATTTAATTTCTAGCGCATTTCCGAAGACCTTTTCGAAAAATATTCAAAATTGGCCGAGAAATCGGGAAAATATCGAAATTTAAAGATATTCAATACAAAACATCAGAATTTGTAGCAAAAAATGAAAACCCTTAAAACTGAAAGCAATCCCCACATATTTGGCATTTCCGTGTAGGGAATTTAATTTCTAGCGCATTTCCGAAGACCTTTTCGAAAAATATTCAAAATTCGCCGAGAAATCGGGAAAATATCGAAATTTAAAGAGATTCAATACAAAACATCGGAATTTGTAGAAAAATAATTAAAACCCTTAAAACTGAAAGCAATCCCCACATATTTGATATATCCGTGTAGGGAATTTAATTTCTAGCGCATTTCCGAAGACCTTTTCGAAAAATATTCAAAATTGCCCGAGAAATCGGGAAAATATCGAAATTTAAAGAGATTCAATACAAAACATCAGAATTTGTAGCAAAAAAATGAAAACCCTTAAAACTGAAAGCAATCCCCACATATTTGGTATTTCCGTGTAGGGAATTTAATTTCTAGCGTATTTCCGAAGACCTTTTCGAAAAATATTCAAAATTGTCCGAGAAATCGGGAAAATATGGAAATTTAATAGGATTCAATACAAAACATCGGAATTTGTAGCAAAAAAATGAAAACCCTTAAAACTGAAAGCAATCCCCACACATTTGGTATCACCGTGTAGGGAATTTAATTTCTAGCACGTTTCCGAAGACCTTTTCGAAAAATATTCAAAATTGCCCGAGAAATCGGGAAAATATGGAAATTTAATGAGATTCAATGCAAAACAACAGAATTTGTAGCAAAAAAATGAAAACCCTTAAAACTGAAAGCAATCACATTTGGTATCTTCACACATTTGGTATTTCCGTGTAGGGAATTTAATTTCTAGCGAATTTCCGAAGACCTTTTCGAAAAATATTCAAAATTGCCCGAGAAATCGGGAAAATATGAAAATTTAATGCTATTCGATACAAAACATCAGAATTTGTAGCTAAAAAATGAAAACCCTTAAAACTGAAAGCAATCCCCACACATTTGGTATCTCCGTGTAGGGAATTTAGTTTCTAGCGCACTTCCGAATACCTTTTCGAAAAATATTCAAAATTGCCCGAGAAATCGGGAAAATATGGAAATTTAATGAGATTCAATACAAAACATCAGAATTTGTAGCAAAAAAATGAAAACCCTCAAAACTGAAGGCAATCACATTTAGTATCTCCGTGTAGGGAATTTAGTTTCTAGCGCACTTCCGAATACATTTTCGAAAAATATTCAAAATTGCCCGAGAAATCGGGAAAATGTGGAAATTTAATGAGATTCAATACAAAACATCAGAATTTGTAGCAAAAAAATGAAAACCCTTAAAACTGAAAGCAATCACATTTGGTATCCCCACATATTTGGTATTTCCGTGTAGGGAATTTAATTTCTAGCGCATTTCCGAAGACCTTTTCGAAAAATATTCAAAATTGCCCGAGCAATCGGGAAAATATCGAAATTTAGAGAGATTCTATACAAAACATCAGAATTTGTAGCAAAAAAATGAAAACCCTTAAAACTGAAAGCAATCCCCACATATTTGGTATTTCCGTGTAGGGAATTTAATTTCTAGGGCATTTCCGAAGACCTTTTCGAAAAATATTCAAAATTGGCCGAGAAATCGGGAAAATATCGAAATTTAAAGATATTCAATATAAAACATCAGAATTTGTAGCAAAAAAAATGAAAACCCTTAAAACTGAAAGCAATCCCCACATATTTGGTATTTCCGTGTAGGGAATTTAATTTCTAGCGAATTTCCGAAGACCTTTTCGAAAAATATTCAAAATTGCCCGAGAAATCGGGAAAATATCGAAATTTAAAGAGATTCAATACAAAACATCAGAATTTGTACCACAAAAATGAAAACCCTTAAAACTGAAAGCAATCCCCACATATTTGGTATTTCCGTGTAGGGAAGTTAATTTCTAGCGCAGTTCCGGAGACCTTTTCGAAAAATATTCAAAATTGCCCGATAAATCGAGAAAATATGGAAATTTAATGAGATTCAATACAAAACATCGGAATATGTAGCAAAATAATTAAAACCCTTAAAACGGAAAGCAATCCCCACATATTTGGTATTTCCGTGTAGGGAATTTAATTTCTAGCGCATTTCCGAAGAATTTTTCGAAAAATATTCAAAATTGCCCGAGAAATCGGGAAAATATGGAAATTTAATGGGATTTAATACAAAACATCGGAATTTGTAGCAAAAAAATGAAAACCCTTAAAACTGAAAGCAATCCCCACATATTTGGTATTTCCGTGTAGGGAATTTAATTTCTAGCGCATTTCCGAAGACCTTTTCGAAAAATGTTTAAAATTGCCCGAGAAATCGGGAAAATATCGAAATTTAAAGAGATTCAATACAAAACATCAGAATTTGTAGCAAAAAAATGAAAACCCTTAAAACTGAAAGCAATCCCCACATATTTGGTATTTCCGTGTAGGGAATTTAATTTCTAGCGCATTTCCGAAGACCTTTTCGAAAAATATTCAAAATTGCCCGAGAAATCGGGAAAATATGGAAATTTAATGAGATTCAATGCAAAACAACAGAATTTGTAGCAAAAAAATGAAAACCCTTAAAACTGAAAGCAATCACATTTGGTATCTTCACACATTTGGTATTTCCGTGTAGGGAATTTAATTTCTAGCGAATTTCCGAAGACCTTTTCGAAAAATATTCAAAATTGGCCGAGAAATCGGGAAAATATCGAAATTTAAAGATATTCAATACAAAACATCAGAATTTGTAGCAAAAAATGAAAACCCTTAAAACTGAAAGCAATACCCACATATTTGGCATTTCCGTGTAGGGAATTTAATTTCTAGCGCATTTCCGAAGACCTTTTCGAAAAATATTCAAAATTCGCCGAGAAATCGGGAAAATATCGAAATTTAAAGAGATTCAATACAAAACATCGGAATTTGTAGCAAAATAATTAAAACCCTTAAAACTGAAAGCAATCCCCACATATTTGATATATCCGTGTAGGGAATTTAATTTCTAGCGCATTTCCGAAGACCTTTTCGAAAAATATTCAAAATTGCCCGAGAAATCGGGAAAATATCGAAATTTAAAGAGATTCAATACAAAACATCAGAATTTGTAGCAAAAAAATGAAAACCCTTAAAACTGAAAGCAATCCCCACATATTTGGTATTTCCGTGTAGGGAATTTAATTTCTAGCGTATTTCCGAAGACCTTTTCGAAAAATATTCAAAATTGTCCGAGAAATCGGGAAAATATGGAAATTTAATAGGATTCAATACAAAACATCGGAATTTGTAGCAAAAAAATGAAAACCCTTAAAACTGAAAGCAATCCCCACACATTTGGTATCACCGTGTAGGGAATTTAATTTCTAGCACGTTTCCGAAGACCTTTTCGAAAAATATTCAAAATTGCCCGAGAAATCGGGAAAATATGGAAATTTAATGAGATTCAATGCAAAACAACAGAATTTGTAGCAAAAAAATGAAAACCCTTAAAACTGAAAGCAATCACATTTGGTATCTTCACACATTTGGTATTTCCGTGTAGGGAATTTAATTTCTAGCGAATTTCCGAAGACCTTTTCGAAAAATATTCAAAATTGCCCGAGAAATCGGGAAAATATGAAAATTTAATGCTATTCGATACAAAACATCAGAATTTGTAGCTAAAAAATGAAAACCCTTAAAACTGAAAGCAATCCCCACACATTTGGTATCTCCGTGTAGGGAATTTAGTTTCTAGCGCACTTCCGAATACCTTTTCGAAAAATATTCAAAATTGCCCGAGAAATCGGGAAAATA